>PRKT01000004.1:2154520-2211348 GCA_003671525.1 Saccostrea glomerata | reverse complement strand
TTTCTCTGTTGTGGTGTTGTGTCTAGAGGTCAAGAGAGGTATAGGGAAGGTGGTGCATTCTCTGTTGTGGTGTTGTGTCTAGAGGCTCAGATTGGTATAGGGAAGGTGGTGCTTTCTCTGTTGTGGTGTTGTGTCTAGAGGTCAAGAGAGGTATAGGGAAGGTGGTGCTTTCTCTGTTGTGGTGTTGTGTCTAGAGGTCCAGAGTGGTATAGGGAAGGTGGTGCTTTCTCTGATGTAATGTTGTGTCTAGAGGTCCATAGTGGTATAGGGAAGGTGGTGCTTTCTCTGATGTGGTGTTGTGTCTAGAGGTCCAGAGTGGTATAGGAAAGGTAGTGCTTTCTCTGTTGTGGTGTTGTGTCTTAAGGTCCAGAGTGGTATAGGGAAGGTGGTGCTTTCTCTGCTGTTGTGTTGTGTCTAGAGGTCCAGAGCGGAATAGAGAAGGTGGAGCTTTCTCTGTTGTGGTGTTGTGTTTTAAGGTCCAGAGTGGTATATGGTAGGTGGTGCTTTCCCTGTTGTTGTGTTTAGAGGTCCAGAGTGGCATAGGGAAGGTGGTGTTCTGTTTTAGTGTTGTGTCTAGAGGTATAGGGAAGGTGGTGCTTTCTGTCTTATGGTGTTGTGTGTAGAGGTTCAGAGTTGTATAGGGAAGGTGGTGCTTTCTCTGATGTGGTGTTGTGTCTAGAGGCTCAGAGTGGTATAGGGAAGGTGGTACTTTATGCCCAGAGTGGGATAGTCAAGGTGTTGCCATCAATGCTGATGTATACCATAGATTGTGGTATATCTTTCTTCCAATAAAAAACAGAGCTGTATTATTGCCTGCCTTTGAACTCGAACCCAGGATCTCTGGTATGACGGACAAGTCCTTTTATAAATTATAGGTTTAGTAGCGACTTGTAATAGTACAGATAATAGCCATCGTTATCTCAACATATATGACTCGGCCTAATAGAATGTAAGAAAACAATGACAATATACTCACAATCAATATAGATAAATAGGATAAAGATTACTTTAAATAAATTCTGTACAGTCTTGAGTGCAAATCTTTTCCTATTCCCAAAAGGATTATTCCAATTTTCCTAAGAATTGAAGAATAGGGCACAATAATGGAAAATCATTAGTTGGCTCGAAAATACAGTATATATACAGATACAGATAAAGGTTTTCATTAGATTGTAGTATGAATTAAGGAGATAATGAACAATAATCTTACTCAAAAGTCCACTAAACCACTACAAATCGGGAACACAGTATTGATCAGGTACCATGGAGAAGCAGGCACGTAGCATCGTTTTTGAAAGTGGGGGGCCAACCAGAGCCATAGCCAACTTCGTTTCAATTCCAATTTTTTTGTCTACAATACTCAATTTTCTTAATATCACTATACTGTGGCAAGAAGTGTGTGGGGGGGAGGGGGGGGGGGCAACCAACCTTTCAATGGACATTTTCAGAAGTAAAGGTAATGTTGCTACGTGCCTAAGAAATAAGTATTCCTTGTCAACTGGTTACACCAAACGTGTGCCCTTTATAATCCTGCAACCGAAAAAACCCGAATCGATTCAGTATGTTAATTAGATTGAAAAATGTCAGCACTCAACGTAATGATAGACTACATTTGCTGACAATGTCATTGTATCGACCACAGAGCTTGCAGAATGATAGCTTTAAACGAGTCTGTTGATAGATATAGTAGTTGCATCAACTCTTTTGTCAACAGCTAGCATTATTTTAGAAATTGTTCGGATCCAGGATTGTTTTGCAGGGGGTGGGGGGTCCTTTTGGTTGTTCAAAGCTATGGCTTTAAAAATGCACATGATTGTGTATACCTTGTGACAAGGCCTTTCTTTAGATACCAACATATTTGACCCTTTGACCTTGAACAGATGACTCTAGGTTGCTTACCATGTATATCTAATTATTTATTATTACATATTTTGTTAACTTTACCTCACAGTGTGATCCTTTTATCAAAACGTAAACCTTGCCAATAATTTTTTAAAAGTTTGTACAAGGACTTTCATATTTCACGGGTGTATTTCTTGACAAGACTTTCCTTTGAATATCAGCAATTTTGACCCTTTTGACGTTGGTGTTGACTTACTATTTAAAAGTCAACTTTGATTATATCTTTGAACAGTTGGTTCTAGGGCTTTGATATTTAACCTGTGTTAACCTGTGTATTTTTGTGACAATGTCTCACCCTGTGTTTCATTAATTTTGACCCTCTTACCTTGACTTTGGTTTTTGACCCACATTTCAACAAGAGGCCCAGGGACCACAGCGCTCACCTGAGCACATGGGCTAGGAAAAAGCACATATCAAATCAGAACTGAAAATTTACTGAGGTGAAGGGCGAGGGCTTGAATTTTACCCCCCCCCCTCCCAGGGGTCATGATTTGAACAAACTAGAATCTACACATCTACACTACCTGAGTTTCATCTTTCCTGTCTCAATGGTTCTTGAGAAGAAGATTTCTAAAGATTTTTCCTATATATATTCCTATGTAAAACTTTGATCAGCCATTTTGGCCCCACCCTAGCCCCGGGGGTCATGATTTGAACAAAGTTGAATCTACACTACCTGAGGATGATTCCACAAGAGTTTCACCTTTCCTGGCCAATAGTTTCTTGAGAAAAAGATTTTTAAATATTTTCCTATATAATCCTATGTAAAACTTTGGTCGGCCATTTTGGCCCCACCCTAGCCCCGGGGGTAATGACTTGAGCAAACTTGAATCTACATTACCTGAGAATGATTCCACATGAGTTTCATCTTTCCTGGCCCAATGGTTCTTGAGTTTCATCTTTCCTGGCCCAGTGGTTCTTGAGAAGAATTTTTTTTTAATGCCATTAATTTTTCTCTAATTCATAATTATCTCCCTTTGGAAAAGGGCGTGGCCCCTTCATTTGAACAAACTTGAATCCCCTTTACCCAAGAATACTTTGTAGCAAGTTTGGTTGAAAGTGGCCCAGTGGTTCTTGAGAAGAAGATGAAAATGTGAAAAGATAACGACAACAACTACGACGACGACAGACAAGGGAGAAATTTTGATCAGAAAAGCTCACTTAAAAACTAAAAATGATGTTCGTAACTTTGAACAGTTACTTCTTGGGCTTTCATATTTCACTTTACACCATATATTCCTACAGAAAAGTTTTTTTTTTCTATTACAACTGTACATTTTTATCTCTTGATTTTGACCTTGAAGTTTGACATGCATTGAGAAACTTTAACTTCGCCATGAGCTGCCACAAGGCGGCATCAATGTTTCACAAACACATCCTTTTACATGTATATGTAATATATTCATTGTGGTTAATGTTTTAATTAGAATAATAATTGAATGCAAAGGATTTTACCGGTAAAAGAAAAAAATGCCTATAGCTTCATCAAACAAAAAGGATTGAATAAATCTTGAATTTTATAACATCGGAATATATAAACTGAATACATATAATAATTGATTTTCCCCACTCAACACTGCGTGGATACGAATAGAAGACGTTAAATCCGAACAGATTGCCTCTAGGGGATGACAGGTTGTATTACGTTGTTTGTTAAAAATATGAAAAATTAAAGCTGATGTTCAGCATTTAATCGATAAAATCTGGTTTGTTACAAAAAAACAAAGGTTTTGACTAATTAGCATATAATATCTTTCTCTTTCAACATTAAAAAAAAAGTTGTTCCCCGACCTAATTAGTGTGAATTCGGAATATATCAGTCACGGATCCAGGATTTTGAGTCAAGGTAGGGAAGGGATTATAATTGCGAGAGCTTTTGGGACAAACCGGTGTCTCCAAAAGGTTCAAGACGGTATCCTAGCAGGGACTAAGCCCCAACACTCGGAAGCTCCTGTAATTCAGAAAGTCGCCAAAAAGTCGAGTCGCCAGCGTGGCGCAGTGGTTAGACCGTCTGCTCTAGAGTCGCGGGTTCGAATCCTTTTGTGGGACGTCGAGACCGGTCCTTCGAATGAGACTGTATAAACCGAGGTCCCGTGTCGCAGTAGATACTGGCACAAAAAAGATCCCTCACTGCTCAATCGCCATAAGTGCCCAGTATAGGACAATATTTGCAGCTCTCCACCGGCAACTGCATGTGGGCTCTCCAGTGTGAAACGTAAGGGACGTAAAACAACGTGCATTCTATCAATCAATGAAAAAGGCGATTTCTGGGTATGTCAAAAAATTCTAGAGGTTTAAAGAATGAATAATTTATCCCCCCCCCCCCCAAATAGATGAAAGGACCTTTCTAGGAAACCAAAATGGGCCTCACTGATCGCCTGAGATTCAATGTTTCCTGTCCACTGGAATGACCCCTCAGGCCACTCTTGGATTTGGATCTCTAGTCTCACGTGCTAACATTTTACAGCTTGGCTATGATGTGTTATCATTGGTGTACTAATGCAAATATTAGGAGTCAAGAGGATAAGGTAAACTTCCAAAATCCTGGGGTCTGATCCCTTGGGAACTTGGGGCGATTTTTTTTATTACTATTCTTGGTACAGGGTAGCTTCTCAATATTTCCATGCAAACAATATGTCCATGAAAGAGTTAAATATTTCAATATACAGCACGACCAAATTCGCCCCATCCTCTCTGTGTTACATTAGTCAGGGGTAACCGTATACGAATCGAAAAAGTCTGTCACAGAACTTAATGAAAATTACAATCGTACAAACAATCTTTATGGCGATGCAATATTCATTTTTAATACTTAGTATATGACCAAGCTTAACCTTATCCCCTCTGAAATCAGGTGCATCAACTATGGTTTAGAATTTTTCACCTCTGATGTTTTGGAGGTCCGTGTTTGCCCCGCTCCTTTTTTGTATATGGACTTTTGAGCTCGAGTACTTTTCGTGATCTCCCCATATTTCATTACTACTCACATGTCGTGGCATCTGTTTGGTGTACAGGCGGAGAGGAGAAGATAAAATGTTTTACATATTGCACTAATTTTTTTTTACATTTTAGTTTCGGTAAAATCCTTCAATCCCCTGAGAGGAAGCGACTATGCTATGCATACTCCCCTATAAATACAGAATCTACTTGTATTTTTCAAAGTTGAAGAAAATGAAAATGTAAAAAAGTATACGAACGACGCAAGGTAGATCTTAGAAAGTCACCTGAGTAATGGAATTGTAATTATAATGTGCCACCATGACAAAGTATTGAAAATATGGATTTTTGAAGACTTTCTTAAAAGCCTTCGATAATATTGATTTTCAGTTTGATTTTTTAAATTGTTTTGTCGGAATTATGCCAACGAAGTCAGAACACTCTTATTGTTATTTATTATACAATGTAATTGAGAAGTCACCATCTAATAAACAAATAGATTGTGAATTTAGTTTTAGATTAAACAAATCCCTATAAGCTTAAACTGATTTTATTGATTGAAAAAGAACTCCCCGCACAAGAAATCAAGCTTGCACCCAAAGCCACGTCATTTGAATAAAAGCATTTAAAGAATCTATTTGTGATGTTAGATGGTTCCAAAATAGTACACAATGCAGGAATGAAATCGTTTTATAAAGCGTTTAACGAAAATTGGTCTTAGCGTGATAGACTTTTTCATGCACGCAAATCAGCCATGTTTCTTCATTAGAGTTTGTTACCAATACAATTACAGAGTTCACGTCCGAGACACCAATGCGTTTTAATGGTTTGTATGAGATTGGAAGCTCCGTAGATTAGACACTGGTCTATAAGAGGGAGCCATTCTGTCAATAGAAGTGTTAGACGGACAGCTGTAGTTGATGGCGAGGAATATTTTCTCTGGGTATTCGGAATTTGTCTATAAAAGGAAAAATGTGCGTCCTCACATCTTATTCAGTGCTAGTGAATTTCATAAATATTAGCAATCATTTCCTAGGGGATGAATATAAAAATACGGATTGTTGATTCATATAAAAAATTGCAAGCATACATATAGGATTTTATATCTTCCATCATGTACTAGTTAGTCAATTGAAAAACCTATAAAAGAAGCATATTTGTATCATACTAAACGATTAGAATGTTTATCTGTAATATTTTTTTCTCTCCAGGTAAAGAAAATGGTCCGACAATGACCGAGAATGACCTCAAACCAAGCTGATCCCGACAACCAGAAAATCAAACTGGCCATCTTAGGAGCGCCCGGAACCGGAAAGACCTCCATTGCCAAGCAGTTTGTTTGTAACCATTTCACGGAGGATTACGAGCCTACGGAACAAAGAGAGTTGTATTATCCGTCTATTATTATTAATGATCACCTGTACGACCTCAAAATCATCGACTGTCCGTACATTCCATACTTTCCGGTGAATTCTCTTTATGAGTGGACAGACTTCCGGGGATACGGACTCAGGAACGCTACTGCTTATATTCTAGTGTATGACATTACATCAGAAGATAGTTTCCAGTATATCAAAACTTTACGTGAACAAATTTTAGAGAGCAGAAATATGCATGATGTTCCTATTTTTGTGGTAGGGAATAAACACGATTTAGCGGACGAAAGAGGGATATCGCGAAGAGAGGTGGCCAATTTAGTAAAGAAACAATGGAAATGCGGGTACATAGAATGCTCAGCCAAATTCAACTGGCATATTATTCTTTTGTTTAAGGAACTAATGAAGACAATAGATTATCTTGATCATGGTCATAAGCCCACGGCCGTCCGGGTGCAGGCTGCGCTTAGAAGAAATAGGTGCGTAATCTTGTGAACAACGATATCTCTGTGCTCTATGACTGTTGCCAAAAACGCTTTCATGTTAAAAACCCTCATCATTTTACGGAATAAATTTCCGCATACGCTAGATCTGGTCTTTGATGCTGCCTATGAATAAATGAAAGAGAAATCGGTAGATACGGATTAGTAAACATTGGAATAGAAAGATGCTCACCACAATTAAATTATACCGTTTGTTAGAGAAAAAAAAACTTTTGGTTGTGGTTATTTTGATGATCATCTGAGAAAGTGCAGGAGATATACGTTAAATTTCCGTGATTTCTCTTTGAAGAATCACACTTTGAAATGCTAAACGATAAATATTTACAATTTTAAGTCAGAAAATAAACTATAAATATGAAATGGTTTGTGAATCCCGACGCAACGCTTTCAGCGACCAAGACATTTCAATCAATATTATATTAATCGATCTTGAATTTCACCATTAGTGTATAAAGTCATAGATAAAAGATCGTAAAGAATAATCATATGAATATAGGGGGAAATTCATGATGTTCATCACTTGTGAAGGAAACCATTTTTAAAAAAAAAAACTTAAAGACAAAACCAAAAAATTCATTTTATAAACGACGTTTTCACATACTTTAGGTATTGATATGAAACAGAACACACTTTTTGCTGCGCCTTGGTTGACAATGGTTTTCTTGCGGTGAAAATTTTCAATGATACACTCAACTACATACAAACTTTATATATTCCTTGACAGACTGGATGTTACATGTGAATGACTTGCGACATGTTATCTGGGATACTTAGATCAGGCTTAGGTGGTGTCATGCTTTTCTGGGACACTTAAATCAGGCTTAGGTGGTAACATGCTTATCTGGGAAACTTAGATCAGGCTTAGGTGGTAACATTCTTATCTGGGAAACTAAGGTCAGGCTTAGGTGGTGCCATGCTTTCCTGCGATACTTAAATCCGGCTTAGGTGGTGCCATGCTTTTCTGGGATACTTAATTCAGGCTTAGGTGGCGCCATGCTTTTCTGGGATACTTAAATCAGGCTAAGATGGTACCATGCCTATCTGGGAAACAGGTCAGGCTTAGGTGGTGCCAGGCTTTTCTAGGATACTTAAATCAGGCTTAGGTGGTGGCATGCTTATCTAGAATTCCAAGGTCAGGTTTAGGTGGTGATTTGCTTATCTTGGATACTTAGGTCAAGTTAAGGTGGTGACATGCTTATCTGGGAAACTTAGGTCAGGTTTAGGTGGTGACATGCTTATCTGGGATAAATAGGGAAAGTTTTAGGTGGTCACATGCTTATCTTGGACACTTAGGTAAGATTTAAGTGGTGCAAGCTATTGGATAGTTAGGTTAGGTTAAGGTGGTGTCATGCTTATCTGGGATACTTAGATGAGGTTAAGGTGGTGACATACTGATCTGGGATATTTAGGTCAGATTTAGGTCATGGTTACGTCAAAAAGTCTGGAGTCTTTTTGTTTTTGAGTAAGTTTAAACAACCAGTAGTATACATGTACAGTCCTTATTGAACATGGTAATATTTTCAAAAAAGATTAACACTTATATATGTGCTTAAAAATAAATCATTTTACAGTTTATAAGAACTGGATATTCTATCTAGATATCGACTAGACAGTCGAATTTAGCTTCTAAGTAGGCGAGAGCGTGTTCACTTCTCTAAGGAGAATGAAGAACTGGGAATTGTCGATCGCATCAAATCAAAATTATATACCGGAATAAGTATATCACAAAGCGCTGCCAATACAACATATGTCATTTCTTCTTAGGGAGAAAAGAAGAAAGTTTATGTCTCTGGTAATGGAACAGAAAATAGAAGTAAATTAATTGTCATGGCTTCAATATAAAACTTTAGTCGAATAGCTGATATGTACAGAATTATGTTTTATTAGCAAACTTCGCTCTGACCAATTTTCATCCTTAACTGCAAGTTTTATTGGGTAAAATGTGTATGAACAATTTGTTCAAAACAGACAAATAAGTATAAAACTATATTTAAAAAAGCTAATGGAGTATGTTCCTTAACGTTTCCCGTTTCTTGCAAGATCGAAAAGTCGATACAATGTAATTAGAATTGTAGGCAAAGATAGGAGCCTTGTATCGATGTTATGTTTGCGATAGAGTCCCCATCATGACACGAAGCTCGCCAATATCACGAAATCTCACATAATGCTGGCAAAAGGGTTAGGTACCAGACCTATTGATTGTCAGAAGGGATTTACAGAAAATAATCTATTTTAGGAATATTCTGTTTTTTCTCTGAAAAAAGGAGCTGTGTTTAGGATGATAAGAGAGAAATTTCTTCTTCATTCGATGACCCTTTAACTTTAATTGATGCAATCTTCTAGCACAGCCTGCAGTGTAAATCGAATACATAAAAATAGACATGATCATGTATCAAGTCCCATCATATCTTAAAAATAATTTAAAACAATCTGAAAGTGAGAGATGGAAAAATGATGCATTAGATCTACTGATTTTACGTATGATATTACAGATTTATTTTGACACAGGGGTTTGTTCAGTGTAACATGTTTGATTTTACGTTATCACAAAACAAAGAGTATATGCGTTACCGGTTCCTGTAATTTGATATCCGTTTGCAACAGAACTTATAGATTTTAATTTTTCATTTAAATAGTTTTATTTCAGACTAGAAATCCTACATTCGGCTTTTTATATCTACTTTATACACCATCTTTTTATACTCCTTTAATTGAAGACTCGATACATATATTACTAGTATTTCGCGTGTTTCCAATTGTCTCTCTGTCTGTTTTCTTATAAGTTGTTTCCGCAAAAACTTTGACCTTACCAATAACTTTCAATTGTTTGGAGATATGACTTTCATACTTCATATGCACCTTCCATGTAAAAGGACCTTTGGGTTATGTACAACTTCTTTGACCTCTTGGTCTTGACCTTTGAATTTGACCCACATTTGCAAAAATTTACCGAAGATTATAATTAACTTTTTCATAACAACTAGGACTGCCATACTCTATCTGTGTATTTAATTTGACAAGACATTATTTAATTTTTTACCTTCTGACCTTGACCTTAGAGCTTGACCCACTTTTTTTTAAAAAACCTTAGCCTTGACCATAACTCTGAACATTCTTACGAGGACTTTCATATTTAACAGACCCTGTGTATTCCATTTCAGTCGTGACGTTCATTTGGATACCAACAACTTGACTTTTGACCTTCGAGTTCGACTTTAGAAACTGTATAACCTTTGCAATAAGCCATACGGGGGAATCGGTGTTGCACAAACACATCTTGTTTTAAATTAATCTTTCAAACTGTTAGTAACTTGCGTAATCAGAAGAAATTTCAATACTGTCCTAATTTCGATAAACAGCTACAGAAGAAATGAAAGCAAATTACATTTAACAATGACATGTCATCTGTTGCAAGCAGATTGATAACCCTTATGTTGTTGTAAGCGATGAACATTTGTTTTCATAGCTCCTATATCTATCACGTGTTGTCGTGATCAACATTTGTGAATTTAAAATTAAGGAAGAACTGTGCAACGTACATACGTAATGACATTTCTTCAGAAAAACCACTCTGCTGCTGAAAACAGGTTGCGGGCCTCAATATTTTCCCCTGTGCCAATATACTTTGCACTTGCAAAATAACGAGTTTGCGACGGAGAAATCGCCCAGAGACATTCCAGAACAACAGAAAACCGATTTTCAGTTTAATCACAGAGCCTATCTAGATCTTCTTATTATGCTTTTCATTTTCCATTAAAGTATACAAATGACAGGTTTTCCGCTCGGATTATCTATCATTTGCGTATATTTCCCCAGCAGCATATAGAAGTATTGCTGTAAAATATGCATGGACGTATTTTAATGAGAGAAGTTCAAATCCTTTAATTTCCTTGGTATTAAGGAAACGGATTAAGGGTTCTATCCAGAATCAGGGCTTTTATTAAAAGTTGCAATATGTCATTTATTAAAATTTACATAATTTTCGGGAAAATATTAATCACAAACAAAAAGAATCGAAGGCGAGAAAGAAATAATACACATTGAGTATACAGAAATTGGTCAGGCTTGTAGTAGTCTTTCGTGACTCTGTTGAATTGAAGATGCGGACACATATCCCGAGAAACCCTTCGCAATGGAAGGCATTGCATAGTTTTGTACCAAAGAGAGATAAAGGGATTGCCTCTGAGAGGGAATGGCAAAGACAGGAATTGGTATAGACATGTATAACTGCACGGTCTCACAATGTAACACTGTAACACGAGACCATGCCGATTCCGAATGTTAATCTATATTTATTTAATTCCTGGAAATGCACTGATGGATTTGTCCAATGAATTCCCGAGAATTCCAGACAACCTTGTCTGGATATACTTCCTTATTGCATTAAATCGTTCCCAGTACAGTCTCACAGCGCTGAATTGCTCTCATGATCTCTTAGGACGTGAAAGCTACACAATGAAATAAAAGAGCACTAACTGCTTAATTAAAGTTATTATCAAGTTAAAAGTTTTTCAGAAGTGTCTCAAGCTCGAGGGTCATCATCCTCACAACGTCAGGGGTCCTGAGTCAACACGTTGCCGTTGGACCAACGGCAACGTGTTGACTCAGGACCCCTGACGTTGTGAGGATGGAGGGTCATAACACAAAGAATACACATGCTAAATATGAAAGCCCTAGTACAAAACCTGAGTCAAACTCCAACATCAAAGTCAGATGGTCAAAAATATACACACTCAACAGACTGCACAAGAAAGATCAAATCTCTCAATAGAGGGCGTATTGCGCTTCGCTTTGGAACGATAACTCTGGGTAGAGATTGGGAAAGATCTTGTCAGAATTATTTCACTTGTGAAGCAAGAAAGTTCTAGCACCAATTCATTTGCCTTTTTTGTTGATATTTTATGGCCAAGATTAATCCTTGGTAAATGTTTGCAAAATTAGGTCACACTCAAATGTCAAGAATTCAAATTCTAATATATTGGTATATACTCAAAGAAATCTCTTGAGAATGGCACTTGTGAAATATGACAGCCTTAGTCCCAACCAGTCAAGTTATGGGCAAGGTTGATGTTATTGCAGAAAAGGTTGCATGTTATTGCAGACACAGATATATAGTCTTTCCTTTGTCTGATCATGACAAGGAGCACATATGGGTGTAGTGGTCATCAGGGACTGTTTACTCCTCCATGGCAGATGATCCCACCTCTGATATTTAAGAGGATTGTGTTAACTCTGCTCCCAATTTGCCTTGTTCCAAAAGACTTAAGCTAACTTGCCAGTCTTTTATTTTCCATGTTTATATCTGGAACTACACATCTACAGGACACTCCAAATGATATTCAAAATTTTGAATCAGTACTGCAAATATTGTAAAAGGAGGAAACTGGGTTTTTATAGTTGTTAATGTTTTTGACTGTCATTTGCTCCCTACCCCCTGGTAAATATCATAATTCCAGAACATTATAGCTCATGTACAGGACAAACCCTATCACATTTGAAAGTATGAATGGGGCTACTGCCAAAAAAATGCAAGAGGAGAGAACTAGGTTTAAGTAGATAACAAAGGTTTTTTTAACCCCATGATTTGGTCCTCAAAATGAAAATGTCAAAAAAAAAATATATATGTACAGGCACCATTTAATAATCATATTTTAAAATGTAGAAGTTGTTTTAGGAGGAATATATTGTGACAGATAGATGGACAAATATAGCAACATTGTACCAGACCTTTCTATAGATAGTGCAGGCATAACAAATATAAACATACAAAATCTTACAGAAATTAAAGCATTCAATCTCCGTTAAAAGTTCTGACTTTCATCCTGTATTCAATCTTTATACATGTATCATAAAGACAAAGTAAAAAAAGAATTTTATTTTGCATAAAGAATAAATTAAAAAATAAACTTCTAAACATGAGTAAAGCTTCATATACATATAATGTGAAATAAATTAGAGACATGAATTTGCACAACACATTATAAACTTCATAAATGTTTTACTTCTTGATCCTTTTTGATTTTGAGACTTCACCAGGTATATCAAATATGAACATATAAATTAAGACCATGAATTAAAGTAAGTATAAGTACATCTTAGGGACTCAACATCAACTACAATATATCCACTTGTTTATTGGACAACTTTACAACACTTTATCTGTAAGAATTCCTTTTTTTATTTATCCAAATCTTAACAAACATAAAGAAATCTGTAGAGCTTAAATTATTTTCAAAAAAGAAAAAGTAAGAAATAAAACTGATGTAAAAAGATTTGTTTAATCCTGAAAATAAAAAAAAATCACTGATTTATGCATTTACCTAGTCTCTTTGTTTCTTAACAAGATCTGATGAAATAAAACTGTGGACTCAGATTGTAATGTTGATCACAGTTAAAACATTTGTTGAAGTGTAATGAATTCCCTTGGTAGTTTTTATATACACATAATATATATCATGCATGTCTAGAGATTAACTTGATGTAATTTGGACATGGACAATCTGACATATTACATCAATGTTGAGTCCTAATACTATCAGTGTTAAATAAGCACCAATTAATACACTAATATGCATAAGGTCCATGCAAATCTCGCGTATAAATAAGATATCCCATGGGGTACTTTATCTAACTTTCACAGTAATCAAAGTTCACAAGCTATATAAATTGATCTTGTAATCACTGCCTATGATGGTCTTACAGAGATCAATTGAGAAAATGGATTTCAGATCATACTCTAATCCAACGAATAACTGTAAACTGTTACATAATTAAAAATTGAAAAAATATGCCCAAACTTCAATATCAATTCAGATCAAGCTGTGCAATTCAAACAGTCATTTAAAACCCTGTTACATGTATTCCCCTATAATAAAGTACCAGTCATCAATTCTAATCCTTACATGTACATTCACTGTACAATAAAATGACAGTTAGCCTAATGATGAGTTGAATATGCTATTTCTGAGAAAGTGCTGTTATTTTCAGTAAAATCACAATCCGGACTTTATCAACTACTGTGTCATTTGGCAGATAAAATGCAGATGAAATCACATGAGAAGAGACCACAGCATTTACCAAGACAGTGCCCAGCTTAACCAGGATGTAAGATAGCTGTTCATTTTCATTTCATATCAGTCAAAATTTCATGTTCTTAAATACCTAATTCTAGAACAGATTATTAGTATATATTTGCAATACATAGTAGAAAGTACAGATAATTCGGTATTTCAAACACTGATATCTCAAATATCACCGATATGTAAAGTGATTTTGAAGTCCTAAGTGCTTATTTCTGAGGTATTTTACCCTGGTTATCTTGAATTTTCTGATAAGTATTTTCTCAGTCCCATCAAGTTTAAGATAATGTTTGACTGTATTTATAGCACAACCCGAATATAGCGACCCCACCTCCTTTGCAAATGTCCAAATTACTTTTTTTATATCTGTATTCACTATTACGTGCATGTACATGTACCGGTATCTTGCTGATTTTAAATTTCTCAGAATTTGTTCTACACATGTGCCTTAACTTTCATTCAGTCAGGGACCTATATACTAACAGGATAGGCAACTACCGCAAGTCTCGCGATATCTCGTAAGTCGCGGGATTTCGTAAGTCAATTTCTCTAAAACAATCACATTTTATGCGAAATCAGCACATGCCCCGATCGGCCATATTTCCGAGAAATCGCCGATTTCAGTGTTTGTTTTCTTTATATTTAAATTATACTTTTATTATGCTTTGAAATTTATTAATAAATCAATTCCAATACATAAAAGGAATAAATGATAATAATCAGAAAACATCCTGTTTACTGGGAATAAACGTAAATTGAAAAACTTGTAGTGTTGAGCGTGATGTTTTGGGTAGATAAACATGGCGATGAAGGAGTTGCCTATCCCATTAGTATATAGGTCCCTGATTCAGTCTACTATAAATAAGTTTTAGTGTTAACTGTTCAAAAAAAATGTTAAGAGAAGCCACTTTCTTAATAATAAGATCAAATACTCTAACTGTGTTGTTATAATAATTATCCTCAACTTGAGGCAGCGTGTCTGAATTCTGCTAACAACTTGTTGTACAGAGTAACAGTATAAATAGCCATCTACCAGTAAGTAAATATCAGCTATTGAAGTCCTCCTGAGCTACATCAGTCACTGACTTTACAAACTCACTCAGGTGTTGAGCTAGCTTCATTTTCTCCACTTTTGTTTGAAATTTTTCTCCTGAAGAAAAAAACACTATTCTCTTAATACCATTCTAATTCCTATTTTGCCCCCCACCCCAAAAAATAAAAGAACTTTGTTATAAAAGTATATTGCAATGAAGAAGTATTTACCATCCCAATTCCATCGCTGTAGTATAGACAGAAGTTTGTTATGGCACCATGAACTGTTTACAGCATTCAATATAAGACTGTTCAACATGCTATCTTTTTCATCTACAAAAAAAAAAAACACAACTTTATGGGGAAATTGAAAAAAAAACCCACCTCCAATCACAACACTAAATACAAGAATTGAAATACAGTTGAACTTCAATATCTCGAACACCGATATCTCGAAATCAGTGGATATGTCAAAGTGATTTTCCCAAGCACATATTTCTGAAGTATTTTACCCTCAATATCTTGAATCCTCTGATATCTCGAAGTATATTCTTGGTCCCACCAAGTTCGAGATAACGAAATTTGACTGTATTTAATGTCAAACAGTTAAGTAACTAAATTTCTCCTCTGTCTCAGTGTAGTACCTTTTGGTGGCAACACACAGTATGCTATTATGTCCCTTAGTGGTTTTAGTTTGATATCGTTTTCTTTTATCTTCAGTTTAGTTTCTTTGTCACATTCATCAAAACTGTTCTGTCTAAATAGAAATGTATAATTAATGATTAATACACCTGTGGCGTCAAAATGAATAATTTACATAAGAACAAAAAATTTCTTAGAAACAAGTATGCCAACCACTTTTCAATATTGAAGCTGTATTAATGTTACCGGTACAAGCTTACCTGAGCTTGCGTTTTCTGATGATGGTGCTCTGCGACTCGTTGATACATTTCAGTTTAATTGTTATATCTGGCAATCTCAGCTGTGTGAGCTGTTCAGCATGTGCTAACTTAATGTCCTCTAGTCCTTCCTGAGGAAAGAAAGGTTGATATGTTAAAGATTCAAGGAAAAAATTGAATAATTCATATGTAATTTAAACATTAAATGATTCCATTAATTAGATTTCAATATTTGTGCTTATAAATTTAATAACATGGATTCAAAATGCAATAAATAAAAAAAACTTTGTAAATTAGAAAAATTGTAAACATTTCAAATTCACATAGGATAGGGATGGGTATCACTAAAAATTTTGTATCGCGCTATATCACACTTTTTTCTTCCAAATATCACTGTAATATGAAATTTTTACAAGCAATTTTTACAATGATTTTAAATGAATAGTCATTATTTTTCTTAAAAATATGCTAGAAAAACAAAATTTCACTTTTTAAAAATTTTTATGTTATTAAAATGAATCATGTTTGGATGGTGCCATTCTTTTCATCTTTTACAACATTTATAAGACTTTCTGTAATTGTAATTTGAAAGATAGAACAAATACATAAATAATTTCTTGACTTTAAAATATGTACCTAAATACCGGTATTTAGGTATCAGTATCACGATAAGTACATGTATCACGCAACAAAACATTGCGATATATTGATAAAATCGCACATCCCTAACATAGGATAAGATGATTTATTCGCCATTAATTAATACAAAGCAAATAACCATTTTACCATTCAGGGGTTATATTTCCCTGTTACAAAAACTTATATTGTAATTCAAAGGAGAATTTTGTGCCAAACTTTTTTTTGTATTTTTTCAACTTCATACCTAACTAAAATGGCTTTGAAAAATTCTGTCTTTGATTTTTCTCTGATTGTAATTTGCTATTAACCCTTGTGAATATTTACAGTAACTGCTCACTTTATTGGAGAAGACCGCGGGGGACTGTAGAATAGTATCAGGGGCCTCCGTCATCCAGGGGTGGACCCTCAGCTCGTAAATATTCATCCTACAGCTGGGATCTACATGTAACAGCCTGCAAGAAATGTACATGTGTAAATTTTATAAAAAATTATGACAGAGGTTCCAGATATTGGTTTTAAATAGATCATGAAAAAAATGCCTTGTTAATTTTTCACTTGACTTGAATAAATGAAGCACTGAACATAATTGATTAAGTTTTTTAACGATCAATAATTGTGTGTAAGTTCACCTCCTGACAACATCCTTGGCAGCATCAGAAATAAACTTCCAGTCCTCCTCTGGAAACTCGTACTTCCCAGACAGAATTTTTCTTTTCATTTCTGAGGTAATGTTTCGAGAGGGTGTTTCTGAGTAGAAAGGGGGATAACCACACAGCATAATGTACAGAATAACACCCACACTCCACATATCACAGCTCTGACAAATCAATCAAGATGGTGCATTACATGTATGTAGAATGTACAGAATAAATTATAAGCCAATTTAAATCTTTAAAAAAATAGTGTCCACTAAGCTGGTCTAGTCCAGACTTAATTTGCCAGCCAGCTACTGGCTTGCAGCCATCAATGGCATATTAAATGCAGTGTATTATTAGTTACATAGTCTTTTAGTGACAGGGTATGGGATGATACCTGGTTAGTAAATTTCATACCTGGCGAGGCGGAGCCGAGTCAGGTATGAAATTTACTAACCAGGTATCATCCCATACCCTGTCACTAAAAGACTATGTAACGAATTTACCCCACCGATGAAACATTTACGTATTATCTGTGGTTTATAAATGGTTTTCTCTGCTAAATGCTTCATCGCGCTTATACTGTGCCTATTATGACGTCACGTTTGTGTTTGTGACGTAATACATCGACCGGGTATGGATTTTACTGACCGGGTATGGATTTACAACTGACAGGGTATAAGTAATCCACTGCCTTCACGTGACAGACTTCAACCAATCGTAAGCCAGGATTTCACGGAAAAATCGACAGAGGTGGGGTAATATACATTTCAAGTAAATAAAAAAATGATACTAAAGAGACAATTAAAAAAAAGAACCTTGTTATAAGTATATGGTTTAGAGGTCTGTATGACTCCCTTTCTCTGTTTGGATTTAAATTTCTGAGCCTCTAAAACCTGAAAAAAATTATATGCTTTTCATAAGTATGACAAGAATGCATGTATACATGTACATATATTAAGTACAATAGCTCTCCAATGTGCCTTAACATCATTAAACATTGCCATTTTTTCATCTGTAGTGTATACCAACTTCTATCTAAAATGTTTGGAAAACTCTTTAAAATAAGGCAACTAATGATCAAAGTGAAATTCTTGAAATGTTAACACAAAAGATATTTTATTATAATAAATATAACAATTCTTCCACACCCCAATCAATTTACAGTATCTTTCATAAATGGTCTATAACTGTAACAGACAACCCTCATAGATTGACAAAATACACTTGAATTAAAAGAATAAATTCTGGTAAAATGAAGGTTTGTTATACCTGAGGTGCTACATAATAAGGTGTGAAATGAGGAGTCTGTAGGTTTCCATCGTCCACTTTAGCAAAACCAAAGTCTGTCAGCTTAATCTCAGCATCCTAAATTGAAAAAATACTCTGTACTACTGTTACATTACCACTTATACCAAACATACTTATAACAGAGTACTAATTGACATCAAATAAATTACATTAACTAAACATTTACTACATCTTATCAGTTACAGACATAAAATAAGGTGTAAAACACAAACAATTCTGCACCTCGGAGTTGTTTTTCAGGAGGAGGTTCTCGGGTTTGAGGTCCCTGTGAGCCACATTCAGGTTGTGACACCTGTGCACCGCCTCAGCGATGTCCCTGAGGTATGTGGCAGCCTTCCTCTCTGTGAACTTGCTCTCTTTACTGATTCTGTCAAACAGCTCCCCTCCCTCCATGAATTCCATCACCATAAGCAACCGTGCCCTAGAAAGTGAAAGTGGAATTAATTAAGCAATGATACTGATATCATGATGCAGGGTTGATTGAAGAGTCAAATAATCAACTAAATAAAAGACCAGTCACCACTGAATCCAGTCACTGGTAAACATGGAATTATACATTACACAAAGGAAATAGTTTAAAAAAATTCTAATATCAGTAAAAAGTCAGAGACAAATTGTTCATTAGCTTGTCATTAATTAAAAAATGTAGCTGAGAATGTAGTTTACAAATCCCAAAGGTCTAACATTTTTTTTTTTTAGCAAACTCTTACTTTGGGTGAGGATCTCCTGGGAAGAGGACATCGTTAGCGTAGACGTCCAGTACCTTTACAATGTTAGGATGGTCACTGCACAGTTTGTGGAGTCTGACCTCGGTGTGGGCCCTCGGTCCATCCATCATACACTTCAGGGCATACCTCTCCCTCGTATCCCTCTTGATACATGGCCTGTAGAAATCATTTATATTGTGTTTGTTAAACTATAAACCGAAACTGTTGTAGATTTTTATTTTATTTAAACTATCAACACTTTATTGAGTTTCTATGTACTAAATATTATTTAGTATTCTATTTGATCAATGATCATAGTAATAAATCTCTTGCTCTGAACATCATACTGAACATGCTAAATCTGGACAAATTTTCTGGAAATTTTACTTGATATAAAAATGGTGGGCTATGGTTAGAAGCTTAATTTACTACTTCTTGGAACTGTCTCTCAGTTTCAAACTTACCATACAGACATGGGGTTATTTCAAACCCCGTTTATCAATACAGTAAAAATTGTTCAGTACAAACATGGATATTGCGAATTCCATGGATATAGCGAAGTTATCTTGAATCCCCAGCTATATAGATTAAAGAATTCCTTTTACGGATATGGATATAGTGAAGTAATTTTACAGGTCCCGGCGACTTCATTATAACCCGAGTTTTACTGTATATAAAACTTGTCTTATTTTACCTGACTGGACCAGTTATGCCTGTTCCCAGCTTTTCCTTCCATAAAACAATGTAGTCATCTGTTATAGAGTGTGTCTAAAATTTTCAGAAAAAGAAATAAATCAAGATGAATATTGATTGCATTCTAATATCTTGATAAGAAAATTATTTGAGGAAAGTGAAAATTTGTGCATATTTACATTTCGGAAAATCCATGTCGAATGAAAAACGATTTTTTTTACACTTCCTCTTCACGGCATATATTCATATATTTTAAAATTGTTTTTGTACAGGTGATGTTACCTGACTTGTTTGACAGGTGTTTTTAAAACATGGTAAAAGTATTCTTACTTTGATATTTTGATTTAAAATATCCCTTTACCTTTATATTTGGGGAACTAACACAACCACCACTGGAATCAGACATGTTAAGCTATTTTTCCCCGGAATTTCCCAGAACTTGTAATTTTGACATATCCACCAAAAAACCGGAAGTACAT
Source organism: Saccostrea glomerata (assembly GCA_003671525.1). Classification (NCBI taxonomy): domain Eukaryota; kingdom Metazoa; phylum Mollusca; class Bivalvia; order Ostreida; family Ostreidae; genus Saccostrea; species Saccostrea glomerata. The sequence goes on along the minus strand of PRKT01000004.1, from coordinate 2,191,156 downwards.
TGGTTACTTTCACTTTGGAAAAGGGGTGGCAGGATTATAAAAAAAGAACTTTTATTGAGTATATAACAAATATTTCATTAAAGAATGTTTAAGATGTATTAAATATTTAAATCATCGTTTAGAAAAAATAAAATTTGATGTAATGGAGCTCTAGACAAATCACCATTTAATTAAACCTTACCCCTATAAACTATATTGGAATATCCAAAATTTCATACCTGACTCGGCTCCGCCTCGCCAGGTATGAAATTTACTAACCAGGTATCATCCCATACCCTGTCACTAAAAGACTATGTAACTAATAATACACTGCATTTAATATGCCATTGATGGCTGCAAGCCAGTAGCTGGCTGGCAAATTAAGTCTGGACTAGACCAGCTTAGTGGACACTATTTTTTTAAAGATTTAAATTGGCTTATAATTTATTCTGTACATTCTACATACATGTAATGCACCATCTTGATTGATTTGTCAGAGCTGTGATATGTGGAGTGTGGGTGTTATTCTGTACATTATGCTGTGTGGTTATCCCCCTTTCTACTCAGAAACACCCTCTCGAAACATTACCTCAGAAATGAAAAGAAAAATTCTGTCTGGGAAGTACGAGTTTCCAGAGGAGGACTGGAAGTTTATTTCTGATGCTGCCAAGGATGTTGTCAGGAGGTGAACTTACACACAATTATTGATCGTTAAAAAACTTAATCAATTATGTTCAGTGCTTCATTTATTCAAGTCAAGTGAAAAATTAACAAGGCATTTTTTTCATGATCTATTTAAAACCAATATCTGGAACCTCTGTCATAATTTTTTATAAAATTTACACATGTACATTTCTTGCAGGCTGTTACATGTAGATCCCAGCTGTAGGATGAATATTTACGAGCTGAGGGTCCACCCCTGGATGACGGAGGCCCCTGATACTATTCTACAGTCCCCCGCGGTCTTCTCCAATAAAGTGAGCAGTTACTGTAAATATTCACAAGGGTTAATAGCAAATTACAATCAGAGAAAAATCAAAGACAGAATTTTTCAAAGCCATTTTAGTTAGGTATGAAGTTGAAAAAATACAAAAAAAAGTTTGGCACAAAATTCTCCTTTGAATTACAATATAAGTTTTTGTAACAGGGAAATATAACCCCTGAATGGTAAAATGGTTATTTGCTTTGTATTAATTAATGGCGAATAAATCATCTTATCCTATGTTAGGGATGTGCGATTTTATCAATATATCGCAATGTTTTGTTGCGTGATACATGTACTTATCGTGATACTGATACCTAAATACCGGTATTTAGGTACATATTTTAAAGTCAAGAAATTATTTATGTATTTGTTCTATCTTTCAAATTACAATTACAGAAAGTCTTATAAATGTTGTAAAAGATGAAAAGAATGGCACCATCCAAACATGATTCAAAGTGTTTGTTTTCTTTATATTTAAATTATACTTTTATTATGCTTTGAAATTTATTAATAAATCAATTCCAATACATAAAAGGAATAAATGATAATAATCAGAAAACATCCTGTTTACTGGGAATAAACGTAAATTGAAAAACTTGTAGTGTTGAGCGTGATGTTTTGGGTAGATAAACATGGCGATGAAGGAGTTGCCTATCCCATTAGTATATAGGTCCCTGATTCAGTCTACTATAAATAAGTTTTAGTGTTAACTGTTCAAAAAAAATGTTAAGAGAAGCCACTTTCTTAATAATAAGATCAAATACTCTAACTGTGTTGTTATAATAATTATCCTCAACTTGAGGCAGCGTGTCTGAATTCTGCTAACAACTTGTTGTACAGAGTAACAGTATAAATAGCCATCTACCAGTAAGTAAATATCAGCTATTGAAGTCCTCCTGTGCTACATCAGTCACTGACTTTACAAACTCACTCAGGTGTTGAGCTAGCTTCATTTTCTCCACTTTTGTTTGAAATTTTTCTCCTGAAGAAAAAAACACTATTCTCTTAATACCATTCTAATTCCTATTTTGCCCCCCACCCCAAAAAATAAAAGAACTTTGTTATAAAAGTATATTGGAATGAAGAAGTATTTACCATCCCAATTCCATCGCTGTAGTATAGACAGAAGTTTGTTATGGCACCATGAACTGTTTACAGCATTCAATATAAGACTGTTCAACATGCTATCTTTTTCATCTACAAAAAAAAAAACACAACTTTATGGGGAAATTGAAAAAAAACCCACCTCCAATCACAACACTAAATACAAGAATTGAAATACAGTTGAACTTCAATAGCTCGAACACCGATATCTCGAAATCAGTGGATATGTCAAAGTGATTTTGAAGTCCCAAGCACATATTTCTGAAGTATTTTACCCTCAATATCTTGAATCCTCTGATATCTCGAAGTATATTCTTGGTCCCACCAAGTTTGAGATAACGAAATTTGACTGTATTTAATGTCAAACAGTTAAGTAACTAAATTTCTCCTCTGTCTCAGTGTAGTACCTTTTGGTGGCAACACACAGTATGCTATTATGTCCCTTAGTGGTTTTAGTTTGATATCGTTTTCTTTTATCTTCAGTTTAGTTTCTTTGTCACATTCATCAAAACTGTTCTGTCTAAATAGAAATGTATAATTAATGATTAATACACCTGTGGCGTCAAAATGAATAATTTACATAAGAACAAAAAATTTCTTAGAAACAAGTATGCCAACCACTTTTCAATATTGAAGCTGTATTAATGTTACCGGTACAAGCTTACCTGAGCTTGCGTTTTCTGATGATGGTGCTCTGCGACTCGTTGATACATTTCAGTTTAATTGTTATATCTGGCAATCTCAGCTGTGTGAGCTGTTCAGCATGTGCTAACTTAATGTCCTCTAGTCCTTCCTGAGGAAAGAAAGGTTGATATGTTAAAGATTCAAGGAAAAAATTGAATAATTCATATGTAATTTAAACATTAAATGATTCCATTAATTAGATTTCAATATTTGTGCTTATAAATTTAATAACATGGATTCAAAATGCAATAAATAAAAAAAACTTTGTAAATTAGAAAAATTGTAAACATTTCAAATTCACATAGGATAGGGATGGGTATCACTAAAAATTTTGTATCGCGCTATATCACATATTGAGTATATAACAAATATTTCATTAAAGAATGTTTAAGATGTATTAAATATTTAAATCATCGTTTAGAAAAAATAAAATTTGATGTAATGGAGCTCTAGACAAATCACCATTTAATTAAACCTTACCCCTATAAACTATATTGGAATATCCTGTAATGGAGGCTGTAACTGTTAGTGCAGACCAGTCGTTACCTTGGCATTGATGTAAGATGTCACGTTGACAATGGAGAGAAATATTTGGTGGATCGGTGGCTTAACTGCTGCTGTTGTTGGCGGGGCTTATGTCCTCTGGACCTCATCTCCAGGCAAGAGAAACAAGAAAAAAGGTTAGAAGAAAAAATCTAAAAATGGTGTGTTACTCAGATCAAGAGATCATGACATTGAAAGACATCACAACATCACTCAAAATGTTTATTGTGGCAAATTACAAATCATAACAAAATGAATGTACTTTATATTGTCTTTATTTAGTGTTCTTTGTTTTGAAATAAACAAGTATGCATGTGACACCTGACCACTTTCTCTTGTGTGTTCACAGTACATTTACAGGTACTCATTGGTACTTACCTGCTTACATATTCTCTAAACATTAGGAAGATTCTTGGTAAAGCCGTAAACTTTGGGGATTGACCAATGACCTTAAATACAGTTCTTTCACTCACTGACCTATCAATCTGTTGTCATTGTCATGATTATACTTTATCATTGTTTATACATGATATATCAAGAGAAACTTCTGTAGCTTAGTCAGTTAGTGGTGGCCGGACTGGACCTCTCTCTATCATGACTTTCACTGATTCCACCTGACTGCAGGTTAACAATGGTTATAAACATCCTAATCAACACCTACTGAGTCCTGACCTACCTTTCTTTTTCTTCAAATCACTCAAACTGATTTTTTTTTTATATATCTTTCATATTTCATTTTCTTGAGCTATTCTACTCATAACCTTTTTGTTTTACTTTCTTTACAATTCTTTCATATGCCTTTTCTCAATCTGTAGCTATTTCTTAACTGTCATCCTTTCTATCATCACTGTTTCTTATCATAACTGTCCTTTCTATCTTCACTGTTCTCAAGATGTCTCTACATCACAAGTTCCCTCTACCTCACAAGTTCCTTCAACATCACAAGCTTCCTCTTCATCACAAGTTTCCTCATCCTCATCAAAGCCCCATTCTCTTCTCATCACGCTCAAAGAAGCTCGCTTGTTAGACGTGATCTCACCCATGAAGAAGGAACCTTACTGGATGTGTTCAGGTGATCCATTTATTCTGTGTATTCTACCTGTTTACAGCCAAATATACTCATCTCTAGGAAGTAAAAACTGATTCATGGTATGGGTGCATGGTGGTCCATTCTACATTTATCAGACTCTGTATGTCATCAGAATAACAAGATTCTACATCAAATTATCCTCTAGAAGAGACTTGTCTGTACAACTCCTCTCAGTATTGATATTAGCTGCAGAACTACACTGTATAGCTCTCTGATAAAGCAGAGAGCTACAGATCCAAATGTTGTAAAAACCTTTGATGTATAATGGGGCTGTCATGGTTCCATAATTTTTTGGGTCAAGTTGGTTTTAAATTTTTTAGGTTCAGTTTCGGGTTTTTAGTATCGGGTATACAATGGAATAAAAACTCATGATTTGAATAATACCAGTATTTAACTTTTTCTTTTAATCTAAGAAACAGCAACATAATGGATAATTTCAAGTTGTTTCCTGACTAGAAAAATACTTGAACCAAATGATTCAAATCACATTATAATGGCAATATCTAATTAACTTTTTGTTTTAGAGGCCATTTTTTTGGTAAAATCTAGTCTATTGTTCAAATTAGAACTGAACCGGATTCTGGAAAAACAGAACCGAACCTGACCTGAATTTATTGTTCCGTGGTTCCAGGGCAAAGTTGCAAGCTCTGCTCAGAATTTGCCAGACCTGAGTGAAATGCTCATTATTATGAAAGACAAAGTACTTGATAAATAAATTAAACTTAATTAAAAGGAGTTTATATAATAAGAGCCAATTTTGGCCCCCTAAAAATCAACATTTTAGAATGACATTCAGATATGTTTAATTGATATTTATTTTGTAGAAGAGATTATATAAGAAATATTTCCAATATATTTTTCAAATTTATATGTGCGCCCTGGCTGTAAATGACATGAGAAATAATGCTATTTTTGCCATCTAACAATAAAGCCAAAAATATACCTTTTTCTTGATATTTTTTCTTATGGGAAACATGGAGCGCAATGTAGAACATACATTATTTTTCTGTCACTATTTAGTATTGGATAGATACATCTTTGGTAAAAATATGAAGCTTGTTCTAGGCTGCGCTCTATATTTTCTGGAAGAAAAACTGCTTGAAAATCAGCAGTTTTATACAAAATATGCTAAAATGGTGGGAAAACATGATTTTTATGATGTCATATTTCTAAAATAACGGCAAATTGATCAAAAGGAAAATGACCAATAAAGGTCGTATATATAGCTGTACAAATTAAAGTTATATATAAAGTAAAATTAAGATATCCATTTTAAGGGGCCAATTGAGACACATACCATATATCGCTCTTTGTAATACATGTCTAGATACTTATATAATTCTCAACAATATCTATAGATTGTTTGAAAGCAGGAAACAATATGATACAGGAACTAGCTGTTTAAATTAGCCCGTATCCACGAGGCTTGCAACTGAAATTTTGTCCCTGCCCCCTAGCTGAGACTGGCAAGCAATTATTTCCAACCCTGGACAGTGAAAATACTTGACAGTTTTCACTTGTCAGAAAGAACTATATGTAGTCCTGAGTAGTGTTGCTTTGACTTCTTATAACTTTGAATTTCTTTTCAGTTGTCTTATTTGATTACAAGTTGATCCAAGAACTTAAGCTGTTCCTATGTTGTTTATATTTTAGATCGCTGCCCAGGACTGGTGAATCTTGGCAATACCTGCTTTTTAAACACCATTTTACAAGGCCTGGCCTCTTGTTCTCATGTAAGGAACTGGCTTTCTGATTTTGTGAGCTCTGGACATGAGAAGACTGCATTGATGGCCAGTACACTGAACGATACAGTCAAAGGTTGCTCCCTGTGTATCCATAGTATCAGATTTAGACTTAAATAGTTTGCATTGACATCTAAATTTTTGTGAGAGAAAATTTGGAACATGTTTTTTTCCCATTAATATAAATTCAGTATTAGTATTGAAAACGCCCACCCAGGCATTTTAAAAGTTAAAACTTATGGGCAATTTAATTAAATTAACCAATGAACAACTAAAAATAAACATTATACTGAACAATTGACTTTGCAGTGTTGAATAATGAGAAAGAGATTGATGATAACTGCTACAGTCCAGTGGAGGTGATCAGAGCTTTAGTAGCTAATAAGTGGGTCATTACATCTGAGCAACAGGTAAACAACATTGTACATTTTTAAGGCATCACTTTCTAGTTTGTTTGGTATGCCAGGGTATCAATGATAGTTGGAAACAAGGGATAATTTGCATAATGGGTGAAGCTCGTTGTGCATAAATTCTCCCAACTAATGTTGATGTCCCTGGCATACCCCACAAACAAGACAGTGATTCATTATATTTCCGTTTCATGGTGCAATAAAACTGTAAATAAAAATCTAAAAAAAATGCTGTCTAAAAGATTTAAAGTAAACATGACCTCCTATGTCAATTTCAATAGTTCCCGCCCACTGATGTCAAACACAAAGACAGCCGCATGAGACTTGCATGCTCCAGGCCTCATTAGCTCCTGACCTTTCGTTTGGCAAAATTTACAATCCGGTTGAATTATTAAGATATCAACTGATCGAACTTGCAAAGAGTTATCACAGAGAAACCAAATAGAAATTGAAATATTTTAAATTTAACTCAAAAAACCTTTTGAAAAAACCGGTATCTCACATATTCAAATTAACTATATGTACCTGACTTGATGTCTTGTGTATTTACTGATATATATGAATAATGGTTTATTTAATGGAATATAATGGTTATTTAGATAAAATTATCCATTTCTTTCCATGTTTGTTGATTATGTGGCAGTGTTAAACATTAGAGATATATAGTATATGGATTTTTTTCTATCAAATTCAGGATGCTCATGAAATGTTTCATGTGTTGACCGAGACAATTGATGAAGAGACAACCAAGTTCCCAGAAATTATCTCCCTCTTTGAGGTATTTACTAGAATACAGATTAGCCTTCAAAAATTTTTCACTGAAGACACCCAATATTTAAAATTATGATTAAGTCACCTGAGTCACTAAGGTAAAATAGTGCTAACTATTTTTTTCCTTCTTTGTATGTCGTCCATCATCCATTCTCAAAATTTGAATCCATGAAAATTTTAACATTTCTAACTTCTACTCTGAAATACCAGAACCCATTTCAACCAAATCTGGCATAAAGCATCTATGAAAAAAGGGAAACAATATTTATAAAATCCTGAGAAGTGATATAATCTTTAAAAAACCTTATTTAATTCTGAACATCAAGTATAGTCCTACAAATGACATGATATTAATAAGCATTGAGCACTTAAAAATGTTTGAAAATAATGGCCCAATGGTCAGGTGTTTTGTAGTTAGAATCAGGCAGAAAAAAAGACTTGTACAGTATTTAATGCAACTAAATTAAATACAAAATGATATTAAAAGCAGTAATTGAAAGTAAGGATGTTTCCACAGACTCAAAAGAACTATATGCAGTATATTGCATATATTTGCCCCCACAAAAGACAAATTTCGAAAACTTCCTGAAATGTACTGAATTCAATAAATTGTATGAGAAATATAAATTAACAGAAAATATTATTGTTTCAAAGCAGTGTATTCACAATTTTTGTTTTTATGACGTCACAAACTAGTCCGATTTTATATCCTTTTTCAGAAAGAGGACAAAATGGACAAAATTTCAACAATTTTAGCTTTAAAATTTATAGAGCTCAAGTTTGTTCAGGAACAATATTGACATATTTCATTGATATTATCATTTTACACATCATATCAAAATACTTATCCTGAACACACATGTGCTCGGTGACTTTTGCTCAAAATATCGACAAACTATGTACATTTTTCTGTAAAATTCATGAAAAACTAAAATTTAGGTCATGTTTGTGACGCCATTACGTACATATGGCGTCATTACTAATGAAAATATTCAGTGCTTTGAAGTCAGCATATACTCCCCTATTTATGAACTTAATTAAATATATTCCATCAAAGTTTGATTTGGGGGGCAAATATTGGTTATTAACGAATAAGGTTCTTTGTGGGAAATTATTTCTCCTTTGATTATAATCACTTTTAATAATGTAAAAGATAGGTCAGTTGATGAAAGAATTATAATAGAATTTTTAGTGTATAATACAAAAGGAACTTTCATAGTTTTAATTTCTCTGATAGACTTGTGAATAATAGATTTTATAAAGCGAGACCAAAATACCATATCTTGAGTATGTACATTTTAAAATAATCAGTCTTTGAAATGTTTTTGAGATAAAATTGTGATAGGTTTATTACCATATAACAATTATTTTCTGCATATCACAGTTTTGTGACCAATTTTTGTAAAAACAATTGCAATTACGTTGGTATTTTCAATTTTGTATAATCCTACATTTATTATTGTCCAGCTGGTGGGAAAGAATTTTCTATATTATTTATAGATTAATAACTTAACAGTGACAATTTTATACAAGTTTAAATTTTTGCAATTCAAAAATGCTCGCTAAGAGAGAAAAAATGGATTATCAGGAAGATAGCAATAGGTTGCGTATTAGCATTGGCAAGTACAAGGAAGTAAATTTATTTACATTTATAAAATGTTAATTGAGTACTAGACTATTACATTCAAGCCTAATTATTATTCTACATTTATAAAATGTTACCTGAGTACTAGACTATCTCATTCAAGTCTAATTTAATATTCTTCTACTTTATGAAATGTTAACTGAGTATTTGACTATTTTGTTCATCTCTATTAAATTATTCTATTCTCTTGACTTTGGGAAATATATCTATCTACCAGTTAAAATTTTGTTTCATGTTATACTTCTGTGGATCCTTACAATGTTGTATTATACTCAGGTGTCTGTTATAGCCTTAGCTGTATATTAAATTTTTATTTTTTAGACTATCCTATAGAAGTATTTTCATTATGTTTCCTGCTTTTCTAGAATCCTGAGACTGAGTTCCTGAAGAATGAGCACGCTATAAACAGAATCCAGTGCCCGCTGCCTTTAATTCCACATCGTGAGATGGAGCACCCATTTCGAGGCCTGCTGGCCAGTCAGTTGGAGTGTGTGGAGTGCGGCTACAGGAACCCAGTCAGATATGACCACTTTGACAGCCTGTCACTCTCCATCCCACAGAGTATCTGGGTCAGTTTAACATTGACTTCATATTGTTCATGCCTCAAAATAAAGGGGTGTTAGACAGAACTTTTATGGATCCACCCAGTGACTCTTTTGAAACTATAAAACAATTTGCATTTATCACATTCTTTGAAGATGACATTATACATATATATTACATGGGTTGAAGGGCAACATACCAGAATATTTGCCCCAAGGTGACAGGAAAGCCCATGAGTGTTCTTTTGCCCGATACCAATTGGCAAATACTCTGGTAATGTTGCTGAGAAGCCCTCGTGTTTTGAGCCAGTAACAATAATGTTGATGTCTTCTGACTACCACATTGAGACACATGTATTATTTAGTTAATGCCTGGTCTTTGTAGGTTGATCGCTCCTTGGAAACCCTCCTGTACCACTATATCAGTGCTGATACAGTAAACAATGTGGAGTGTATAGGGTGCAGCAAAATAAAACACAGACCTCCAGGATGTAAGGCACCACTGAAGAAAACTACATTTAAGAAAAAACTCACCATTGGAAAGGTAAGCAACCCTTATACATGTACACTTATTTGATCAAATGTTAAAGATCTATTGTTATCTTTCTTTTCTAAATCATCGTGAAAGAAATGAACGGAAGATGTATATATTTCACTTCAGAGTGTCATTTTATCAAATGTTGGGTTACTTTTTACGGAGTTAATCCCTCTAGAGAATGTTGTGTGTCATTGCTTGCTGACCTTACCTAGGTCCCTCCTTGAAAACCTTTGTCTTTCTCTAAAAGATAGTATTTTGAATATTTTGAGTTTCTGATCAAGAATATGAAAGTAGTTTTTTTCCAGGATACTAATGTATATTTAAGGCACATAATGGTGATCTACGAAATCTGTGTAATTTACAAGGGGGGTTGGCTTAAACAGAATCTTTTATTCAATGGAATTATGACCCCAGAAAAAAAAATAAATACAGTTTTCTTGAAGTCAGTATTGGAAATTTTCTGTTCAAAACAGATGCACTAATTGTACACAATCATGTAGTTTTAGCAAAATCAGTCGGTAGGGATTAGACAAGGAAAATACATACCCCGGTACACAATAAAACAAAGATAAATCTTTGATTTTGAATTCTTAAAATTTAAATTTCAGTCAGTTATGAAATTAAAAAAACAGAGAATCTAATTATAATTTTGATTTTTTAAGCTCCCCCAGTGTCTGGCAATCCACATCCAGAGGTGCCAGTGGATGGACAATGGGATGCCCATAAAGAGGCGAGAATTTGTCTCCTATCCAGACATCCTGGACATGAGTGAGTTTGTCTACCATAAGACAGCAGCCAAGGAGTCCAGGAAAAAGGGGGGACTCAGCGGGGGAGGAGAACTATTCCACTTTGGGTAATGAACTGACTGAATGCTATACATAGAAAAAACTATATTTTGAACAGTGAGAAGAACAGCTTTTGAATTTGATTGTGGACGATCTGATTAAGAATTGAGATAGCACCTGTTAGAAGTCTAGAAATGTTGAAAAGATTTCACACTAATGCATTTATGTGCCTTTTGAAAGCTAGAATAATGCATTTTTTTCACTTCTGTTTGCCTTTTTAGCTCACCTGAGCTGAAGACTCAAGTTAGCTTTTCTGATTAAAAGTTGTCTCTTGTCTGTCGTTGTAAAATTTTTAGATTTTCATCTTCTTTTCAAGAGCCATTGAGCTAATTTCAACCAATCTTGGCACAGAGTATTTTGGCACAAAAGGGATTCAAATTTTTTTTTCAAAATGAAGGGCCATGCCCTCTTCCAAGAGGATATTACTAAAAAATAGTGAAAATTGGGTGGGAGTACTGTAAACCAACTTTTATTCGCGACAACTTTATATCGCGATTTACTAGGGATAAACTAGTTAGCTACGATTAATTTTCGCGATCAAGCCTTTTGGATCTGTTGTTTATGGACACATACACTTTAAGGACCGGTTCGCGGCAAGAAATATTCGCGATGACGAGGCTCTCGCGAACTTCGCGAAAAATTTATCGCACGCGAATAAAAGTTGGTTTACAGTATTTAAAAAATCTTTTTAAGAATAACTTGGCTAGGGAAGATAAAACTTATGTAAAAACTTCTTGACATAATGTTTGTTCAAATCATGATCCTCAGTGATAGATATATATAGAAATATATAGGAAATATCTTTTAAAATCGTCTTCTCAAGAACATCAAGGCCATAATTGATATTTATATGGAAGCATCCTGAAGAGGTGTAGATTCAAGTTTATGACCCCTGAGGGAAGAATGGGACAAAAATAGGCAATAAAAGTTTTACATAGGAATATATAGAAAAAATCCTTAAAAAATCTTTTTCTTTACTGTAGATCACTATATTTTCGCGACACCTTTTTTTCGCGACTAAGCTATTCGGTATTTATAAACGAAACAAAATTTTCGCGAGGTGTGGTTTCTGTTTCATATAAACATTAATAATACAATTATACGCGAAAACTTTCAGACAGACTCGCGTAATTACGCGAAAATAAAGTTCACGCGAACAAAAAGTGATTTACAGTAATTAGAACAGCAAAAATTTGATTGGTGATATTTAAATGGAAGCATTTTTAGGTAGTGTAGATTCAATATTGTTCAAATCATGTTTCTGGCTTCATGTGGTATTTGAACCTATTTATAACATAAGATAAATCCAGAATATAGGATCATTAAATCCAACCACCAGAAATGTCATTTGCTAGATTAAGCAAGCTTTGTCCTTGATAAAATATAATGACCCTCAAGTGGGTTTTATCTATGCTATATTATTGTACATAATGTTTGAATGAGTCTTATATCTATATCATCATGTGAAAAATTACTGCATCTAATAATTTTAATGTGTCAACTATTGTACCAATGTAAATATCTATTGAAATATATGTATTATAGTTGACAGTTTGAATTTTATCCAGGATTAAAAATGAAGAGAACACTTTTAACCTGGGAGCAGCACCCCCTGTAAACCTCTTGAGGACCCTGAATTATGACAATCGCACCACTCAGAATGGACTGTTCCTGCAACCCCAGACCGACACACAAAACAGCCATTCTGATGTCAACCACAACGGACCCACGGATCTCGGCAAATCCACAAAGTCCTCCCTCACGTACAGACTGAGTGCTGTTATCGTACACCTTGGCAATGTCAATTCAGGACATTTTGTTACCTATCGCCGCAGTCCTAACACAGTGAAGGGTACGTACAGGAAAGAAAGGTGGCTGTGTTGTTCTGATAACAGTGTGATACCTGTCAGTATTGCGGATGTTTTCTCCACGGAGGCCTATATGTTAATGTATGAGAGGATAGGAGATCAGTGACCAAAATACCCTTTTTTGTGGATGTGATTTTTCCGTTTATCCCTAACACTGCCTGACTTGTTTAAATTATGCTGCATTTTGTAGTTGTGCTGCATAATTTGGTATCATTTTACCTGCTTTTACACACATACAAAGCTGATTGTGATAAAAAGACAGGATGTCATTGAATGGCAAGTTAGTAATTTTGTGTGTATGATAGGGAATTGTTAAAACAATTATTGTCTGGTGCTCTCATCTTAAATATTTATCAAAGATGTTTTTATATGTGTCTCAGTGCTTCATGATGTGCCAGAGATGATCTTGATGTTGATATGTGAGCGATGTCTATACTGCTGAGTGTGATGGCAGTACAAGCCAAGATTGCCTGGTTATGCAAATAGTGTGCTTGGGGTTTACTTATATGCTGGTGAAGAAAGATATTTGACTCGAGATTGAGATGAGTGAATATTTAGGAGAAAAAAGATTGAGTGTGAAATCTACTTTTAAGATCAGATGTAGTACTGTGTAGATGGTACTACAAGTGCAGGAGTGCCTAGTTACTAGAGTAAAGTGAATATTAAGGAAAAAAGATTGAGTGTGGAATCTTCTTTAGAGATAAATGGAGGTAGCTGGCAGTACAACACAAGAGTCTTGGTTATATGTATGATTGTGAAGTTAAATTTCACTATGAAGTATTATACTATTAGTAGAGGGAATGTTGAAGAAAAAGAAACCTTCAGTGTGGAATCTATGGAGGAAGCTGCAAATTCTGACAAGTAATTCGTCACCTTTCCATGATTTTCAACAATTCAGGTGGAGATAAGAACAGAAAGTAAATTTGATTATGAATAGAATAGAGTAATGCTCATATTAATGAGAGAGTAGAGAAAAGTAAAGCTGATGTTGCTGAGAGAGTAGAGAAAAGTAAAGCTGATATGTTGTTGACAGAGTAGAGAAAAGTAAAGCTGATGTTGAGAGAAAAGAGAAAAGAAAAGCTGATGTTGCTGAGAGAGTAGAGAAAAGTAAAGCTGATGTTGTTGAGAGAGTAGAGAAAAGTAAAGCTGATGTTGTTGAGAGAGTCTAGAGAAAAGTAAAAATGATGTTGTTGAGAGAGTAGAGAAAAGTAAAGCTGATGTTGTTGAGAGAGTAGAGAATCTGCTTTTGAGATTTTAACATGAATATGTTGACCACTCAGTCCTAACTTTGCAAATGTTTGTAATGCATTTAGATTATTTTGAAAAGTTCAGAGAGATGTAACCAAAAAACCCATCTAACATAGAAGTTATCTAAGGTAGTCATTATGTAGGGTGTTTTTTTTTATACATACATGTATATACAGAATTATGATCAGTAATAAATACAAAACTTTGCCTAAAACTGGACTATACCTGCCAAGAGCTTTATTATGTCTATAGGTACTCTTTTCATGAGGTTACAGAACTTACTAATGGTAATAAATATGAGATTGAAGCATTTATTTCTATTGTACTTTTAATGAGGTCATTTACATGACAAATATTTGTTATTTATTCCTCCCTTTTGACTACATGTGACTTTTTTTTTTTGCTGTAAGTGTGAGTTGTTCTTATTTGCATCTATCTTGTTATGATTATTATTGATGGTCAACAGTTATATGCTATGTAAAGAATAAAAATTGTGCAAATTATTATTTTCAAGTTGTCATCTATAATTTTGAATTGAGTTGGAAGTCCAAACTACCTTTCATTACATACTCCAGCTTTTCAAATTGGATATCTGGATATTGAGCTTTGACTTTCTCTCCATCTGTGCTATTTGCTCTGTTACATGTATGATTTTTATTAAATGCTGTATTTTACCTATATTATGCAGCTTTATTTTTGTAGTTTCACTGGTACATTGTATCTTTGTGGTGCCTCAAAAGTATTAGGAATTAAGAGTTGTTTACAGTTTTTATGGGCAAGATTTTTTTTTATTGCAGCTTTAATCTTGTGAAATTGTTTAAATTTTAGAATTTTACAAATGATTTTGGACATTTTGCCCAAAATATTTTACCTTGTACATGCTTTTTTTAATGAGAACTGTTTTCTCTGTAAATGGGGGGGGGGGGGCTTCCCCTATAGGCTCCTATTTCCCCATTTGGTCTTGGGTTTGAGTATAAGTACAAATTGACAAGTCGTGAAAAACTGCTCAATGAAAGAACAAGGTCGGAAATAATAAAAACTATGATAATTATTCATTGAAATATATAGATAAAAACTAAAAAGGCCAACATCGAAAAAAAGTTATACTACTCTATTTCATAGGGAAGGGGGGGGGGGCTGCTTGATATTTCTGCAACGAAAAGTAAGTAGGATATTAGTATTAACTGAAATTTAAAAAAGAGAACATTAAATTCGTTAACGTAAGTTTAGGGTTGTAAACAATAAAACAATAGTTTACTAGTTATGAAAGAGTATCTTTCAGATAAACCATTTCTTTCACTGAAAATAAGTATTTTTCTTTTTTAAGAATTGGGTCCATACATGTATATGACATGTATTTGCGAAAATATGTTAGGTCATTTCGGAATTGGTAAAATTCCATTGAGCAGATTCATAATTTTACCAGTGATTACTAAGTGCCACTGTACATAGTCCATTGACATTCATGTCAGTCTAAGGTCTGTCCCGTGCTCATACTCATTCCTTGCTCTCTTGTTAACAACCCTGTCTCCTAGAAATCTCCTGGGACACGAACATTACGAAATTCTGACGCCCAATGACCTGAACATTCATGAAATGCAAACGGGCCAAATGAAATACTAAGTACTTTCTGGGAATTCCAATTCGGTAATCGATTGTAAAACGAAGAAAAAACCAAAATAATCTAGAGAAGCAATTGCAATATTTATTTTCCTGTGAAATAAATCAATTATATCGTGCCGTCTTTAGGTAACGGCTCTCGGGAAGAAAGACGACGATTTTCCCCAAGAACCAATGTATAAATTACTTAAGGACAACGGAATTTTGAAATAGCGCACGTCTTCTATGGTTTTTGGATGTTATTTGTCTTATATAAAACCTATAATGGAACAATAGATTTTCAGATATCGACAGATAAGATTTTAAGCCATGTTATGATTAATGAATGAAATATCTTTAACATATTTTGAATAGTAAGATTTGGTAATAGTGCGGGATTTAATGTGTGAATTGGGTTTTAATATAGCAATAAATACCTAATCAAAAAGTCATATGGTGTAATTTTGCGCATATTTCATTATAAAAATATTATCCGCTGTCTCCTAGAAAAAGAGGAAATTGAACTTGATAAAAATCCAGTTTGCGACCTCGAAAACTTTACAAGGAAGCAAAGCAGTACACGAGTATGATGGGGCATTCGCAAATTCTTATTAAACATTAATTTATACATCAAGGTGTACGTATTTTAATTTTTCTTTAAGAGAAAGTGATATTTTGAATATCATGAAGCATATTTTTTACCGGCGCCATGACATCAATAAATGCAAAACGGACTTTAGATCTATCACTTTATTTTTTATTCTATGCTAAATTCGGAAATTTTCAATATTTCGCCATAGTGCGCGGTTTAATACTGTCTTAACAGATACTTATAGTATTGGGGGTTGTTCTACTTCTCCAATCGGTCCATCTTTTGATTTCATTTGCCAAAATTCAACATTTTCGATCAATTTATGAGAAACCAATTTCACTCAAAATGTCTTTTTCTTACATAATTCTTTTATATTTAATAATTAATGTGTATTGCAATTCTTTCTCGCAGAGAAAAAAAAATCCAAATTTTTGTATCCTAGTAACAATATAAGATTACTTAAATACACACACTAAAACGTCTGTGTTTCAATTCCAAGTCACCAAATTCTTTTGTACCTTTTGATATCTTGTGGTTATTACCAATTATTTCAAGTGCCAGCAGAAACAAATATAGATTTTTATGATCAGCAATAGTAAAGTGCAATATGATCTTGCTTATTGGTGGCTATTTTTGCCCATTTTTAGTGAAGTTCTGCTGGCTTTTTCACATTAATCTCAACATAATTACAATACTGATGACAACTAAACCATGAGAGCCAAATGTATAACTGTAGCAGAAATTATAGCCTTCATATCGTGACGATCATAAATGAAGATTTTACATCAGTGCAACAATGCAGATCTTGTACAACTAAATGTACAATATTAAAAATTACCAAACTACATGTACATGTATAATTGCGGACTTTGAAAATAATCTACATGCAGGTATATTAATCTTTTTGTTATTTAGCTATATCGGAACAAAGTAAAATTAAGGGGGTACATAGGAAAGAGATGCAAATATGTCAAAATTGAACAGCATGGGCATGCTCTACGTATATACAATTTTAAAACTGGTCATTGACAAATAAGTTCATGAAACAAGAATATCAGAAGTCTCGTTTAAAGTCATCATTTCGTAAGTTCTATGGTCGATGTCAGCAAATACAATTTATCACTGAGTCAAATGCTGCATGACTGACGTTTTTCATACTAATCGTTAGCCCATTATTCATTCACTGAATTGACGACGGATTTTCCGTTATTTCCCGATCATGACAAGGATTTGACCGGTCGGCAGGGGATTCTCATTCCTTCATCGCACCTGATCCCACCTCTAATGTTTCGGGGGTCCGTGTTTGCTCTGCTCATATTTTGTATTGTGAAGGACTTGAATCTTGTTCGTTATCTCCATATATTTCAACTGGAATATCTCCATATATTTCATCTGGAATATCTACATATATTTCAACTGGAATTATTTCAGATTTATTACTTATATTCAATTTTGGATTTATTTTACGAGTGGGTTTGATTTTAAAATTGAAAAAAAGTCAGATTTATATTTTTATCATTAGGTTATCTCCCAGTATTTATTTAAATATTCATGTTAGTGCCATATATAATCACGGTAATCTTGAATTAATATTTATAACTATACATATATTCAGAAATCTATAGAGACGTTTGCCAAAAAAAAAAAACGACTTTTAATAGTGGAAAAGTGAGATTGAGATAAAAAGTGAGCTCCTAAGTTTTTATGACTCTGATTATAAACCTATTATCATAGATGTCATATGCATTATGATGTCACAATTACGAATAAGCTGATGAATGTCATATGCATTATGACGTCACAATTACGAATACGCTGAATTATCACTGTAAAAGCATAGGTACTTGTTTCGGAAATAGAGTAATTTTTTAACCCCTTTGGGTTAAAAATTTATTTCTGAATCAAGTGCCAGTATTCGATATCGTAAAAATATTTTTTACATTCCATTTTAAATTGCAAATTAATATTGATTTAATATAAATTTGAAATTGCTGGTCAAATTATTAAAAACCCAATATTTTTTCACTAAAGTAAGTTATGTAATAACACTAACAGGCTCTTCAATTACAAAACAAACTTTGGCTAACTTTTGCTAAATTTACAAACCAAGAGTGAAAACAGTACATCTTTTAATTAGTTCGTGCTTTTCAGATACACCACTAATGCTAATCCTCTGCCCATATCCCACCGATCTCATCAGCGATCAGCTGGGTGATATATACAGGCGTGTAAATTATCTTTTTGAGAAAAGGGGCCCTGAAATTGCTTTTCTATTCTTGACGTTTGATAATTATAATTGCAGATGGGATAATAATACAAACAAGCATTTCTTCTATTTCAAAAATTATTGAACAGAATAGCGAAGCTATAAGACGGGAAACTGACAAACTGAAAAAGATACCTACTTTCAAGACATGTGCTGGTAAATCGTTTACAGAGAATAAGTCACTGAAAGCGACATAGCCGTGTTGTTAATTTAACAAAAGTTCAGCTACGTGAAAAAGTACTTTGTCAAATGAGAAATGAAATACCATAAGATGTGAGGTTTTCAATTTTGCGACTTTTAGAATTGCCATAACATAGGCTAAGAAAGAATAACTTTTTATGCAAAGCGTTATCTCTGTCGCAGAGCAAAGGAAGATATCACCCTAATAAGTCTTCTTCTTCCTTGTCTTAAGAAAAAAAATCATCTTTGATATTAATAATTTTAAAAAGATATATTTTTCATTTATTTCTGACTCCAAAGTCGCTTTCTTAAATAAAAAATATTTTAACGGCAATTTAAAATAAAATGAAATATATTTAATTTTAACTTAAAGTGAATTGGTATAGATAACGTAAGTATATATATATTTACATTATAAATCATTGCAAGGAAAGAATTGGCATGAGTTATTATAACCCCTACCAAAGAGAATGCCTTTCAATCCCTTTAAACATTAATTCGGGTATTTCTGAAGGTCCTATTAGAAAAGATTTGATAAATGATATCAAAAGGTTGGGACCATACGCCAGGTTTGGGTGCGACTTCTTTCTCTAGTTTAAAAATAAAGGTCCACGATTATATCACAGTAAGAAGGCGACAACTGATTACATTTCTGGGTAGTTAAAGAAATTCCTATTTGAATCAGTTTTCAATAATTTATGTCCCATTCAATAGCGGTACGTTTCGTTAATAGTTTTTGTTTAGTATTTTTTAAATACGGGGATTATAAAGAAGAGAGAGAAAAAGAATTTGATTGGCTTATGAACGAAAATGCCTGAATCTAATCTATTATTATAAAACTTGTGGAAAAGCGTCATAATAAACTGTAATCGCGGAAAACCTTAAAAAGGGTTGATGTAGTATTCTGATATAACTCCGCCAGGAATATGGTCATTGACTGCGATAATGGATTTGAATGCATGGGCCGATGCACATTGCTTTAAACAAGAAGCTAGTACGAGCAGTGTAGAAATACTTGGATTCTATCAGCGTTTCTTATTCCAATCATCCAAAGTAATGTGCTTAGTAACATCATTACACCATTGGAAGCAAACAGTCGTAAGTTGAGCAGAAATCTGAAATAATATCGAGAGTTGGACCCCGTATAACTAGCCATTGCCTCCTTGGTTCAAAATTTTGTCAAAGTAAATTATGAGTTTGTTGTGTATGCCGTCAATCCTGCGAAACAAAGCCAATCAAGTCAAGATGATCGCGGACCAACTGATTAGATAGGGTTTTGTCTTATTACACTGGAGAGGATGGGGTGATTTAATCGGGCTCAGCTTGTCACCTTCTGAGGCACAAAGGGAGCAAAGCGTCAACTCTACAACCTGGGTGTTACTTTTAACCTCAACAACATCGATCAACTTTAAAATTATTTTAGCTATATTTATATTTTTATTTCTAGTATGCCTTCAATCTGGTTTGTGTTATTCGTTACCTCTTCTCTAGAATTATGTATTGTTACTGGTAAAGTTAAAATTGGACTCTTACTGCCTTCCACAACACCTAGTATTGGACTACCCTCAAATGAGACCGTTTTTAGCGCTTTTGAGCAGGCTATGAGAAATGTGAACTCGGTGCTGCACTTTCAGGTGTCTCATGACACAAAGTGTTCAGAAGCAACAGCATTGAACGAGGCATTCAAAATTAAGGATGTTGTAGATGTCTTCTTTGGTCCTGTTTGCGAAAATGGTGAGTACATTTAAATTTATTGGTCATATTCTTCTAGGAAGTTTTTTTCTTCATAGATTTAATGATCTCCTAGATGCAGAGTACATTTACAATCGCAATAGCATTTCTTCATATAGCTACTCTTCATAAAGAAGCATTAATAAAATCGACCTGCTGTTCAATCCATATTCATATTGTACTCTTTGTATATTATGAATAAAATACTTCTTAAACTGAAATTAATAAAATCGATGACATTACCGGTATATCATTGATATGATAATTTTTTCAAAATAAAAGATTTCAATACTGAAAAATAATTGCTACGAGTAACACGAACTTTATTATAAATTTTGGGATTCAAATCCTGTATATAAAGATGAAAATTAATTGGTTAATTAATTACAGTAATCATTTTTTTTTCAACTTATAGATACATCTACGTGTTTAAAATACCCAAGTGATTGTATACGTTGTGTAAAATTTGTATTTCTGTCCATTTTCAAGTGTAAAAAAAAACTAGTATTTTCTTTTGTCATCTAAACGAAAAAATTAACATTAGTAAAAACTGTTTAAAAAATCAAATATTCGCTTAATGGCTTTAATTCTTAAATGTGAAATCAACGAATACAAAGTATCGTTTCTAAAAGGAAAAGCCGGGAAAAGAATTAACAGCAAGAGCCAAAATTTCAAAATCTATTTCTTTGGGGAATTGGCTATACGGGGAGGTTACACTTTTTTCAAATACTTTTCGAATACTGTACATTATATAGTAGTGGGAAGAGCTGACGCAGCTGCAAAAAGTGGGATGGGGACACTCTTTCAATATAAAACATTTTTGATCCTAAACTTGTGAGTGTGCAATGGGGATGGGAGGGGGTAGTGATGCAGTCCCCTCCATTGATACAATTGTATTACGTGCCTAATTATTTTTTGTGTACAAGAAGCAAAACACCCCATCATAGGATGCCATTTATTATGTTTTCTTCACGCGCTCCATTGAGCAGAATGCCAGCATCGTCTAAGTTACGCCGTATAAGGGAAAGACAGTGCTAGTTTATTAGGCTAGTATTCTTTGCCTGTCACCTTTCCCATCACCCATCCCTTGATTTCTCCAAACCCTGCATCATTATTTTGGTAATTTCATGCTGTTGGTCTGGACAACATAACACTCTATATTAGTATTAATTCATAGGGAAAAAAACACAAACGATTTACAAATCAGAACTCTCAGGTTCTCTCAAAGACCGCAAGTCGCATCAAAGATTAGAGAAATTAAAAAAAAAGAAATTAAAAAAAAATTTGAACCTGATTAAATTTTACCATTTGCCGACAGTTCTTACGGAACTCAATCTTTTTGGTTTAAGTGGCACTTGCAGCATTTATTTTGGTAAGTCATCTAATTCAGTGTGATTACACAAGGATCAAATACGACAGATAAGAGAGTCCTGTTACTTCAATAGGATTATAAATACAGGTTAACCAAATACTGAAGAAAGATTCAATGAATGTTACCTTTGTAAGGCAATGATATAAATACTGTACAAGTATTTTTATAAAGTATATTGGGTTGTAAATTTATTTACATGTATTTTTTTCTACAGATATTATTGCTTTGTAATACCTTTCATGCGTTAATGTAGTAGACAGGAAGTTAACAGATAATTAAGTTTTTCATAAGGAACTTGAAATTAAGCTTCAAGACGTTTTCTATTTAGATTATACATGTACTGAATGCACACATCTCATGCGCAAGTGTAAAACCGTGTGTACATATATGTACACTAGTCTTCCTTAATAACAATAATTTTAAATTATGTCTACATGTACATTTGATTCGCAGATGTGCATGTTTGATCCTTGTCATCTGAAATCTTATCGCTATTTTTATAATTTAATTGTTTATGTGAATAGTTTTTGTCAGTTGTTTTGGTCTTGAGACGCTCGGTAGTGTTTTTCTTCCATGCTACAATCAATCTTGAGTCAACAAATTCCCTGACAGTCACTAACTGTATTATCAATGTTTCCGGACATTTACCGATTGACTATCCAAACACTTTCAAGAAAACGAAGGAAATTTGTAGAAAAAAAATGATGAACAAAAAAAAGAAATTTAGTTATTTATACATAAACAAATAATAGAATTACAAAACAATAGATATGCTCATAATTATTTTACAATTTTCAATTGCCTTTACAGTTTGTGTGTACTATAAAGAGAGTTCACTTATAAATAACCAATATGCAAAAAATGTTATTCAACCTCAATTATCACAAAATAAATTGTAAAAAAAAAAATAAGGCAACAACCCTTCTTTTAAAGAAAATTATTATGCCTATCGACTGAAATTAGACATCAAAACAGATAATCATAGAAAACATACTAGTCAAGGAATTACAAACAAGCGGTTGTTTATCCTGGCTAAAGTATAATAAATCTACAACAGGGGACTTCATCATAACAGTGTTAATGGATAAAAAAAAAACTAAACATGCACATTAAATTTAAAAGGAAAACAAATGCAATAATTAGAAAATATTATCGAAGACAATCAAGTCAAACAGTGCTGACGCAAGCTGATAACGAAATAAAAGAAAAATATTATTTAGAAATGAATTGTAACGAGGTTTGAGTCATACCCGTATTTGTCAACTCATGTAAACTTAAGGGTAGCATCACTCGGTTTTGCTACAGGTAAAAGATTACAGTCGAAAATCTGAAGAGCCTTCTTGACACTAGGATAAGATAATCAGTTGTCTATTATCTTGATAAGATACACACACAGAGGATCTATCACAGCATGAAAAACAATGGCCCAGAAATTCAAGAATCAACATTGGGTGAATTGTTTACCAAAGACCAGGAACTCCCATCTTAATTGGAATTTTGATTTCTCATCTCGAGCTTATCGACGGTTTCTCAGTATGAACAGGATGATGGATATAATCATATTTAACCTGGAAAGGCCCTGGTCCAATCTCTTACAGGAATACTACTACTCCTCTGGGCAATAAGTACACCGAAATTTCTACTCACGGGCTGACTAAATCACCAAAGGAAACTTAATTTAGAGGAAAACGAGAGTATATCTCGATTAATATAGACATTGACATGAGCAGTTCTATAGGGGAAAATCATAGCTACAGGAATCGACATTTTTTCTCTCTCTGATAAATTGAATGGAAAATACTATTTACTAACACTTAGTATTTGATTACAGTGAATATGGCTATCTTTGGACAATTCAGGGATATTTGTGTTTCTGTGAATGTTTAAAAAGTGACCCATTTTCACTCGATATATAATCAATTATGAATGAAATCAAGACAATAGAAAAAGAAGACAAATTTTCTACGTGTATTTCTTGTTTTAAATCAATTTGACCTACTCGGAACTTGGTAAATTTATGCATAAATGTAAATGGTAGTGGGGTATTGTTTATAATACCAATTTTTCAATATTTGAATAGCATGTAAAAAGGTTCTGTTGCCTATGTCAACTATAATATGAACTCCACTGATTAATCGTCATGATTTCTTTTTTCAATTTCAATTTCTTTTTTCAACATTCAATTGATAAATTAAATTTCAGTATACCAAAAATACACTATTTTAGGATAAGTTCGAATAATTTTTCTACTTTATAGACATTAAATGTTAGATATTGCAGAAAAATGATGATGAAGTCTTTATTTGAAAAGGGCTCACAATTGAAACTTAAGGTAGCTTGTGCCCGAGACGTTGCTTACCGAAGAGTGTTAAAGATTTATACATACAGTTAGAGTGATCTGCCCTTTGATGTAAAATGAAATAAATAAAAACCTAAAGTAAATGACGCGCATGCATTTTGAAAAAAGATAAAAACCTTTTTTATTGTACACAAAATCAAACATTTGAAAACATTATTTGTGTGTATTATTCCAACGTACATGTGTAGGTAGGGAACGAATAATGATCATTTCTGATCACTTCTAGCTGCAAATCTGTAGCTCGCTGATCTGTCAAAAAAATTTGGATGGACTACCAGATCCATCCCAATTTTTCGGATCAGCGAGCTACAGATCTGCAGCTAGATCACATTACGCCATGGAAAATTTACCATGAGAAAAATGGCAGGTATCCTTTGTTGAAAATGACCTAGAATTTCCTCTATTCTTTCGTTTATGGTAATGACATGAAGATATCTCATTAAATTATTTACGATCACTCAATCAACTGAAAGATAAGTGTTTTATTACTCACATGAAATATATTTATAATGAATTCAATAATCTAAGATGAAAACAAAATGAATCAAATTTCATTCTAAATGAGCTAGTGCAATGTTCAGAAAAAGGGAAGATATTTATTTAAATTCATTTTAATCCATTATAATTTATACATGATTTAATTTCATAGTGAGAATTATACTTTAATTTTAAAAAGAATGACCTCAGTACCCTGACTAATTTTCAACAATTAATTTCTTTTCATCATATAGTTTTTTTTTTTTTTGTTTTTTTTTTAAAAATATTTGGGCTGGTAACTTTTCACTTGTGGCTAGTAACTTTATAGCTGCCACTAGCCCGTCGGCTAGTAATTGATTTTTCTAATTGCACACCCTTGGTATATAGTTTAAATAGAACTTCCTCTTGGGAGAGACTTAATTAAAAGATCTATCAAGCAACTTCTTAAAGAGTCTTGCTTTCAGAAACTTATTCGTGCATTTGGATTTTAACGAGGTTATCTAGTAGAGGAAGTGAAACCTTGTAATACATGTATATCTTTTTTGTCATGTGACATATTCTATATTCTTCTTTGTAGCTATAAGAAGCATCGCCATGATGGCCGACATCTGGAATAAGCTGGTGGTGACGTGGACCCCCATTAAGGAGGAGCTTGAATCCTACCCCACCTTAATCGGTACCCTGGGATCATACGAAGATATCGCAAGGAATATAGCAAAGCTTCTGAGCTGTCATGGTTGGAAAAGCATAGGTACATGTCTGTTTTCATAGATACAGTATACATGTATGCCCGTCTTTAGTACATTTCTCTCTCTATAGGTACATGTGTGTCTTCAAAAAGGCACGTTCGTTTTTATAGGTAAATACATGTATAATACATGTATAATTATGTGTTTTATTGGTACATGTCTGCCTTCAAAGGTAAACGTCATTGGTACAATGTATATGTTATTATTATATTTACGTATTCCAAGGACTGTGTGTACATGTACATGTTTGTCTTCAAAAAAAACAAAACTACAGGTCTGTCTGCATATAATCAGAGTTACAAGTACGTGTCTATATCTTCAGGAACACGAAAAGAAACCTCTTTATTTCATGTTCTGAACTTTTCAAGAGTTGGTTTCTGATATGGGGCATACAAAGGGAACATTTGATAAACCTAAAATTGTCTACAATGAAGGATGACGAACACATGGGAAACAATTTCTAAAGTTTTTCCTGTCTGGAACCCGTCCAAGTAGCGGATTAGAAAGCTATTTATTTAAAACTTATGATAAATCTGAAGCTTAACGATTACAGGTGGTTATTTGATGATATGTAAATAATGCTTTGACACAAAATAATTATCTCTTTGATGACATTTCAACCGACATCTCAAATGAAAGTGCAAAAGATAGCGAGAAATATAAAACAACCGAGCTTCAACTTTGACCACACGATAAATCAATATATTCCACACAATAAACCCCTGTCGATAGCTTTCTGTTAATTTGGTGCTTTTGCATTCTTTAGAATCCTGTAGTTATTGTGTTCCGATTAACAAATTAACAAGAACCTGACTATTTAATAAATGAAGATTTTTCTTCTAAAGGCCTTGTGAGGATATAGAGTCATACAAGAAAGGAAACAGGAATGGATTTAAAAATACAAAAAGATTCCTGCAAATGAAACAAAAACATAAACACCGTGTTAACCCATGTTGACCGCTTCTTTCTCTTTTGAATCTTGAAATCGGTGAATATTAATATACATTTATTGACTGAGTTCGAGGGCAACATGCGTTTTGTCGGACCCATGAACAAAACTGTCTTTCTGAGGCCATTGGGTTGATTGCAGACGGTTTGGTTTGAGGGTCGACAAAACGCATTTTACCCCAGAACATAGTCAATAAATGTTTTGTTATACGTTTCATTTTAATTTATTTTACCTACCGGGTACATGTATTTTGTACTGTCTTCCGTGATGTAACCTCAGGTTCTTCACTTTTGAACACCAACGAATGAAAATGAGATTAAGTTCCGCCCATTCTGTGACGTAAGCGGACCAACATCTCATCAACCGGTCCAACATCTCACTCAGCGGTCCAACATCGATTTTTTTTGTGCCCGCTAAGCAAAACATTAGAAATGTTAGACTTTTTTGTACAGATGTACAGATAGGAAAACATTTTTAAAGGTATAACAAACTATTACTAGTATGTTATATTATGTTTAAAGTTAAGATCATATGGTTATTAATAAGAAAAACAAGACATCCATGGACCGCATCGCTCACCTGATCACTTTGAATAGCCAAAAAAAAAAAACAGTTACCAGTTCAGTATTAAAAGATTACAAACATGACAAACTCGAACATGTTTCTTACTAACATATGACATTATTATTGCTGTTATTGATATAACATGTCTGAGAAATAGACCGTTGTTATTTTTTTTCTCTAAAATAACGTTGAAAGTTGGGGATCGTTTAAAAACATGTTTCTAAATAGAATACGATGTAATGTATATGTATTAAAATCTTAAAAACGGTTTGATGTTGGAATGCTTTTTAATGATATTTTTATAAAGGCATTATACACGGAAACAATGAAATAAACAGACAAATGGCAATCACCACCAAATCATTGTTACGTGACAATGACGTCACCGTAAAAAAGGTTCTGGCCACTAATATGACAGGGAATTCTATGAAAACGGCACTGTCTTCCATGAAGTCTTCAGCAAGAAGTAAGTATAATGGTTTGCCATTTACAGTATACGACCTCATTTAAAGGAAGATACCATGTATTTAAAAAAAACAAAGAAAAAAAGAAATGATCGAAAAATGTAAAAAGAAAAGGGAATTGGGAAAAATAAGGTCCATACATTCAATTTATCTAGAAAAAAAAATGCTTCAGAAGAAGAAAAATATTCTTGCAAACATAAAGAAAAATGTCTATTAACAATAATGTATTACATGTACTAAAATGTGTATTAAATCTATTCCTTCTTCAGAGAATTTCTGGTACATAAAACCGTAAAAAATGACATTAAACAATGGAATCTCCATTGCTTATAAAGTTGTGTGTCATTGCATTTAATATAAATATACATCAGTATGGTCTATAGTAAACTATAAGGCAATTGTTAGCAAAGAATTTTTTAAAAAATATGGTAAGCTGTTGAATCATTTGACGAAATTTTGAGCTATTAAACTATATAATCTCAAAAATAAATTTTAAATGAAAAGTTGCAACATCGCCAAATAATCCTTACACTTCTTTAAAGGTGTTGAAAAATGTATAGCTCTTAATATATCCTTATTTAAAAAATATTGAAGTACATTGTATTTTTAAAAAGTGCTTAAAATAAGATTTTGTTTCAGTCATAGTGGTGTTTGTGCCCGAGGTATTCCTAGAGACTTTTCTCTTTGAGGTGTCTGCAGAAGGAATGAACGACGGGTCATACATATTCATTAACTGGAAATTTAGCCCCGCCCTTAATCACTCCTCCAGCCTGGGTGTCCCGCACCCAAAGAATACACTGAAATCTTTACTACAGATCGGGCCTTTCACAACAACTGAATCAGAATACACAAGATTTACTAATCATCTTCCAAATTCACAACCGGTATGCCAACTAAATTTCAATTTGCTTTCCTTAGAAATGAGCCAAAAGAAGTACTTTTGCAAATTTAAAATTTGAGATGAAAAGGGTCTTTAAATATCAGTTTGATAATGTTTTGATAAAAATAAAATAAATAAAAATGTACTTTGTAGGCCAGTGAGTTCTATGCTTACCTTCATGACGCTGTGATGTTGTACAGTCAGTATATTCAGAGATATCCCAGCAATCTGACATCTCAGCTACAACAAAATCTACATACAATCTCCTTCACGGGTAACTTGATTAGGTTCTTATGAACTTAATTTTACATGTATTTCAGAACAATGCGTGTCGAAAGAAAATTAATTTTTTCCTATGTCGTACTTATTGTACAAATAACCATTTCAGATTTAAGTAGATTAATTTATCTTGTTACATACAGATGCTCCACTAGACTACTGAAAGCTATACATGTATGAAATTCTCGTATATGGTCAGAACGTTCTTTACTTGTTTTAGGTTGGACTGGTCACATCCAATTTAACAATTCCAAAAGTGCTTTTCGAACATACCGTGTCTCCCACTATCAGCAGGGCAATTTCTCCATAGTGTACAATTTATCTGGAGAGCAGTGCTTTAGTACTCACACTGCCATGGAATGGATAGGAGCTGGTCCGCCACTAGACACACCTAGATGTGGGTTTACAGGAAAAACCTGCAACGATGGGGGTGAGTGAAAACATTTTTGTTTTTGCATCATCAAAAGTCATACATAGAAGACCTAAAAACATATACATTAATGAAACTCATATTAATTTTTATCTTGTAAGAAGAAAAATGTAAATATATGTATAAGATTTTGGTTGAGCTCACCAAGCAAAAATTCCTTGACTATACCAAGGAAAGATCGCAGTTATTATTATTATTTCTTTCCTGTAATTTGGACGATGTGTGGTCTTCCACTCTGAATATTAGGTGAATCTTTTTAGATCATCATTCAAAGTTGTGTTGATAATTTCTGTTATATATTACATGTAGTTCTTAAGAGCTATTTCAATAGGTTTTGGAACTCTATCATTGGCGTTTGTCAAATTTACGCAGACAAATGCGATGTCCCATATGATCTCTTTTGACCAGTTGTGAGATGACACTTGCGTGTTCTGGGGATCATGATAATGCTATGCACCCCTTTTTGTGCAAAGTCGTGTCCAAATATCCCTTACTCCACTGCGTGATCTGTTTGCTTTCAAAGATGAGAAGCGATACAATTCTGAAAGTACTAGTAGTTCTTTCCCTTTTGTCCAGAGCAATAACCTGCTGCTGAAGTGCTTTGCCATCATGGTGGTATATCCTCAAAACAACTATCGTTATTATTATTGAAAAGTTTGTGGAAACTTCTTGTGGATCTTGTTTGTCACATATTTTGGTTCTGGAGTTGATCTAGTCCTCACCTAGTCCCCATTTTTCTTTTTTTTTTCTTACTGTGTTCTTTATTCTGTCTTTTTGTATTTTATTTCTGGTTCCATCCGAGTGTTTCTTTTAAAAATGTTTCAACCTCTTCTCTAGGTGTTTAAAGCTTTTCAGATCTCTTTTTAGACACCTTTGCGACCTTTGATACGTGTTTGTTGTTCCTGATTCTGTTTCAAAGCCTTTAGCTTCTTTCTATAATCATTTCTGGTTGGACTAAGCCTTTCTCTTTCTTTTCACTGGTTTACCGCTACCTATTTGTAAGTGCGTGATCTTTTTTTGCCTCTTTTGTCTTGGTTACTTTCATCCATTGGGACGTTAACTTTTATCCCTTTTTGTATCTCTTCATCTCCGAACCTGTTCTCTGCTATGATGCATTTCATTCTTGTCATACTACCTAAATAACTTCCTAACTAATCCTGTGAGTATCAGTTCATGTCATATACATGTACTCATTCCTCGTCGAACTTCCCCCATACAGTATAATTGATTGTTCCTATCTTTGTTGTATCGTCTGGAAGATTGTGTTGGTTCACTCCTGGTTGGAGGTGGTCGCAGTTATCTTGTTCATTCTGTTTAATACTTGGATTTTGCCTGATGGTTATCAAGTTCCCTGAGATTCTTGCAGTCCATTTAACGTTTTCAAATGATAATTTTCAATCGTATATTTCCCCAAAACAAAAAGTTAAACCTCAAGTTTAGCCTCAAGCTTGATATGCTCGATATCTCTACAGCCGACAGCGCGGATACTGGTGCCATTATCGCTGGAGCCTGTATTGGTGGACTGGTCAGCATAGCAGCACTTATCCTGGCCTTTATTCTCTACAGGTGCGTCCAGGTGATTAATAATTGATACAGAGAGCTTATTACTTTGATTTTCTGTAACGAGTTTTTGCTAGAAAAAGAAAGTACCCGTCGATTAAAAATATCTATAACCTATATTTTGATTAGATAGATGTTCGTAGTTCTAAAAGATATTTTCAAAACTTTCATTGCAGAAAAATGAGGTTTGAAAAAGAACTGATGGGTATGCTGTGGAAAGTAAACGAAAATGAGATCAAACTGAGAAACAAACATCCGACTCCTAAACAGCAGGAAGGACCTCACCCGACAAAGAAGCTGGTCAGAATGGTAGGGCGCTGTTCTCAATGGACCGTAATTTAGAACACACTTCAATTAACTTTTTTTTAAAAATATAATAAACCCCGGTGGTAAGTTGTTCAATGCAGTGACTTATTTACAGGAAACGAGAGGTACGCTGGGATTTGGTTCTTCTTGCAGTCTTGACAAAAACTTCTTATTTGCCCCAATAGGGAATTACAAGGTAAGCATCTTTGATTTATATTGTTAATCGACCATCATATATAATTTTAAAATTACTATCAAAAAGAAAATGGCTTTATCCGTTGATTTTTAGCTCGACTGGTCAGAGACCAGAAGAGCTTATGCGATAGTAATGCGTCCGTCGTCCGTCCGTCTGTCTGTCTGTCCGTCTGTAAACAATTTTTCAAAATGCTACTCCTCCTACAGTTTTGGTCTGATTTCAATATAACTTGGCACACAAGTAGACTACACTAAGATACATAATTCTGTGTATCAGTTTTTGATTTCAATGAACGGTGTTGCCGTGGTTACGAAAAATAGAAATTTCTGTGAAATTCTTTCAAAATGCTACTCCTCCTACAGTTTTGGTCTGATTACAATATAACTTGGCACACAAGTAGACTACACTAAGGTACATAATTCTG
Source organism: Saccostrea glomerata (assembly GCA_003671525.1). Taxonomy (NCBI): domain Eukaryota; kingdom Metazoa; phylum Mollusca; class Bivalvia; order Ostreida; family Ostreidae; genus Saccostrea; species Saccostrea glomerata. Next base: position 2,159,785 of record PRKT01000004.1, on the reverse strand, counting down.
TTTATCGGTTTTTGATTTCGATGAACGGTGTTGCTGTCGTTACTAAAAATAGAAATTTCTGTGAAATTCTTTCAAAATGCTACTCCAAATACAGTTTTAGTCTGATTATAATATAATGTGGCATGCAAGTAGACTACACTAAGAATATAAAGAGACTTAAGGATCATTATTCTATTTATTGCTGTTGAAAAGTTTCAATTTCCAATTGCTTAAGTACTTTTCTCTTCCTTTTGCTATAAGTACAAACCAGTAGAGCTTCAGTCTCGACAGAGACTTCTGGTTTTTCAGGGTTCGGTTGTGGCTGTAAAAAGTTTACAAAGAAGATCCATTCGCCTGACAAGGGAAGTTCTGCGAGATCTAAAAACGGTAAATTTAGCATTTACATGTATATTATATAAAAATCTTTATGAAATAAATTTGTTATATTTTATGCAGGTTTTACAATTTTATTGCAGTTGAGAGAACTACATCACGACAACTTAAACCAGTTTGTTGGCGCCAATTTGGAACCTGAAAACTGCTATGTTCTTACCATGTATTGTGCCAAAGGAAGTTTACAGGTACCTATTTACCAATATCTAAAATAATTTCATTCATTTTAATGGAGTGGTATTTAATGAAAATTAAGAAATGGGGAAGATTATTATTTTTTTTTTCAGGATATTATAGAGAATGACGATATAAAGTTGGATTGGATGTTCAAAATGTCCTTTGCGCTGGATTTGGCAAGAGTAAGTGTTAACTCTTAAAATCATCAAATCTTATCATTCCTATCAATATTTTAAAATTGAAATTTCGTTGATTTCCTAAATAACTTTCGAATCTAAACAGGGCATGGAGTTTTTACACAAGTCTTCCCTGAAATCCCACGGTAATTTGAAGTCCAGTAACTGCGTGATAGACAGTCGCTGGGTGTTAAAACTGACTGACTACGGGGCTATAACCACTCACCCCGAGGAACCCACTCAGGAAATCGGGGAACACGAATTTTACACGGGTAAGGCATAAACAATGTAACCTATCATTCGTAGAAATTTTAGTGATTTCATGATAAAAAGTGGAAATGAAGCAAAGCGGAAAATATATCTCTTCCCTTCAGGTTTGTTTTGGACGGCACCAGAACTTCTGAGACTTCAGAAAATGCCACGTAAAGGGACACAAAAGGGGGACGTTTACAGCTTCGGTATCATTCTACAGGAAATATTTCTCAGGACCGCTCCATATTACTTCAACATTGTATCCTCGCCAAAAGGTGTGTGTACAGATAAACCATTAAATTAACTTTAAATTTTGTTCGGACACAATTTGTATTTCTTTGCAACTTCCCCAATAATCAAAAGTATATTTTGACTGGTCAGCAGGATGTTGAATGGCTTTTACACAGATAATTACACAGATTTAATTAAATAGTAAAGATTATAATACTATCAAAGCAAGCAACCTGCATATTTTTCAGGGTAATGGCGAAAACTAATCACCAACTTGCATGAAAAAACTTTGACGGACTTTTTTTCCAAAGAAAGGAATTCGAAAAATTATTTCGTAGGGTGGCCCGTCTGTTTTTACAATAAAAAAAAGACAGACTAACATGGGAAAAGTATATTGCAACAAAAATCAGGGAAAGAGGCAACTAGCCTTTCAAAGAACATTTTCTTAAACGATTGACTACATCGTGGATTTTATTTCTCATTTAATTGCAATAAAGAATGCACTGTGAGTATTATGGTACTGTGTATTTAATCAGAAGACACAACTAGATAGGCATCGTCTCAAGCCACGGTCCAGAGTCCGCATATAGCTCTCTCCTACAATGGGAGAGTATCGTACGTTTTGGCCGTGGTTTGCGACGATGCTAGATATGTTGTAACTATAGATAGGATATCAAATGATTCAATACAAGTGTTACTTTTAGAGATAATAATGAGGGTTCGGAACCACGAGGTGCCTCCATATCGCCCACACATACCAGAGGACAGCAATGTCCCGGATAAAGCTGTATTTCTAATGAGGTGCTGCTGGCACGAACACTCCGAATCGAGGCCAGACTTCCATAATATCAGAAAGAGACTGATCGACATAAACAGTGGAAGGTAGGGGATTTTAACCGTGTTTTCTACTTCTTATTTGGATAAACTAACAATTTGGTAGGGGAGGAAACAGTTGTTCATATCTCTAGAAAATAAATTAAAGTGATATTTGGAACCTTACAATTGTTCAAAACTTTCTAAATCGATAGCTTGCATATGCCATGTGATTAAAGACAGTGAATTAAATGTATAAATTATTTCTATTAGTTTATAATAATTATACCTTTTTTCTGATTTATTTTCCCAGGAAAATCAACATTATGGACAACATGATTCAGATGTTGGAGGCGTACAGCAATAACCTGGAACAGCTGGTCACTGATAGGACAGAGGAACTGGCCCTGGAGAAACAGAAAACGGACAGACTTCTCTACAACATGCTTCCACCGTAATTAACAGACTGTTCAACTTTAAACACAATTACTAGTATATGTCAAAAAATACTTGAGAAAAACATTTTTTAAAAAAACTTTTATTTGCAGACTGGTAGCTGAGCAGCTGAAGCGTGGGGAGTCGGTACAGCCGGAATGCTTTGATGACGTATCCATTTTCTTCTCCGACATCGTCGGTTTTACAACGATAGCAAACCAAAGCCAGCCGCTACAGGTACTTTGAGTACTCTCTGACAACATATATGTACTCACGTAACTATTTCTACAAGGTTTCTCAAATTCTTTCTGGGAATAGCCAGTATTACATGCAGAATTTCTTTTCAGGTTGTTGACCTATTGAATGATCTGTATACAACTTTTGACGAGATTATTGCGCGTCATGATGTGTACAAGGTATACTGTATCAACATTTTTAATGCATATTTATAATCTTTATTAACTTACCTATTCATCTGGTTAAAATCTTCATCTTCTTCGCTAAATTATAAAGTTATTCTGTGTCAAAGGTTGAAACAATTGGTGATGCCTATATGTGTGTCAGTGGTCTTCCGAGAAGAAACGGCAAGAAACATTGTGGGGAAATAGCTAACATGGCACTAGACCTATTAAACGGAGTGACAAACTTTAAGATCCGCCACCTCCCGGGATCCAAGCTTCAGCTGAGGATCGGTCTCCATACAGGGGGGTGTGCCGCGGGGGTGGTGGGTACCGCCATGCCGAGATACTGTCTGTTTGGGGATACAGTGAATATGGCTTCAAGAATGGAGTCTACAGGAAAAGGTATGCACCTGATGTTTTTATGTCCCGTAATCGTTCGCATAGTTCTCATATTTTAACTTCTAAAGCGTTTATCAATTTTAGTTGATAAAAGAATTTCGTTAATAATAATAACGGCTCCAGAAAATAACTAAATCGACGAAGCATATTCAAAGTTCACCATGCACTTTCTCAGTTCTTGTATAAAAAGAAATATTTATACGTACTTATACTTCTTCTTTTCCATTACTTCCTTTGAAAGTACTAATATTGTTTATTATTTAGCTCTACATATCCACATAAGTGCTGCTATGAATTCTGCTCTCCAGGAACTTGGATGGGGGTTTATGACGATGGAGCGGGGGATTATAGATGTTAAGGTAATTTTGAGGTGTTTTTTTTTAATCTTGAGCAACTGCAGTTCTTTTTTACTTTTCATTTATCCAAAATGGAGAGCTAAGCGAGTTAACAACTTTGGATTTCAAAACGAAGAAAAGGCACTTATTTTTAAAAACAAAAATATTTTTCACCACAGTTCTATCACAAAGCAAGTCAAACTCTGTATAATTTTATCTTCCTTCCTTTGAAGATAGTTTTTTTTTTATTTATGCCAGACCCTTTCATCTCCCAATAAGGTCATCAAAATGACTATATTTCAGATGTTGTTTTCTTATGTGGACTGCTTAGTGTTGAATCAAGACATTTTATATCTGTAAATTGATTTTTTTAAAATTTTATATGGGGTTAAATTTATTGTTTACAGGGCAAAGGCCTTCAGAAGACTTACTGGTTGATCGGGAAAACGGGATACACGAAAAAACTGCCACAAACCATGATAAAGTACAACTTTTTTTCTTGCCAAATGTTTTCAATTTTTAACAGTTGAAGGATTATTTAAATACCTTTAATCCTTTTCAGTTTACAAGAAAAATGGCGGCAGTCTCAAGATACAGGAAGGCCATGCTCTCCAACAGAATCTCACATTTCAGACCGTGACCATAGCGACAGTATGTATGGGCGCGCTTTCCGGAAGACATCTATTGCAATTAGTTTTCTCCATTCGTTGTCACGTGATGGACATACCTCTGACAGTCGTTCTGTCTCTGAACTTAGTGTTCAAGACCTACACCTGTCATGTGAGAGTTTAAAGGACAAAAATCCACCCTCTCCCGTGACCCTGTCTCCAGTTCATAGGTCACAGAGCATGGGTGAAAATAAACTAACAAGACCAGTTATAAACCAACTCATGAAAAACAAAAAATCACGACCAGAACTGAAGAGTAAATTATCTACGGATTCTTCCAGTGATGAAAGCAAAGAGAGTGACCATAGTATTTCATCCAAAGGAAACTCAAAGAAATTTTCAATACCAAAAATTGAAATTTCATAGAAATCGCCCTCTTTCATGAACTTGCCAAAAAATATATATTGTATGAACAATGTTTTGCAGTCAATGCCAAGAATGACTAGTTATTGATCTTTATTCAAAGATCCTATTGCAATATAATTTTATTGTTATTAGCTTTTGTATAAATCTATAAATTATTGTTTTTATTATGAATGAAAATATATACTTTGAAAATTGATCGAAAAGTTAAGATATATACTCGTTAATACTTGTTCACATTATGCCTGTATGAATGTGATGGAAACTTTAAAAATGCACCTAGACGTAATCTATGTATTCATGGACAACTATCATATACAATAGGGTCAGTATCTCTTTTGTTTCTTTTTAGCTCACCTGAGCCGAAGGCTCAAGTGAGCTTTTCTGATCACATTTTGTCCGTCGTCCGTCCGTCTGTCCGTCTGTAAACTTTTCACATTTTCGACTTCTTCTCAAGAACCACTGGGCCAATTTTGACCAAACTTGGTACAAAGCATCATTGGGTAAAGGGGAATTTAAATTGTTAAAATGAAGGGACATATCCCCTCGCAAGGGGAGATAATCAAGAAAAGACAAAAATAGGGTGGGGTCATTAAAAAATCTTCTTCTCAAGAACCACTGGGCCAGAAAAGCTGAAACTTAT
>PRKT01000004.1:2037255-2144264 GCA_003671525.1 Saccostrea glomerata | reverse complement strand
GGGGGGGGGGGGGGGGGGGGGGGGGGGGCACTTGTCTTTTGATGTGGTATGATGGTTACAGTATGCATATACCAGAGATTGCAGTTACATATAATGAGATGTTAAGTTCTGTAGTAAATGAAACATTCCTGATGATATACATGTATTACCAATTAAATGCATTTATTTTTTTACAGAACACAAGGACTTATAAGATCTGGTGCTTTGAGGAGAGAAAAGATTCCCATTTGGTATAATGTTTATGAAGCTTTTCCTCCATTAGACACATTTGATGCTGAAAGGAAAGAGCCAGATATATCCAGCAGAATTAAAAGAATTAATTACCCTGAAGACTTAATTAGAATGTAAATACAAATAATACCATCAATTTTTATCTTAAATATTTATCAGTGATACATAGTATATACAGAATGTAATTGATATTGATCAATTTGCTTAATTCCATTGAAAGTTTTACCATGTCATCAAATGATGGTGAAGTCATTTAACCCCCATTCTTTTCTTTAGTTGATTTATCAAAATCTTTGCAATGAAATATCATATTAAAGTATGTCGTAAAGAAATAACGATTAAGAAATGGAAACTTTGAGTAGATTTGAAAAATAAAAGCTTTACAGAGATGATTTTTCTTATGGAGGTTTAATTCCATTTGCATGATATTGTTTCTTCCAGAAAGTTTTATGATGAATACAGCACCCCAGAGGTTGTGAATTTAGAAAGCAATGTAGACACTTTGAGCCAAAAGTAAGTCTGAGTTATGTACAACTTCCTCTTATATTCTGAATGAAATTTATTTTGAAATAAAGGAGATATAGATCAAGATCAAATACATAAGAAATATATTTTATTTTGAGTGTTTATTTAATGTCACTGCAAAGCATTGAGCTTTTATCCTTTCTTCACAACCTTTCTTTTACTTTGGAAAATTTCTCCCCTAAACTTTTTTAATTCTAACTGTATTTGATTTGAACATCTTTTATTATGTAATTGATACATAAATGGATTGGGCAGCAGACAAAGCCTGTATAAGCCCTCTCCACAGTAACTGTGTATTGATAAAGAATAATTCTGTGATAGCAAAAATTACTGTAAATCAACTTTTATTCATGTGCGAGAAATTTTCACAAAGTTCGCGAGAGCCTGGTAATAGCGAATATTTCTACTTTTGCGAACCAGTCCTTAAAGTATCTTTGTCTATTAAAAGCAGATCAAAAAAGGCTTGATTGCAAAAATTAATCATTGTGAACTAGTTTAACCCTAGTTAACTGCAAAATTAAGTAGTCGCGAATAAAAGTTGGTTTACAGTATATAGTGTTTATAGTATATAGTGATATAGTATATATCAAATTAACAAATCATGGATAAAGTTGCCGAAAAGTTACCAAGAATAATAAAATTTGGTTTACAGTATGTGGTAAATATAAAATTATCTTTTTATACATTCAGATTTGCAAAATGTTATATTGCCAAAAAGAGCTCAATGTTAAAACAGTCAGAGGAATCATCCGAATCTAGTCCTAAAGAGGACAATTCATTAGAGGACAGCGGAGATAATTCAGTGGAGGAGAGACTAAAATCCTCAGTAGAGGAAAGAAGAGGGAGAGGCCTCCCGGAATCAGATGTTAGTTTTGAGGAAATTCTAAAAGTTTTTGCTCACGATCACAATCTCAAAATGAAAGAGGAAGATCTTCGACGACAAAGAAAGGTACATGTTTGTGTAATTATGTGTATAATATTTATAAACTTTTAACAGGGAATTCATATTTAAGGGTTTATGATTTAAGCCAAGATAAAACTTTCCTGGTATAAATATTCCCTTTGGGTAGCATTTTTTTTAAACGTAGAAACTTTAAAAGCACCATACACAAGATTATTTCTATATATTGTGCAATCAACAATCGATGAAATTTACCTTATTTATGTCATTAAACTAGGTCTTTAATGTAAAACTGGCAATTTATGCAGAAAAGTATTTTATTGATCCTTTTCTCATAAAATTTAAATGAAGAGAACTTGAAAAGTTTTGTTTTTTCAAGTGTATCGCTTATAATTAATTTAATTACCATTTTTGATATACGTATAAATTTAAAATTCTTTTATGTTTGTGGAGTGGCTAAATTCATTTACAGGGAAGTCACTAGAACTCTTTAACAAAACTTCATTATGACATAATTTCTTCATCCATTTTAAAGAACATAAAAGATAGAAAAACTTGCCTTGGTTAAAAAAAGTCCTTATAACAGAGATTTCCTTACAACAGAGTTTTTTATAGCCAAGCTTAACTGTATTGACTCAATTGTGGGAATCTCATTGAAAAGAATAAGGATGTTTTGTATATACAAGAAATTTTGGGAATATTGACAGCAGGGTTTTAAACACTATTTTAAAAAATTGTTTTCTTATAGTTGAAACAAAGAGAAAGCATTCAGATGAGGGAACTTAGAAGACCAAAGAAACCATATCGTTCCGAGGCCATTGTAGGGACTTGGGATCAAATAGAGAAGTTATGATGGAAGTCTAACACATTAAAAAAAATATCCAATAAATCAAAAGTGTTTTGTGTTTGTATAATGACATATATTATTAGAAAACCTCTAGTACATGTATACCTAAAAATTCATTTATACACAAAGTGAAATAATATTTTTTTTTTTGCTTATTAAAAACATTACCATATAAAAAGTGATGTTATTGATTAAAAAACATTATATTTGATATTTGATTTTACGTTATATACATGTATATAGGAAAAAGAAATGAAAGAAGAAAAGACAAATCTCTCATTGGTTGAAAACATATCGTTCTAAAATTTTCTGCAATGGTTGTCTTTCTTAGGATATTTCAGTCGTATTCAAGGTATCACACCGGTAATTGACCAATCAAAATGAACTTAGTCAAATGTAGGTCCATATATATAGAATTAATTTTCTTTTCTTTTGAGGCGTTTTTCTATTTTTTTCCATGCCACTTTTACAACTTTGGTACCTGTGCCTAGTAAATTTTATGTACTTTGTGAATAAATAAAGGTTTTGGACAGGAACTATTTTTTTCATGGCATAGGAGGCTACTTCCTGTAGTGCACTCGAGGTGTTTATAAACACAGTGAAAACACGTGGATTTGAGGGTAGCCCTGTTTGCAGATGGAAAAAGTCCGAAAATGCCGTGTGGGTACCCTGTTTTTTGGTGTCAGCTAATGTGACAGGTAATGTTTAACACCTTCTGCTAAATATTATTTCATGTAAACAAATACCTGATTTTTAACGATTTTTTATTCTATATAGAATTATATAGTGAAAACAATTACCGGTGTGATACCTTTATATCCGCAGCCTGGGTTATTAGGGTATCATTATTTCAAACAGAGTTGAGACAAGTGAGGCAAATTAAATGCATCACTAAAATTTTTAATTTGATATCGGTGGAGATAAAATTCTGCAACTTTATCGCAAAAACATGTATACTTGTAATTATGAATGACACCATGATAAAGATTTTCATACTACGATTTAAACGAAATGTTGGTGCGAGTGCATATCCCTCATCCAAAATCGAAAATCGAAAATCCAATATTTCTTATGAAAATAAAGGGAAATTAAAGAGTGATAACAAAAATGTGTGAGTTTACAACGGTATACCCAAACTCCCTAATAGATAAAAAAAATTGCATTCTATATTCAGATGTCAGATGACCTTGGCACTATAAATATGGATGAAATTCATTGTCTTGTAAGAAGTGGAAGCTATTTGAGATGTGGGATGTTTTAAAAAACATTTTTACGAGTTCAGTTGCAAATTAAGACGGAAAATATTTTTTATGAAATACCCCTCTCTCACCAGGGAAATATTTTTCTAAAAATTCAGACCAAGAAAAACAGAGAATTTTTTGTTCTTTGTGCTTCTATACACAATAAGAATAAAAATTGCTAAAATATGAATTTTATTCAATTAATAAATTATAGTATTATAATAATTGATGAAGCATATGTCTTAACACCTATCTCTTTTTTATGTATCCGTTTCACTAGTATATATAACGGCCTTGGTTTCAATTATACTACAATCTTTGCTGAATTGTATAAATTTAATTTACATGTACTTGAAGAAGGTATATAGTTGACAGATTACATATTTTATTTTTTATATGAGTATTTGTTTTGACAGGTTGTGAAAACCTGACGAATCAAATCTTAAATATTTCAGGCATGTTAACTACATGAATATACATGTATATCAAAATTCAAATATCAAAATTGAAAATCATAAAATTAATTTGTTTTCTCCTTAACACATTAATTAAATGAATTTAATTAAAGCAAATATTGCGTGAAATCATGACAAGGAATTTGTCATATTGAAGTTTATTGTTTTATATTTAAAAAAATCCTTTGGTCCAAAGTCGAAAACTGCAGGTCATTGAACTGTCATCTTCATATTTTAAGTATTATTATTTTTTACTTTTCAAATACCAGAAATTTATTTTCATTGTGCATTCAAAAAATGTTTTAAATATCGAGATATTACATGTACGTTGCTACATTACGCTACAGAAATCGCTTTTAACTTGATCATGTGAAATATATTGAGACAACGAACATTTTTCAAGCTCAAAAGTCTATTAAACAATACAAAATAGGAACAGAGCAAACACGGACCTCAAAAATCAGGTGCCAATGGAAGAGTGAGCATTCCCTAACGAGCGGTCATATCCGCCGTGTGCGCCTTGTCATGATGGGGAAGTAACGGAAAAAATCCGTCGGCAATAACTAAGTAATAATGGTCTAAAAATGAGTATGAAAAACGTCAGCGATATACATCTACTCAATGATATAATGATTGTATTTACAGACAAGGTCATTGTAACGCAATAGCTACCCATGGGAATTATAGTGTAATAAATAAGTGACTAGAACAATGGGCCAAACCTTTCAAACACTGTTGTGACTCGGACTAATGGAACATTCCTTAAGCCTGTTCACCCCTGTTTGGATAAGTATAGCCCTTGGCTATATAAAGCTCTGAAAATTCATTTACAACCCGTTGGAGAAGAGAGAAGTCGATAAGCTAAGTGAGGAAAGAAGATAATGGTAGTGCAGAAGTTTTAAAAAAGGTGAAAGAAAATACAGAGGCTAGGGTACAAAGTCCCCATCTATATCCACATCCAAGTTACATCACATTTCTAATATATGGAAAGCTTTTGAGGAATTGCACGGTGAAATGCAAGGTGTAGCAAACCTGAATAAGGGTGAGGTACCGTGTACTCGTTACAATAGGATCTTGGTTTTGGAACCATGTGCAGTGAGCCCAGTCATAATAAACAAAAAACCTCCGATTGTATCCCTTTGTTTATAAAAAAAAAAGGTGATGGACAAGGGTCCCATGTAAATAATGATTAAGAGCCATTCTCTGTAATGACTTGAAATTTTATATAGGAGCTGTGGCATGCCTAGTCTCAGAATTTCTCCAAACTCTCTATGATAAAAGTCATTGATACCCTAAACTGAAATCAGGCAAAAATTGGTTGCTATGTTTTATAGTTACCATGGCAACATGTCTTAAAGTTCGAAAAATGGCATTTTTTACATTCTTAAAATAGAGCGTTGCTATGGAAATAAGCAGAAAGTATATGCTAAAAAACCTGAAAAATATTTTCTTTCCTTGGATACGTATCCTTAAATGTGGATTCCCAAAACATTTATGATTGATATTTATTAACAGTTAACCTGACTTTTAATTTTGACTATCATCCAATCTCTAAGTGGATGCAAGAAGTTGGCACACAGGGTTTAATATTGATATAAAGTTCACAAAATCGAATATTTTCCCTTTTTGGTAACCATAGCAACAGTGTTGTTTTCTTCATCAAATTTTATCAATATATGATATTCAACTTCAGTTCTAACAAATAAGTACTATGCAAGCGGAGTCCTTTAATTTGTTTCTTGATTATATGGCAATTTAATTCGTAATGCAGCAAAAAATAATTCACTTTTAAGCACTGGTACTTTGTTTCCATGCTAACACTGCAAAGTAGCAAATATACCTAATTTTTCTTATGGTTTTGGTGTTGCAAGGTCCTAAGGATGCATATTTGCCAGTCTTGAATTTTCATGTTTTTCCTAAAGACAGTAGCATTAACACAATCTTAGTTACTGGTTTTGCATGGTTACACTTTGTTACCATGGCGACCATAAACGTTATTTATAGAATAATATTGCTTATACTTACATACTTAAGGTCAAACATTTTCATTGTTTTTCTTAAGTCATTAATTGAGTTTGAGCATGTAACACCAACCATTAGTGAATACGGAGTGTTTTTCAGCATCTTAAATGTATTCCAAATGTACCCTTGGTTACCATTTACTTAGAGATATATTCTAAACAGTTTCTATACAGTATAAGTGACATCAAGGTGTCATGTTTTTGTGAGAATGGTTTGTTTGCATTTTCTAGTTTTTATTAAGCCACAGTCAAGATTTAAATTGGCTGAAAATCTCGATTTTTCAAACTTTTCCGGCTGTTGCCGTAGCAACCGAGACACTTAGCAACGAAATTTTGTTTGATATTTGTTTCTGGTGTCAAGTACTAAGCATGGGTGAAGTTTCATAAAAATCGGTGACCATGCGTGGCAACGAAGTTTAAGTGGTTACAGAGAATGGCAATTAATATATTATTATTATTGTAAATAATATTAAATCCTGGTATCAATTGTATGCTAAGATAGAGCTCTAGGAAAGTTTCATTTATAAACTTGTATAATATTAAGACCCTGTATCCCTTAAAACTGAACCCTAAAGTTATCCGTTACAACAAATTGTTGGAAGACCAGATAGATATTGTCAATCAGAAACGCAAGCATCTTTTTAAAATAGTCTTTAGGTTACTTGTGTGTACAATAAAAATGTTTTTTAACAAAATAATTTTGCAGATGACCAATGCCAATGTAAGTAAATTACAAGTTCTATTTTTATTGATAAAGAAAATGACAATGATATAAAAATAACCTGGACTTTAATTTATCGTGGGAAATGGTTGTATATAAAGTTGAAAAGTCGTAAGTCTTTAGGCTGTAGAATTTGGTAAAATCTTGTGATTTCAAATTTTTCAAAAGTTTCTTGAGAAACTGTCCCCATATATATCCGATCGGGCTGATACAAAATGTTTTATGGTAAAAAGGTATGTTTTATAATATGAAAAAAAAAATATAATAATACTTTTCTTATATACGAGACTTAGGGATATATCGTACTTAGAAGAAACATAACACTCATCAAAATGAACAAATACGTATACATCGCTTAAAAAATTTTCAATGTTATTATTGATCAGCGTCAGTTTACTTAGTACAGAATTTCATGTACATGCAGTGCCAACCGGTAGTTAAGAAGTTTAGTTTGGCCTCACTTTGTCTATAGTAACTTCAGAATTGACCTATTTGACCAACACACGTTTCTTGTATACATGTTTCAATATATCATATAATATAATAATGCTTTAAAGTGATGCTAGAACATTTCGATTCCAAAGTTACGTTGACCAAATAGAACTATACCAGAAAGCATGGATGTTCCTCAGTTGCTACGTGTTACTTTTCCGTATAAAGAGGTTCATTCAGAACTTATTACAAGATGTATACAGTGACAAAACTTGTTGTTATATACTGGGTTTATATTTCAGATGTTGATGTGCAATATGCAGCTGCAGAGGTAAAGCATTTTAACATTTTATTCTTCGTATACTAATTGTTCGAACAATATTATTTAGTATTAATAATTCAAGCAATCACATTATTGCATGTAAATATGTGGCTTTTTTGCTGCACATTTAAATTTAGCCTCCTTAAAAAAATTATACAAGTGAATGGGTAAGAACCACAATTTCTTAATTCAATTGGTTAAAAACAGTGTAATTAACCATTAATTAAAAGAGTTATGTTAGTATTATGACACTACTTTAAGTGGATTCTAGTTTTTTTTTAATTTTTAACTACTTAATAAATTTCATTTGAAGAAGTACGCATCTGTTTCTTGTGTATTATACATATTTTGACAGTATACTTCCGATGACAAAACATGACGTCATGTCTGTACACTTATTGACTGTAAGCTATACGTACATGTATATGCAAGCTCAATTAATCGTCTTTGAATTACCAAACATTTTCAATCCTTTTGGTCTTCGGAATGGTCACTGCTTTGTTATAAGAATTTAAGTGAGCCATATCAAAAGAAAATCAAATGAATGTTAAGGGAAAGCAAGCGAAAATAGCCGAAGAAAAAGCAGGATCCCTAATCCGAGAGTGAAGTTGACAGATGACGGCTTAAGATCGGAGGAAAAATCTTTTCGCTTTATTAACGCACATTCGGTATTTTTGGGTCTCTTTGGGAGCAAACTGAAGAGTGAAGATAAGGAAAACGCCATTTTTCAAGCCTGTGTTATCCTCTATCATCAATCTAAACTCGTCCCCATTTGCATATTCCTAATGCACGTTGATCTCCAAAAATGACCGATAACGTCGCACGGTCCAGGCTTATCTTTGTGGAGCGGACCTGGGAAACAAAGCGGGGTATTGTTCGCCATGTAATATAATTCTCCTCAGAAGAACCCGAGGATTAAAGGCCCAATAACGCCCGTTTAACTGCGTCGTTACGTGGCGCGATCTCCACTTCCGTTCTGCATAAAGTTGCTGAAGCTGTCTGTGAGGTGACGTTTTATTCATTGTCTTTTTGGCCTCCTATTGCCTTTTTATTGTCAGACTGACTTAAAGATATTAAATGATTTTTTTTCGGTGACAAGGCACTCTGAGAGACTTGAATCAATGATATCTGAACATTTGTTTGAAAACATTGAAGGGGAAAAATTATATAAAAAGACACGTACTATATATGTACTTCTTAGCAAACCATATATTTTGAAATTGATAAATGAAATTCTTATACACCTATTCAATAGTAAATGGGTTATTATCATTATTTTTTTTAAATTACTAGTTTTTACAAAGTGATAGTAATATTTGGCGGACCTACAGTTTTCTATAGTTTGTTATAATTATAGCTATCAGCAATATGTGCACTGCATGCTATCCTCCACGACAATCGGGTCATCACAGACAACAAATGCAATTGACTTTTAAGACAATAATCCAATTAAACTATTTTGAAAACCAATATTGTTATCGTATAAATACTTTTGTGCGATTAAGAGCGAACCGTTGGTTTGATATGAGTAGCGGCCATTGCCCATCGGGTGTGAATACGGGCGAGTTACTTAGCTACAATGCCGCTCGCCTTTCTGTCAATAACACACACGCTGTCTTCAAGACGTTGACGTTTGTGCACGTGTCGGCACGGCACTGTTGTCTTCCTGTCCTGCTTTTTCTCATTTCCGATATTATTCAAAGAATTTTCTTAGGCCAGTTCTGTCTCCTTGAAAAGACAGTGTGACACTTGCACACTCATTTGACATTTAACGGAAACTCAGCAAACGTAAAGACAGAATTAACGTGTATTTATTTCCTTACCACTATAGCTTTGGGTGTTTTTAGGAAACAAAACTTTTAAACAAGGCTATAAAACAAGAGAGAAATAAAGAAGAAAGGTTGAAATTTTTGAATGATAAATAAAAACCACTGAAATATTTGCGATATTTTGACGGCTGTGACAGTCTTACTGAAACAAAGAAGACATCCACGTTTCTTTCACACCTTTACTCGATTTTAAAAGACATGGTTTAATTGATAACTAGGTTCAAAATAGCCAGGCTTTGATAAAGATGTTTGTACAGATGTACAAAATGACTGGTATTAAATTCACATCTTTTTCATGTCTTTTCCTGGCTTGTTTTTATACTTGTCAGGTCGTTTTATGGATGACGCTAATAACCCCTCTTCAGTCTGACCATTTAGACGAAATTTGGTGTTAAATGATATAAATGCTCTTTGTAGGAATCAGCTCTGACATCGCTTAACGGTGGGTGGTGATTGGTTACAATGCAGCATGTAATTTTCCAATTTGATTGGCTTATTCTGCTTGAATGACCTTGACCTTAGCCGTAGGCAGATGACAGATGTTATCATGTCCGCCTTCACACGAACACTATAGATTCTTTTTTTTAAATATGCAAAAAAGGAAGTTGCCTGACAGTGTTTAATTCTTTTAAAAGTTTATGTTTTGGAATGTTGAATTGTCATTTTTCTTTTACTTTCTCTTTCTTCGTTTGACCCACTTCAATTTTTTTTAGATGGTCTGTTTTTGAAATGATTTAAAACAAAGAAGATGAATGGCTTTTTTATGTCATAAAGTATAGTCAAGTAAAGCTAAGAATAAAAGATTGATTTATATGGTTTACAAAGCAAATCTTGATTTTACCAAGCCTGTGATAAGGACATACAGAACAGTATAGGACGTACGCGATTCGCCTTGCTTACATTTATAAATATCGTCTTATTATGTCAATAGAATACTAGTAGTTAGAATAAGCAAAAAAGATGCAATTTTTTACAAAGTGCTTTCTTATAACTTTTTATTTTTGTCAAGGTCATTTCAAGATCAATATATTTTTTTTCAAACTCTTGAATAGGAACACTTTAAGATGCTTTAAAAAAAATGACAAAGTGGACTTTAATTTTCATACTATAGATTCACTTAGTTGCCCTCAAGGCGTAGTGGTTAAAGCGTCTGCTCTAGAGTAGCGAAGTAAGGACTGGGTCCTTACGTCGCGGGTTCGAATCCCACTGTGGAACGTGGAGACCGGTCTTTCGGATGAGACCGTAGAAACCGAGGTCCCGTGTCGCAGTAAGAGCTGGCACAAAAAAGATCCCTCACTGCTCGTAGGCCCTGAGTGTAGAACATAGAACTCAATTTGTAGCCCTCCACCGACAAGTGGTGGTCCTATGAGTGAAAAATTCTCGAGAAGGACGTTAAACAACAAACAAAAATATGCTCACCCGTAGACTTTTCGAGTCTGCTGTTTGTTAATATAAAAGGAAATGGTAGAAAACGAGCACTTAGAATATAGTATAAGCATGATGTTTATTATGCAAGAATGAGATTACCATATTTAATTAGGTTTTTCAATTGTTAACTATAGTTTATATGTTTACGTTTCGAAAACTTTAAAATTTTAGATTACAACATTTAATTTATATGTTCATGTAAAACCACAATGCATGCCCCCCCCCCCTCCCATCTGTCCAAGTTCACAACTAAGAAACGTTTATCTGTTATATACGGTATTGGTAAATATTAAATGTAGTTTACAACCGAAATAAATACTTTACAAGTGTAAAACAGTTACACTGATAATAGTATCTACATGTAGCTTCACTATAAGTGAAATTATGATAAACAGCTTTAAAATGTGGTCAATGGAAGTTAGTGTATGTGGATAAATTACTTTTAACTATAAGTAACAACCGAAAAAATTAAGTTGGATATATAAAACATAGGTAATTAATCACGATTAATGCAACTATGATTATTATTCAGGTCGACAGGAGATGGTTACTCCTCTATTTCATCTGATCCCATACAACTCTGTTTTCCTAAGTGCTTGTAGGCTCTGCTCATATTCTTACCTGTACCTTTTTTTTTTAAAGTTAGGGTATATTGCTTTATCCTGGCCCGTCTGTCATACTTTCTTTTTCCTCAAACTTCTCTTTTATTTTAAGCAGTTTGGAATATGATTGATAGTGCCTTGGACATATGCTAAAATATGTTGAAATTTTCATCCCCCCCCCTAGAGGCCAACTGGGATTCAAAAAGGTATTTTTCTAAAAACACCTGGTTTCATGAACTCCTTTTATGTACTTTTTTTTCTCCTTGTCCAATTCATAATTTGGAATACGATTTTTTTTAGTACCTGACCTATTGGAATTTCGATTTTCACACAGGGATGATTGGGGGTCAAAAACGATGGTTTTCTTGAACAACCTGCTTCCTTTTATCAGTAACAACTCATCTTATGGAAATTGATTGGCGTAGTCCGATAGATGTGCAGCAATGACTTGAAATTTCCACTCTCATCCTTGGTGTGATTGGGGTCAAAAAGCGTCGTTTTTCTTCAAAGTCCTGTTTTCCTGAACTTCTCTCCTAATTTTCGCAGAATCCTTTTCATATTTTGGAGCCTGCTTGGAAGGGTCTTGCAGGTGTGCAAAATGGTTTTTAAATTCCGACTTTTTAAAACCCTTTTTGGAAACAAGTGTATATAATTTCACCATACCAGAAAAAGATGACATTTATGCATAAAGGAGCGGATACAGTTTGTATTTCTCTAAGTCTGCTACAACAGTAACTTCAGGATTATTAAATAGGAATGATTTTAAGTACTAAAATTCGTATTTCATCTTGCTTTAATATTTCATTAAACTGTCTGTAAAATCAAAAAGAAATTATAATAAATAATAAATTTGATATAAAATAATTTGGAACTGTTTCATCACCAGTGGCCAATTATGCTCTCTTCCACGAGATTCCACCTAGTGATTAAAAATACTATTACGATAATTTTGAATTAAATTATGAGAACACCCTTGCAAAAACATTTTTATTTTCACTCTTGATTTATCAAACAACAGTGCTAGTTCTAGTTTTAAAAAGCGTGGCAATTTCCAAATCTTGACATTATGATTATGCCTACCAGTATTTCTTTAGCTGACATTGTTGTGCTGTATTGTTTAATTATCAGTGAAACAGAAGAACGGATGGTGACGGACAGTCAAACAAGAGTTCCTTGTCCATGATTCGTTAACAGACCTCTTGAACCAAGTTCTACAACAATGGCGCCATTGTGGCACTACTTTTATTCCATTTCCCACATTTCCTCGTTGTCTTGTCAAAATCAACCAAAGACGAAATTAACCGCCAGATAACCGTTTCTCTGAATGGAGGTACCACAGAGCCTGACCATTCCAGAAAATGAAAAACTGAATAATATGTCTTTATCATTATGTCAAGGGAATGTTTTTATTTCCTATTTCCCCTTATCGTAAATGTTAAGAATTCTTTTTTGTAGCTTGAGTTTAAGTGGGTGTGCTAAATATCAATTTAAACTTGTGTTACATTAAAAGTTTAGATTTATCAATCTAAACTTATCTTTAACAATATAGACTGTTATATAGATTAGTTAAAATCGACAAAAATTTTTAACTTTCAATGTAACAAATTAAGCAATTATCGGTAATTCATTGAATACTCGTATGAGCAATGCTGAGTAATTTTCAAAACGTAAGAAACGTATACTTAGAATCAGAACATTTAGATTAATAGCACTTCCCGGTAATAGCATTTAGATATTACAAAAAATATTTGCATATTATGACAATGACTTTCATTTTTGACGGCAATGGACAGAGAACAATTGCAGACACTATATTTACTGAAAATGCGTATAGAAAAAAATCATATTCATATATTTAAAAGAAAGCAAAAGTACATGACCCAATTACAAAATTCATTTTTTTTTTTGTCTTTTTATTTATGGTAGGCCCCAAACCATGTTACTATAAATAACCAAGGACTTGACAGTTGCATGCATGCCGAACGGTTGTACATTCTCGGAAGTTGGCGGGCCTGCCACACTATATAATATAAAATCATTCACTTTATAATTGAGTATTGATCGCCTAAGACGAGCTAGTTAACATCAAATCACTTCCACTTCGATGAAGCCAAAACTTCATTGCTCAAGTCATCTGATTGTGTCGGTGACAGAATGAGTTTTCTGCCCCCAGGTTCTCTTGCAAATTAAACCAGAAAAGTATAAACTGAGTTTTGCGAAAAAAGGGTGTAGGTTGAGAAAAGGTGTAATGCGGCGGAAGTGACGTAGGTACCCTTTGATACAGGTAGAGGCATGTAATCTCACGCTCTGCGATGCTCCTTTTCAGCAACCCTCCATTAAATCATGCCAACTGTCAACAAACCAAACTTAACAAACGACTTTACACCCAGTAATTTTACAAGATTTACACATTGTTGGGATACAAGAAGACGAACACCCCACAATATCAGACACTCTGTCAAAAGCAATTACAGAGTAACCTTCCTACAACCGTGTTCTTGGCGCATTCTACACGGAACTTCTAAAAGATCTCAGGGGTTGAGTAACAGGAGACCACATTTAAATGAAATTTACGTGACACAGTGTTTGAAGAAGTTTAAAGCCCTAATATCTGATAAATTATCAACAACTTTGATACGAAACACCATATAAGTGAGGAAACAAAAGATTTAGGATCTTTTTTACAGGACTTGACAAAAAACCTGATGTCGTAAGGCACGGATAGAGCAGTGCGTTTTCTGATGATTTGCCATTTTGCGTTATGAAAAGTTGTACGATTCTGAATAAAAATTACAACAGCGGTTGATTTCCATGTCTGCCACGAACGTGAGATTTACGTGTGCTGAATGAGACTATCGAATTTAATGACCAGCGTATTCTTTATTTCTCTTTTTGCTGAATACTTTGCATTTCTGTGAAAACGAACATGTTGTCTAAGCAATAAAGTTGTGCTAATCCACAATTATTTATACATTTATGCAAATCTGAATTTCTGATTGTTGTAGAGAGATTGAAGAAGCATATAAATGCCAGAAAATACTATTGCACAAAGAATACAGAAAAACTGCATGTAATATTCTCTCACTGTTGGTGGTCGCTCAAATTAAGGTAATGAAAACTGAAATGGATTAAATTTTATATAGAAGGTCTTAAAAAGATATACATCATGCACAGAGCTTATGAAGCAAGTGACGTAGTTATTAGGTCATTAAAACAATATAAATCGATATCGGTATACGGTGAGGGAGGACGAGGGGTTTTATATTACAGCATGATAAATCATCACAAACGTGTGTAAAAATCCGCTGAAAACTTCTCACCAAACTGTGACCTCTCCTATTTCAAAGTAGCCTTCTGGGCTTATAAAAACTTGACAGAAATCTCAGTAAATGCATTGTCCAGTTTTTTTCGTTGCAGACAGAAGGAACAATGCACTTCGTCAAAAAGCCAATGCTCGAGCCTGTCTTCGCTTGTCACGTATACATCCATATGTAAATGAAGAGGTTGTGAATCGTACGAAATGTGAAACCGTGTAAAAGGTACAAATTATATGACCCAGAAAAACACAGAAGTTAGTAAAATATAGTATCAAAATCCTTGATGATAGAATCATAGCCTGCCCACCCATGGGCCCGGACTCAAATATCGCATAAAGAATGTTTAATGACGTCCACGAACGGTAGGGGGAAAGTCGCGCGCTATTGTCGACTAAAATTCTCCCCGTAAAACGTTTGTTATTTATTCTGCCAAATCGTAACAGGGTGTTTTATGAATGCATAAAATTTGCGTAGCTATGTTAAAATTGGATGTATTTGAAAATTACACCGACAGTTATTATTTCAAATGACCCCAAAATCTTTATTTTACTCTTTGATTTCATTTTTAAAATACCAACTTGTATATTTTTTTTAAAAATATTTGTTTTACTTTCTGAACTATGTTTATACAAAAGGACTAATAAATTAAAAATATTTTTGCATTTTTATAAAAACAGGTGTAATTCTCCCTCCCCCGAGACAAAGAAACGTTGTCAGAAGAAGTCTGTTGATGAGGAAAGTAAAATGGCCATCCTAAGTAAATTATTGAACTATTGCAATATAGTCCATCTTGGCGAATGGCAGATTGACTTAGTCGTCAACATACGGAAACACAGGTAGAGATCTTCAGACCTATTCATGTTCTCTAGCGTGCACAAATAGATGATAGTTTCCAATCCATCAGTCGAAGTCTATGAGGCTTTTGACATTTTATACTTGTTTACAATCAACCACGAAAACCCCTTTTTAAAATCCTATGATAAATGCGGTTAATAAGCTGTCTATCTCGAACGAGATTTGCATTCTTTTCGACACCTTCTCTGTACTAGCAAAGTTGAAGAAAAGTACAGTCTGAAAAAATGCACATATCCGTCAACACAATTATTTTGACTAGGATATATTAGAATTTTATTCATAAACGGAGATAATATTCATTATAATTTGGTTTGTTACATTTTATTTTGAGCCTCTTTGTTATATATTTTCTTTTTATTGCTCCCGCTGACAGCAACGTGCATCGGATTAATCAAAAAGTCCACTCGTCAGAAGTGAAGCCCTCATTAACGATAAGATACTGTATAAATGATAATGACAATGTCATATTAAGCTTTCCTCTGACCAAATATGAAAATTAAATTGATTGATTGATTGTTTATTAGTTTATAGCAATATTTTCATAACATTACTTCTGAATTTCAATGCACTTCAGTTACCACATTTGAGTAATAGCAATCCTCACAAAACTGAAAAGTCTTATCAGTGTTTTCAATTAGTAAGAGCCCTCTACCTCTACCTCTCCCCGGAAAACTAGCTAGCCATATGTACATTGTTTCCAGGGGTAATTAATTTGTATATAATTAGTCTTCCGAAGAATGCCTGACTATGTGTGATGTATCACTATACTAGACGAGGCATTACCCAAACCAAAAAAAATACTATAGTGAACTAAAATTTACTATAGTTACATGTAACTACAGTGATAACTTTAACACTATGAAAACTTTGATTTACTATAGTGAACCCTTTGACACGTTGATTTACTATAGTCAACCCTTTGACACTTTGATTGACTATAGTGTTAACTTGGACACTTTGATTTACTAAAGTAATAGGTATGAAAACTTTGATTTACCATGGTGATCACTATGGAAATTTTAATTCACTGTAGTAAAAACTTTGATTTACTAAAGTTATAACTTTAAAAACTTTTATTTACTATAGTGATTACTTTGACACTATAGTGATCACTTTGAAAACTTTGATTTACTATACTGATCATATTGACACTATATTGATCACTTTGAAGACTATGATTAGCTATAGTGAAAACTTTTACACTTTGATTTACTATAGTTAACTAAAGTTAACCAAAGAAAACTATAGTATTTATTGTGAGGGTAAAAATCGGAAATGTTTACAATGTAAATGAACATTCACAAACTGCTCACCCACGGTTCTTCTTCAATTCATACCTGCAACCCTTCATCCAGTCCGTCTGTCTCAGTTGTATCTTTTTTTTTTGGTCTCTTTCTTTATTTCGTTCTTTAAGTTCTCTAGAAATGCTGATACATACAACTTTTATACATGTAGATCTATGTGCATGTATGTAAAAAAATATCTAAAAGTACAAACTTTGAAGCAATGACCTGGTGCAATATTAAATGTGCAGAAATTCAAAATTCCTGGCTTTAAGGTCATATACACTGTATATCCCCTAAAGAAATAATAATAATACATGCACGCACGTTTTAATGTCATCACTTTAAAAATATAAGAAAAATGCTAATATATCTACATTAGATTTATTGTGGCTATTTTATTTGAAAATTTCTAGATGGTAAAATTCTACTCTTGCATTAATTAAGATATAAAGATGACGATCTATACAACTTTAAAGAGTAGCGGGAAAAAGTGTAACCAATTTATTTTACTTTAAGGACAGATGATACAAACAATAAATTGAATGTCTGGATTGGTATATATTTCTGTGCCAATTTTTGTTGCAAATGACGCAATTAATAAATTTCAAAAATTGTTTTATTGTATCACATAATTATGGAAAATTAAATTATAAGGAGTGAATTTAATAACTTCCCAAGTTATACTGGTATAACCTGGTTTGGAACAGTTTATGCCTTTTTAACAACTCAGATAATTCAGTATAACTTGGGTAGCTATAAAATTCATTCCCAAAGTAAATTTGTGAGTGTAAGGTCGGATGGTTTAAATGTTAGTTGGTTAGTTTTCTGGAGCTCAATGATTCAATGATCAACGCATTCTTGTTGTATTTATTTATTTATTTGTTAACAATGGGCGAACCTTAGTTTTTAATCATTATGATTTTTTAACAATGGCTAAATGTTTTATTAATGTAAACTTTTTGTTCAACTATATAAAAGTTGAGTTAATAGAAGAACTCGAAAAGAATATGCTGCTGCGACTATTGATAACTTTTATAAAACATGAATTTTTGGAAGCTGTAAAAATATGTATGCATGTGGAAAGCTGCATTAATCATTCATAGCTTTATTTCTTCAACCATTTCAACTACATTCGTTCTTTTCAGAAAGACTGTATTCACAAATAATAACGTATATAATCCCAGCACACATGGGAAATAGTCATTAGAAAACTCTGTAAGGCGTCTATTAGATTTGGGTTTTATTTTTTTAGGTAAAATCTCCTTGGACTTTAGCGCTTAAATTTCGATATATTGTCCTGTTAATTAAGAGAAAATTAAGTTTGTCTAATATATTTAGTTCGCGCGTAATAACACAGCGGTGCGTCGTCCCTCGAGACTTTCCTTGATATGCATTCGTTTACTTTTTATCTCTCTGCGCGCGAAGAACAAGTAATAGGACTGAATATTAAGTGCTAGTAATAAACTAAACATTCCTTCATCGATTGCAAATTGTGAATAAAAACTGGTTAACAACAAATTATGCTCAGATTGGTGAAAGAATGTTCGGACTTTATTGGTAACCGAATTGTTGGTCCTCGTGCTGTAACGTGAAATTGGATTACGCTGGGAGACAGAAGAGAAAACGAGATAAAATTGGAATCTGATTGCGGCAAAATCGCAATTTAAAGGTTTCTGTATATCTAATACCAACCAATGAATTATCTGTGGTGGAAAATATTCAATGAAGAATAAAATTTATGTTAGACTGTAAAATGACTATACATTTTAAATATAAAATGTATATAAAAATAAATGAACATCCAGTTAATTTAGTTCTTCGTCAAAGATTTGTATAAACAAAATAAAGTTTCGAGATTTTTTTCATTGAAATATATTTATATTTTGTATTTCAATAAGTAAAAAATACACATATATGATATAAGTACTTATTTGGCAATTTTTTTCATATAAAAAGTGTAAAAGATTTTTATTTTAAACATGTAAAAAAAGCAACGTATGTAAATGCATTGTTTTGACCATGGTATCAATGACCCATCATTCGAGTCGTGACACGGTTAATATTCGACATGTTCCATTCTGACATGCTAGTTATGACAATAGTGATACAATGTGCGGGCATTTTTTTCTCTGTAATTTGTCGAGATAATGAATTTGGAATCGGGTTTCTTGAAGCAGCCCTCGGCGTCAGTGAATATGGCAAGTTCCGGGACGTTTTGTTTAACTTTATGTATTTTTCTGTCGTTTTAATATCGGAAATATGGCGAGTTATGTCCAATGCACGAGAGGGAATTCGTCAAAGTAAATGAAGGTGTCATGGAGAGCTGGCCCTCTCGCGTGACTGTCCGACTGAGGGTCTATATCAATGATGTCTAATTTTACCATCTCCTATCTGGAGAGATCTGGGAATGGACTTTCCGGGGAAGGTCGACATTGAACTTTTATTGCTACAGGAACAGGCTAGATTACAACTGTCTGATGAGAGATAACCTTGTATATATACTTCTACCAGTATTTGATAAATAATTACAGAAGCTATATATACTCGTTATATATACCTCTCGCTAAGAGACTATTCTTTTGTAAATCACTAATTCTTTGATACTTATTGAAAATAATTATATAAATGATACTTCTTAACTTTGTACAGAACAAAGAAATAATTTTTAATGATTTAACATATTTCTAAATAAAGACCTGACACATAGATCGGTCGGTAATAAAAGCGAATCTGTAAATTGCACATGAAATACTTAGTAAATGATTTATGTAAATTGACTTCTTTTTTTATTTAAAAAAAGCTTGAGTATATTTCTTCTTAAAAAGGAATATTATTGGAATGGCCACACCAGATAAACTTTGGTTCTTGCCATGAAATGGTTTTTACCTGAACCTAAAAAGAGACAGAAGATTTTTTGTTCACCCCATGAACACATCACCTGGCGATGAACCGACATACCTTGATGTCTACTTAATTCAGCTATCTGTCATTTTATGTCTCAGCGTTTGATTTTTTTTCTGTACGATACTAAATATTAGTACGTCGTGGTCCGTATGTCTGACAGACAGCCTGTTTCGAAGACAAATTCACAGAGGTTATTTAAAGAGAGTCACACGGAAATCAAATGGTAAAACATATAGAACATGATGTATGTATTTTTATGTGGAAATATTTGAACAAAAAATATATAGGTACTAAGAGTATTTTAATAGCTAAATTGAAACGTAGCACAATACCTGCAATGTGGAAATATTTGAACAAAAAATATATAGGTACTAAGAGTATTTTAATAGCTAAATTCAAACGTAGCGCAATACCTGCAATGAAATAACTAGAAAATTTAATCATAGGATACTTTAAGTCCAACATGTACACACAAGACAAAAAATACATGGGGGTATAATATAATAACTGCTTTAAAAAAAATAATCATAGACATTCAGCATCATTGATCTGTAAGGAGAATCAAAAAATGTATTTAAAAAAAGAATCTTAAATTGAGTTTTAAAGTTAATATTAATCTATTCACAAAAAAGATCCCAAATTTTCCATCCCTGAAACTGGCCCAATGCATCTAGTCATGAAAATGAACTTTTCTTTGCAATTTTACTATTGAACATTATAGCACATAAAAAAAATTAATTTAAAAAAAATAAAAACACAGAATTTAAAAGACATTAAATCATTCTTGACATCTCAAATTCGTGGTTAAAGAAGCAAAGAAACTGGAATTTGATAATCTTAAGTAAATTCGATTATTCATCATTATTGAATACTTACTCTCAAGTCCAAGCCTTACAGAGGTTAACTTATTCTGACTAACTTTAATTCTAAGATTATATTGAATTCTGACTAAATCAATGTCCAAGTCTTACAGGGATTATTGAATTCAGACTTACTCGAAGTCTGTCTTGTTTCGTGATCTTGAGACTGCGGGTTATTGAGCTTAGATGATTTCACTTTTATTCTTAGTCTTACTTTTTCAATATATGCAGCATTCCTCTGTTGAAAGTGAGATTGAGATCAAAAGTAATTTGTCTTCTAAGCTTTTATGACCTTAGAATCTGGGGATTGCATTTACGTTATGTAATTTCAAAAGTAAAATCTTATTTTTTCAATTATCATGACAATGTACAGGGTTTTACATCACTTAGAATATCTTTCCTGGATTATATATATATATATATATATATATATATATATATATATATATATATATATATATATATATATATATATATATATATATATATATATATATATATATATATATATATATATATATATATATATATATATATATATATATATATCTATTTCACAGTTTCTAACTTGACACAATTTACACTGGTTATTCTTTGATTTATTTGTGCCTGCATATTCAAACGTTTGAAATTATTTCTTGTTCTATTTCTCCTCTCGATTGATTTAGGTAAAATTCAAAGCAAATAAAGAAGCAACACACTTCTCGTTATCGAAAAAAGATTTTTGCTTTTTGATATCATTGAAAGTTGTTTTTCAATCAAAATGGAACTCATGAATTAACACACCTTGTCATTGGTCATTTGCAAAATTATTTAGTTAAAAACATTCTTATTGTACACACAAATACTCTGAGGTTGATATTAAAAGATGCTTGAGTATCGGATTTACAATATCTTTGTGTTTTTTTTGAGACAGGTTTCCCAACAACCTATTGGAATTCCTATGGGTACTAATCGTTTCCCGTTATAAGCAGACCTTTTTTTTATTAATATGAAGCAAAATTTGTCAAAAATCTTATACGTATAAAGACGAAAGCACTGGCTGTGGCCTTCAACTAGATATTTAGATAATCAACGACAATTAACAATGACTATTTTTATTGTTATGTCGATGTCGAATCCATCGAGCTTGAAATAAAAGGTATAACAGAGTTTGACATATCTGTTTGATTATGATATTTTACTTGAAACAAAAAAAAAAAAACGTTAATGGTTTCTAACATCTAAGCTTTATGACAAACGAGATGACTACTTTTCAATCGCTAAATAGTCTTACTCGAGCAGCAATATACCTTCATCACCTGCATATAGGGTTTATTTGTCTTAGTTGATTCGATACACAAGAGCAATTTTTTAAAACAAGGTAAATTAACATACAAGTTGCTGAAGCAATAATATCATTAATCTCGTTTAAGGTCATCATTTCGGAAGTTTTATGGTCGATACAATGATCTTGTCGAATCAATTTATCTTAAAGTCAAATGCTGACTGATGATTTTCATACTAATTGTAAGGCCTTTAAATACACACTTAATCGTCGACGGATTTTGTCGTTTCCCGATCGTGACGAGGAGCACAAGGCGGGTGTGACCGGTCGGCATGGGATGCTCAGTCCTCTATGACACCTGATTCCATCTCTGAGTTTTTGGAGGTTCCTTTTTGCTCCACTCTTATTTTCTTTGAACACTGTTCGTTTTCTCCATGTATTTCAATTTAAGATTGAAAAGGCAGCTGTAGATAAATTCTAGTATAAAATTTAAAAAATGCCAATTTTATATATGTTTTCTTATTTCAATAAAGATAAAATAACTTTCATTTTGTAGCTATTGATATATAAAAATAGAAGTGATATCCAAAACATATTTCTCTGTGGTATTTTAGTCTTGATCATAGATGATCTACAAGTCTCATCAAAGGCTTCTTCTAAATCTCCTGTCTATTGCACCAGGGTGACTTGGAAACAATTGGATCAGTCCTTTTACAGTCATAGAATATTTTCATAAAATTATGCATAGTTTGAACATTTTGGAAATTACATTTGTATACGAATATAGACTCAATCTTTAATATATAAGCAGCGATGTCTTAGAATTTCCAAAAATACTCATAAAAACAATCAGGTCAAGCTGAAATATATTTGAATAAGAACAGTGCGTTGTAACCTTCGTGTATCAGGCAAAAATTGACAATTTTTTCAAAATTACATCTATCACGATAGAATGACATTGATTTTTTGATTCGAGACTGATTTGCATGAGACTCTTTATACTGAGGCCAGATAGCTGTTATTTTTACATTCAAAGTCATTTACCAAACTTAAACGATCTCGCTACGTCAGAATGTATGATTTATCTTAATCTAAAACAGGTTTTAATAAGCAATGTATTAATATATAAACGTTTTATTTTGAAAGATTTATGTTTTTTCCTTATCGAATGAAAACATGCTCTAAAATAATTATCAATTTATTACATAACTTGAGATGATTGTTTTTCTACAGTAAAAAAATGTTTGTTTTTCAAAAATAAGAACACACTAAAATTGTAATTAATGTTCTATATCTTATTTACCTTGCTATCAATTTTTTCCCTCTTTTTTTTTATCGCAACCAGTCTCATTGAAATTTAGGACTAGACAGATGGGTAATAAGCAAGAAACAAATTGTTATTTCTGAAAATTCTTTGGTGTAAACATAATAAGAATTTTTATGTCATTTCTAACTGACCACAACTGTGAAATCAATGTTAAAGGCTTGTAAAGAGACAATGAAAGCAAGTCCTATTTTCATATTTTGCAAAACTTTAAATTTTCAAGACACTACCGTGGGTTTGAGAGGCATTTTAATTGCTTGAAAATTTTACATGTTACATACACAACTGTACTTACACTGAAGTTTCTTAAGATTGTTCACGCCAATTGCATGAGGCCAAGATTTGGTGAAACAATAAACAATATACGTAATTTTGACCGCCTTTTTGGCTTGACATAAAAATGTGAGAATGACACCCCCTCCCATCTTGAATGCATTGAAGAAAACATGAAATATTTTATTGATGACATTCACATATTGATTTTTAGCTAAACGGTAAAATGTAAAAAAAAAAAACTCTTTAATACGCGAAGGTTTTGAAGAGATCAGAATCGGTAGATAATAAATTTTTCAAAAAATTTTTGGATGTCAAATTGTACAGTATACATTTAACTGACCAATACAAGAAAAACAGTAAGTATAAAAATATCATTTAATCTTTTCTTAATTTATAAAATGAAAATGTGATATAACTGTCTTTTTTAAGATTTTAATTGAATTTTATGTAATTATAGTCCAAAATGTGAATAGATCTATATCCCTGTTCATCTGGTGCTTCAAACGCACGACAAATCTAGGGATAATATTCAAGTAAAATCCGTCACTGTCTGAAAAACTGTAAATGAAATATTAATATGGATTTATTATATGAAAAGAAAATGCTTTAAAAAAATATTAATATGTTAGTGAAAATCGGATAAGTTTGTTCAATTCTTATCTATAAGAGAATGATTTGAATAGTAAAAAAAAAATTTTGCATTGAGATCAAACCAACAAAATAAATAAATGACATGTAATATATTTTTTAAATAACTTATGCAAGAGCCTTTCCACCACTTACTTGTATTTGGTTTTTATCTAATTTTGCGAATTTTTCGAAAAGTACTAAATTATGCAGTAGCATTAATAATAATAAAATAAATAAATTTTAATGTTGGGGGATTGCAAGACCCATCATTATCTTTGGAGGACTCTTAAAAAGCTTGTACTCGGTGCTCTCAGCTAATGGCATTCAAAAGTAAATTATTAATAAAGAGATAATCAATCTATATATTTCTAACAATAAAGAAACTCATCAGTCAACATAAACAATGAGAAGATTTCTAAATTTCAGAAATTTATTACCACAAACTTTCTAGTTTTGTTTAAAGATGATCCATTTTTGTTCACCTAGCTGACTTAAATATCTTAAACTGCAAAAGGTCATAACATCAGCTTTGCAAGGTCATAAATTTATTTTAAAGAAGCAATCAAGTTCACAAGTAAAGTTTTCTTTTGTTTTGAAAAGAAAAAAATAAACGAACGAATCACACATGCGGTCATGCCTATCCATATTAAGTTATTATTAAACTAAAGGCATGAAGTTTGTTTACAAGATTTTTTTTTCTTTTACATTTTTTCAAGACTTGAACTTAAACAGTAAATTAAATCAAATACACCGGCTATATAGCGCCTTTTTGATAAATATTAAGTGGCAAATATATTAATACAAAATTAATTAATTCATCAATCACCGCGTGGTGTAGGGACAGTCGATACTGTACTGAATATACTTACATTAAATATGCCACACCTTGTGATAATAAATCAGTACTTTAGACAAGTCCTGCAGTATCAGTGTTTGGTATATATTTATACGGTGGTTGATCCAAAAGTTTTGTTTCAACTTCTATTAATGCTTTAATAATAAAAATAATAACTAACATTTTACATAATTTTACATGCTACCTGTTTTGATTTTTGTTTCAGAATTTCATTCAGTCACCATGTAAACATGTTTATCTAAATATGTTTATATAGTAACTGTTTATCTAAATTGTATACAACGTTATGGTTTGTCTTTCGCACTACGGTAATAACGTCAAAGGCGGATTTTGTACACTGTACATAAGTTGTGCCAGTCACCTCTTAAGAAATTACATGCATACACCTACCTGTTTAGCATTTGAGAAGTAGAGAAAGTGAATATTTACAAAGATAACCTTACTCTTTCCAGAAAGCTGGATGTTATTTGTTATCAAAGTATGTTAACTTATCAATAAAGAATAATCATTTTCAGTTCATCGGTTTGTGTTTTTTCTGTGATTAACCAATCTTCTTGTGATTATATGTTTGATGTAATTTTTGCTATAAACTATCATGTTTTGAGCTGTAGTATTAAAATTATTTGCACTTTTTCCAAATGTGATTTCTAAATAATATTTCTTTTTGTGTTAATCTTGTTTATCCTCATATTCAAAATGAGCGTTAAAGAGAAACGTCATAATGACGTCGGCACATTGCCGTGCAGCGGTAGACGAGACCCAAAAGCTGTATCTAGATATAAAATTCAAAACAAATATTGGAGAATTGACAGGATGCCTTATTTAAAATAAAAATTATGATAAGATTTTAACACAAATATTTTGTCAGACGACTATAATTTACTATTTCTGTATGCGTTTGAATTTAGATATCTAAAAGAATAATATACCCAGCCGTATAAAGAGAGGAGTTTAATAACGTTGAGCCCATATTCCTTCTTGGCTTTGAGAAATCTCAGTGGAGAAGCTACTGTAATGTAAAACCCTTGTGTTGTGTCGGCCATCAGCCCCTATACAAGGCAGCACCACGAAGGAGTTAAAACAGTCATTTTCACAGCAGTTGGTCTTCGATTAAGGCGAAAAAGAAAGGCATTGCCTTAAATATGGGTCATTACATATAAAAGCACGTGTCTCAAATTGCCATTATTATTGTGGGCGGAGAAAGATTCTGAAAGGAGAAAACGAATATTTCACACATCAAATACATTTTACTGTGACATATCTTCAGATATCAGAGATTCACATGTGTATTGAAATACATCATTATCATAAAAATCAGGTTTATCTGTTTACCGGTAAGACAATTAGTGTTTTAATTATATACTATCTGACTAAAGGACATAACTGTGGTTCTTTTATTAAATAAAGTTTTATTTTTCACAGATTGACGAAAGTACATGTAGATAAAAGAAGTAAGTATTGTATTTATGAAAATATTAACCTATAGTGTTGTAATTATACAGTGTCAAAGTTACTTCAAAAAGATTCAGGTCAACTATTTTTACGAGGAAGACCCAACGCAGCAAAGATCAGAATATATATATTTTAAAATAAGGTATTCGTGCATATTTTGATTTGATTCCTTTTTTCTCACAACAGGAAATTGGTGTTATAGTAAATTCGATGAAATACAACCAAAAGTTAGCAGATTTTTTTTTAACAGAAAAAGATGCTTTTATTACAATTTTTATGTAAATAGATTTATTGAAGTCAATAAGCTCTCGTGCATTTTACTCTCAAACGTTACTATTCTGAGCAACATAAAATGTTGAAAATTCAGCTCAAGAAAAAGAAATGCAGCATCAATGCGTGTTCCCTTATGACACAGATACGTGACTACGGCACTTTTCCGTCGGCTGGCTCTATGTTTTGATGCATGTTTCCGGATCCTGCGGCATTGTTGCTGAGCTTGGCAGTGTTTATCGACTACAAAGACTGTCGTTTCCTGCCCTAACATCTCTAGCTACAACACCTGCCAGCCTACTCTTTAAACGGCCCATATCGTGAATAATTTATTGTAAACTTCTCTTGTCGCCTAGAAATGTATCGGCCATAATTAGTACATTGACAAAGTTTAAGATTGAATTATTGTTCTTTTCTGAAATATAATGAGGGGCAGAGAACCACTAGTATGGCGCTGGTGACGCCGGAGTATGCCAGAAATCGGCGCTTTCTCAGCGGTCTATATCGTAAATAATCTTTATATTCTGTTTTATGTTCTAACGATACCGTCGACCCGATAGTCAACTCTCCCAATAAAAAAATAAAATAGCGTTCACTTTATTATAGTAGTCTCCCTGGACATCATTCAAACACCCCTTAAATTCGTGTCGTTCTCTTTCCAAAAAAAAAAAAGAAAGATAAAAAAGAACAATGTTACTTTCGTTTATGTAAGGTACACATTTTTCTTTGTACACTCCTTGATTACAATTATAATATATTAGTGAAAAAACTATACATCTATTTCTTAACGGGTAACAGACATTTTCATTTTTAGTTTGATGTCAAATTTGAAGGACACGATATCAAATATAATGAAAGAGTACCAATAAAAATGGATATAACGTACGGTTTAAAGCTTTCACGTCCATTCAATAAAATTCGTGGAGATAACGAACAGAATTCATCCTCAAAAATCCATTAAACATTACAAAAAATATACAGAAGCAGAGCAAATACGGGTCTCCAAAACATCTTAGTTGGGATCAGTTGGTTGCCATGGAGGAGCGAGCATCCCCTGTCGACCGGATCACACCCTTTGTGCGCTCCTTGTCATCCTCGGGATATAACGGGAAAATCCGTCGTCAATTCAGTTTGTATAAGTGTCTTACAATAAGTATGAAAAACGTCATTCAGCATTTGACTTAATGATAAATTTTATTTGCTGACAAAGATCATTGTATCAACCATGAAAAATGAAATTTTCAAGAAAACGAAAATTTCGAGACTGCTGATATTCTTGTTTCAGCTACTTTATGGTCAACAAATTAATTTACCTCGTTTTAAAATTTGTTCATACTTAAAGCATGCTTTTGCGTATCGAATCAACTGAGAGATATAATCTGCATATGCAGGCGATGAAGGTATATTGCTGCATAAGGAAGGAACATTGACGATTGAAAAGTAAAGGTAATCTCATTTGTCACAAAGCTTGGTTGTGAGATAATCATTAACGTCTTTTTCTAGTAAAATATACTGGTCCCTGCTTACAAACAGGTAACAACATTGTCTTTGCTTTGTAAGACTCATTATATAAAATGTATTTTAGAGGAACATGAATTTAATTCCAGCAGTGGTTATTCAACTTGTCACTGAGTCAAATGCCGACTGACGTTTTTCATACTAATTGTTAGTCCCTTGCTTATGCACTGAATTGAAGACGGATTTTCCCGTTATTTTCCGATCATGACAAGGAGCACACGGCGGATGAGACCAGTCAGCAGGGGAAGTTCACTCCTCCATGGCAACTGATTCCACCTCTGATGTTTTGGAGGTCCGTGTTTGTTCTGCTCCTATTTTGTATTGTTCAATGGACTTTGATATTGAATACTGTTCGTTATCTCCATATCCTTCACTCATAGCTCCCTTTCTAAGGAGGAAAGCCTTTAACTAAATATGTCAGCTTTGAAGATTTTGAATTCTCCAAACCATAAAAATGAATATGAATTACCATATATCTAATTTGGATATCGAAATTTCATAAAAATCCTCACAAACAAAGATACATGGTGGGTTCTAGTAAATGTTCTACCAAGCCTCTTTTTTACTCCTCACTAAGATATTAACAGTGGTGAAGGAGTATTGTGCAACAATATATTCGAGAAATGGTGTAAAATAAATGTGGATAGTAAGAATTTGCAAGGAACTTTTGACCGTGCACAATTTGTATTTTACCAAAATTAACAACATAAAAACTTACTACACATGTATACTTTTGTCACCTGCATACCGAGTTCATATCGCTCAGTTAATTCGACACGCAACAGCATGTTCTATGTATGAACAATGGTAGGTCATTGACAAACAAGTTGATGAAACAAGAATAGAAGCAGTCTCTTTTAAAGTCATCATTTCGTAAGTTCTATGGTCGATATGTGACCTTGTCGGCAAATGCAATTTTATCATTGAGTCAAATGCTGACTGACTTTTTTCATAAATATTGTTAAGCTAGGCCATTATATACAAAATAAATTGTCGACGGATGTTCTCGTTGTTTTCCGATCATGACAAGGAGCACACGTGGGTGTGACGGTCGGCAGGGAATGTTCACTCCTTCAAGGCACCTGATCCCGCCTCTGATGTTTTAGAGGTTTTGAGGTTTGCGCTGCTTCTATTTTATAATGTTTATTGCCCTTTTTAGCTCGAATACTGTTCTTTATCTACACAAATTACATGTATATCTAAATGTGAAACAGGTGTGTCAGACTCTGTGGTAATTTTTTATTTGAAGCTCACCAGGATTATATCGTATCGACATAAGAATTGAAATAACCAATGTTATTTGACAATACGTCGTCAGTATATCTTATTGTCGATTTTAAGGCCACAGCAAGTGTTTTCTTCTTTTCACTTATAAGATTTTGGACAAATTCTGCTTCAAATGACTACAAAAATAGGTCTGCTAATAATGGGGTGCAATTGGTACCCAGTGGACCTTTCGAAAACCTGGTCTCCAAAAACCACATAGATATTGTCAATCAAAAACTAAATATCTTTTTAATATCAACTTGTGAAATTGTGTGTGTACATTCAGACTGTTTTAGCACAATAATTTTGCAATTGACCAACGACAACATGAGTAAATTTACGAGTTCCATTTTTAATGAAAATGCAGATTTCAATTATGTCAAAAAGCCTAGACTTTAATTTATCGCGGAGAATTGTTGTAAATATAGTTGAAAAGTTATAATATTTAATGTCGATTTTTGTAAAAAAAAAAATTATATCAAATTTTCTTAAAGTTCGTTGCACAGTATTCCTGAATGTTCTCTACTTCTGTTCATATCATAGTGAGAAGTAAAGAAAGAGGCTTGGTAGAACATTTACTTGAAACCTGCTAGGTAACTTTGCAAGGATTTTATGAAATTTTGGAGCCCAAAATAGATATTGTAATTCAGATTCATTCTGTTTGTTAGGAATATCCAAAATACATACGTAAAGTAGGTTGACGATTGAAAAGTTGAAGTCGTCACGTTTTTCATAATACTTTGTTGTTTAGAAGACCTTCAACGTCTTTTTCTTGTAAAATAACCAAATATGAAAAAGATGTGTCAGACTCTGCGGTTACGATTATTTTAAGATCTCTGGGATATTTCTTTTTCACATACGAATTGAAGTAACTCTTATTTATGAAAAGTTAAACCAAAGCCCAGGGATGGATGTCTGTTATGAAGTATGGAGATAAATATAGGATCTCCCATGGTTTGTGGTTTGATATGATTTTTATCCAACGAGTTGTGTGTTTTCTATCCCCGAGCCTTGGCGAGGGGATAGAAAACACACAACGAGTTGGATAAAAATCATATCAAACCACAAACCATGGGAGATTCTTTTTATCACATATTTTTGTTCACTATAAATGTGTATTTTGTCTTTATTTCTCATTCAAAGTTACCTTTCGGTTACCTCGGACCAAATAACGTAATAAATAATATTACGCTGTATGAAATAGTTCGTGCAAAAATTAAAGGAAGAAAGTCTTTCAACACTTATTTTTTAGTTCATCAATGAAGATTTGTTACAATATATGAAATAAAGTGAAATTTGACAAAATAAGTAATTATCTCCATCATGCACATGTATTTGTTTATTTACATTACGTTACGCGGCGTAGGAATACATAGTGTTGATACGAAAACGATATCACATGAGCTATATCAACGGGATAAAGGTAAAAATATGGCATATAACAGGGCCCTCTGGAAATTTCAGATGTGGGATCAGGTGCGCAGGAGAAGTAAACATCCGCTACTGACCGATCACACTAGCCGTAAGTCCTAATTTAAATATTCATGAGATAAAAGGGACATTTTTTTTAGATCCAGTTTAAAATCAATGGTCTCACAATGGTATGAAATAAACCAGCAATGGTAGGTGATTATTTGCTTATCCCTTTGCCAATCTCCAATTAGATCATTTTGGAAATACTTTTAAAAACAATTAGGTCGCATTTGTAAAACGCTATGTCGAGTTAATCGTCAGATAATGTAAATATATTATGGAAATTTGTGAACAAAATTACATTTTTCCTGCTGATTTTAATATGTATTAAAATATACGTCCAATTAGAAAACACTAATTACAAGTATTAATTAACAATAATGTGGCATCATCATATTTGTTGGGGACCATTGTTCGTGAATTTCGTGGGTCACTCCTATACATGAATTTTCATTTATTTTTTTATTGATTGGTCTAAATATTCGAGTTCCTAAAGAAATAACGTCCCCAGGAATCAACAAAATGTTGCTTTCCCACAAGCATTGACCCCCACGAACCATGAATAAAAATGATGCCAAAGTAATAACTTTCATTCATGCGTTGACTCGGATATTTTCAAGGGAGATTGAAATAGAAAGACAGTAGAGTCTTACAAATCTTTTTCATATTTGGATATTTTACTAGAAAAAGACAGTAATGGTTACCTGATAACAAAGTATTTTATAAAGCTGAACATTCAAATTTTCAATCGTCAACTTCCTTAACTTATCCAAAATACCCTGCTCATCTGTATATGAGATGTATAACTCTCAGTTGATTCGATACGCAAGAGCATGCTCTACATGTACGCACGAACAAGGCAAGTTTTTGAACACAAGTTTTGGTAGTAAAGAATATCAACAGTCTCGTTTTGAATCATCATTTTGCAAGTTTTATTTTCGACACAATGACCCTGTCAGCAAATATCGACTATCTTTCAGTAAATTGCTGACTGACTTTTTAATACTAATTATTATACGCCATTATACACACCCTGAACAGTCGACGGATTTTTCTATCATTTTCCCGATCGTGACAAGGAACATACGGCGATCGATCGGCAAGGGTTGCTTACTCCCCTATGGCACTATGGCACCTGATCCAACCTCTAATGTTTTTTGGACGTTTGTGTTTCCTCTCATCCTGCATTGTTTTGTTAAAATAAACCTGAGTACAGTTCTTTATCTCCACACTCCTATTTTTTTTTTAAATATTATTATATCTATTTTGTTTAAAATTATGAGAAAACTTAACCGATTTCAGAAGACAATATCACTTAGCGTAGTATAAATGAGGTTCCATTTGACCGTTTAATTTTAGAAGCAAGTTCGGGTCAAATTTATTATCTTTTTCATGACATGGATCATTAAAAATTTGATAAACCAATTTTCAGCCTACTTGTATCTTTTAAAAATTCTAAAGAGCATTTGGACAATTTGAAATCACAAGATTTTACCAAAATCAACAGCTTAAAAACTACGACTTTTCAACTTTATACACAACCATTCCCCAAGATAAATTAAAGTCCAGGCTTTTTGATATCATTAACAGCTGCTTTTTCAA
This sequence comes from Saccostrea glomerata, assembly GCA_003671525.1. Classification (NCBI taxonomy): domain Eukaryota; kingdom Metazoa; phylum Mollusca; class Bivalvia; order Ostreida; family Ostreidae; genus Saccostrea; species Saccostrea glomerata. The sequence goes on along the minus strand of PRKT01000004.1, from coordinate 2,111,553 downwards.
TAAAAATGGAACTCGAAAATTTACTTACCTGGTCATTGGTCATTTGCAAAATTATTTTGTTTATACACATTCTGATTGCACACACAATTACTCTGAAGTTGACATCAAAGAGATGCTTGAGTTCCTGATTGACAATATCTATGTGGCTTTTGGAGACCAGCTATTCCAACAATCTATTGGAATTCCCATGGGTACCAATTGCGTCTGTTATTTACAGACATATTCTAATATTCATATGAACCAGAATTTGTGCTAAATCTCATGCGTGAAAAGAAGAAAACACTTGCTGTGGCCTTCAACTCGACATTTAGATATATCGACGACGTATTGTCAATTAACAATGGTAATTTCCATTCCTACGTCGATACGATATATCCTGGTGAGCTTGAGACAAAAGATACTACAGAGTCCGACACATCTGTTTCATATTTCGATACTTTACTTGAAAAATACATGAATGGTAATCTAACGATCAAGCTCTATGATAAACGTGATAACTTTAACTTTTCTATCGTCAACTTCCCTTACTTATGCAGCAATATACCTTCATCACAGAGTTTATAAATCTCAGATGATAAGATACGCAAGAGCATGCTCTACGTATGAACAATTTCTAAAATAAGGTAAATTATTGACAAGCAAGTTGATGAAACAAGAATATCAGCAGTCTCGTTTAAAGTCATCATTTCGTAAGTTCTATGGTCGATACAACGACCTTGTCAGCAAATACAATTTATCATCGAGTCAAATGCTGACCGACTTTTTTCATACTAATTGTTAGTCCATTACTTGTACACTGAATTGACAACGAATTTTTCCGTTTTTCCCGATCATGACAAGGAGCAAACGGTGGTCAGAAGGGGATGCTCACTTCTCCATGGCACCTGATCCCACCTCGAATGTTTCGGAGGTCCATGTTTGCTCTGCTCCTAACTTGTATTGTTTTATGGACTTTTATATTGATATTGAATACTGTCCTTTATCTCCATATCCTTATCTTAAAAACTTAAACTACTAATTTGTTGTATGAATCAAATAATGTTACCCTAAAAGGTTTATCAGATGATCTAAACTGACATACTTTAACAAATATTGGCTTATCTGAATTTCCTGTTTTTAGGGAGTTAAGTATTTTTAAATGCTTCGTACCATTAGTCCTTATTTTACATATTATAGAGGAGCCATATAAAGATACAAAATGATATTAAAATAGAAAGTTTTTATTGAAAGAAAAGAATGCTTCGGGCCATTACTGGTTTTTTTTTTTAGCTCAAATTTGGTTTAAGATCTCAACATGTTTCATTCAATACTTTCAAGAGATAACAATCTTGTTATTTGTTTGGAAAATATATATTATATTTATTTCATAACCATCTACTATAGTATTTCGAAACTTAATTTGAAACTAAATTCATTCTTCAGTAATAAATTTCAGAAGCAGAATAGCAAATATTTATACGTCGTCATTCCGCCAAAAAATTGATTTAAAAGTCAGTTTACAATTTCGCTTCAAAATTGTATAATAATGAAAAGAATAGGAAAAATTTATCTTTTTTCATTTATTAGATATCATACAATATATTCAATACAAGTTCAATAATTTTAGCCATCTTGTAGATTTGACATTGTTATCAAGAGTCCTTTATATCAAACATAGTTTTAACTAAAGAAAAATTCCAAACTGTTAAAGTCTTATACATAATCAACTTTTGTTCATGTAAACTGTTATAACTATTTCTACCCTCATTAAAGTATTTATAAGTTATAGAGAAGAATGAGTTTGAGTTTATCAAGATCTTCGAATTAGCAGAAGTAAGATATCAAACTTATATACTCAACGTTTTCTCTCCATTAATAAATTTTATTGAAATCAATATTCAGTTTGAAATACTTTAGAAATTCAAGCAAAAGTGAATTTGGTTAACCTTGCCTTAACTTGATATCCAAACTCCATAAAAATCTTAACTGTCGGATCCTGAAAATGCTCTTCCAAGACCCTATCTTTACTCCTCTGAAAATAGCAATCGAAGGAGAAACTTCAAACTACTGTGCAACATGTTTAAGAAGTATTGTATAGATTTTCTAAATTTACCAAAGAACGTTTAAAGAATTTTAACATAACTTTTTATGCAACCAAATTCTTTTCGACAAAATATAGAATATATATGGAGATAACGAACAATATTCAAGCTCAAAGGTCTATTTAACAATACAAAATATGAACCTAAAAAAATCAGAGGTTGGTTCAGGTGCCATGGAGGAGTGCGCACCCGTCGTGTTCTACTTGTCGAGAAGCTTTTTGAAAATCATATAGTTATTCATCCTTTTTGAATGGAACCAATAGAAATAGTTTAAAATTTGTTATCTAAAGAATTAATTAAAATCGAACTGAATTTACAAACAAGTAAATTTTATAGATCTATATTATAGTCTTGAGACACCCCGGTCCTCCAATAAACCATTGCATCAACCTTCATTTCGACGTTGTCCATGTCGAAGCAGTTTCAATAATAAACAATCAAACGAAATACTTTTATTCATATGTCGACTCCTCATATTCTAGTGAATTGAGGACATACACCACATTGTGTCGTATTTGAATGTTTTTTGACTTACGATATCCCTGACGATCTAAGAAATATATTCTAATATTATACTTTCATGTAAATTAGTTGAATCTGATTGGTCGAGAAACATTTGTTAAAAAACACTATTACCCGCTGAATAATGGAGCCATGCCTCCAGCGTAGCTACAGTCAACATTGATATTACAAAAAATAGCGACTGCGTAGAATTAATGCGCGCACGGTTCACCGTTTTATGTATTTGTATAAAACTGTGATTCAGTATAATATAATAAATATGAACCTTTTCTAATTTGCAAGGAATCTTAAGAAACAATATTTGAGAATGTAAATATATAGTCATCATGCGTGGGTTATAGTATATAAATATTGCATATAGTTGAGTGTAACATTGAAAATTTTCACCCTATGAAAACCATTGTCAACCAAGGCGCACGGTTTTCATAGGGTGAAAATTTTCAATGTTACACTCAACTGCATGCAATATTTATATACTATAACCCACGCATGATGACTATATATTTACATTCTCAAATATTGTTTTTTAAGATTCCTTGCAAATTAGAAAAGGTTCATATTCTAATGTCTTACCTTGAAGCGTCGTGGTTCATATCCTCATGAATTATCTAAAACAAAAAAATCATCTTTCAACTTTCCCACTTTATTCGGTAGAACAAATAAAACACCTTCTGGGAACACTTTAAAGGACCCTCCCTACACAAATGCAAAATGTTTTTACACATCGTGAAAAATACATTGTATTAAAATGTTAATATTGAGCTTATATCTTAAATTTCACCGTATGGTACATGGCCCCAAGAAAAATAATCAAACACAACACAGTATCAGTCAATAGAAATCAGTGTTGTTTACTTCCATAGAGAAAATACATACATGTAAGTATCCTGTGCAATTAATTTATCTTGACCTTTTTGAATGTTAAGAATACACGAATTGATAACAGATTGAGTAATATTCTGTGAATTTCTATTTTTTAGAATTTAGTTCTAAGGGCAGATCAGTCTCACTGCAGAAAAGTACTATTGAATCAGAACTCTTTTAGTGAACAGTGTAGAGAGGGTTCTTAAATTGAGACAGGTTACTGAGAATTAAGAGTATATAATATAGTAAGTAAAATCTGTTTTACTGGCTGGTTTTATATCTATTTTTATAACATTATTTATACGAATTTTGATTTGATTATGGCTTACTCCTCTGACCTGAAGGTTCACATTGGAAGTGACCAGTCCACGCTTACTATTCCTAGGTACCTTGCTTAAAGATATCTTTTTTGTCTGTTCAAGTTTTCTTTAAAAAGATTTATGAGATTGGTAATAGTTTGTACATCGTGATTAAAAATACTTGTTTAATTTATATTTTTGATATAATTTAAAAAAAAAATGCTGATTGTTTTATATGGTGTATTGAAATATGGAAATAACAATATCAAACTTTAAACTTCCATTGAAACGATACATTTTGGTAGCAGAGCATACATCTAAAAATATCAGAGATGATATCAGAAGTCATGGAGGTGTAAGCATCCCTTGTCTACCAGCCATACTCGCTATGTGCTCCTTGTCATGAAACGGTAAAATCTGCAGAAACGTCAGTGTAAAAATAAAATTATATTAAAAAAAACACCCGTCAGTATTCGACTCAATGATACATGTAGATTGTATTTGCTGAAAATAAACTGAATATACAATTCATGGAATGTTGAGTGAAAACGAGACTGTCAATGACCTTGTTTCATCAACTTATTTATCAACAGCATGCCTCTTTAGAAATTACTAGTATTCGTATGTATAAAAAAACAAACAACAAAAACAAGCAATCGAAAACTTCAAATGCAGATGACAAGGGTATAGTTAGTACGGAAAGTTGGAGTAAGAAAACTTTAAACAATTATGTTTATCAAAAGGTTGCTTGTTTCTGTTACCCTCTATGTCCTTTTCTAGTAAAATATCTTAATATGAGAACGATTTCTTATTTTGAGTTCAAAGAGATACATGTATACCGTATTAACAGAGGAATAAAAATGAATATTGTTAATTTGTAAAATGTCTTTGATATACAGTGTACTAGTATCCAAATTTTGAATTGAGGGCCACAGCAAGAGATTTATACCTTTTTTCATGTATTTGAATAATCATTTTTTTATGAGTACACAAAAAGATCAACTAATTAAAGAATGCAATTGGTACCCCCCTGGAAATTCTGACAAATTGTTGGAAAGCTTGATTAGTCTCCGAAATCTACTTTATATAAGTAGATATATAATTATATCCAATATAATTAGATATTGTCAATCAGCCTTGATATCAACTTCGTAGTATCCGTGTGGACAGAGAGAATGCCTTTAACAAAATAATTTTGAAATGACTAGTGACAATGTAAATGAATTTAAAATGTCTTTTTTTTATTGAAAAGGCATCTTTCTATGGATTTGATGCCAAAACTCGTGAGGAATGGTTGTTTAAAGTGTAAAATGTCGTAGACTTTTATTTTGTTGATTTGGTAAATTTTTTCTTAAAAATTCCTTGGAAATTTTACTTCTCCACATTTATATTACATGTTTTATAACAAAACGACTTACATGTATCTTATAAAGGTAGGAATCCCCTTCTCCAATACCCTAGCGTCTCCATCGTTTAAAGATACTTTCCCAAGACGTGTGACTCTCACACAAAGACCAAGCATTCGAAAAAAAATTGTAAATAAAAGAAATGTATGGATGATCTATATTAAAATTTTATTTTCAATAGACTGATAAATGCTGATCATTATATTTTTATCTGTATGGTTTTTTTTTATTTTTATTAATTTTTGTAGAAGTTTAGGAGCAATACCAGTCGTCTTGAGCAGGATGTGAAATCCTTATTTCTCTGATTTACTTTCGAGGTTCAGGCGACGCTGTACATCTGTGCTTTCTTTCCCTGGTACTTAGAACAACTTTTTGAAAGATTCGCCAACAGATATACTATATGGATATTATAAGAGGGTAGATATGGTAGATTTTTTGTCGGATGAAATTGGACCACCCCCTGGTCCAGCCTTTCCAGGAGTTTTCTCCCAACTCCTATTTTGTCTTAGGTCAAGAAATTCTAGGTCGAGTATTTGCTTGTTATTTAGCTTGGAATTGGGGTCTTTTGAAAGTAGGATCATTCTAGCACTTTCTATTTTTGCAAATTAGCACATTTGAATTAATTATCTAATGAAAATGATTCCTATCTCGATGTGTCCTTCGGATTAATCACTTCTTATAAATAATGTACAGTATTAATTAGTGAATTTTAGCAACACGACCCATTCAAAATGCTATGTGGCCATAAATTTCATTTGGTACCAAGCGTATCTTAGATCAATCTCTTGAACTGGGATAACAAATTTTCTTTTCGTAATAGAAAGAAAGTAAAATAATTTCATTCAGAATTTTTCTGAGGAAATCTACACGACAGCTGGTTAAACTGAAAGTAGAACCCGGAGCGTGAACTTGATTATTTGACGGACAGATTAATTTGTAAATCATTACTGTCCCCCCGAACAAAATATTGCCATCCAACAAACACCAGAACGATCCGTCCTCTGAAGTCACGTTACTGGTAATTTCACAGCTATAGTGCCCCGCGTACATATAATTTTCTTGTTATCAAGAATGGCTGAATTACGGAGAGGGGACAATTTGGCGGAAAATTGCACAGATACTTTATCATTGCAAAACGGTCAGCCTGAAAATGGTTCTTTGAACTTGGCTGAACAAAGAGATTTTCAAGAAATGGAACATTTATCCTTGATTAGATTAGTCGTAATTAGTTCTCAATAGTAAATTGTAGAGACAACAAGACTGAGTTTTGCATTGTGAATAATTCTGTAAGTTCTGTATGATTGTGTATAAAGTTACTTCCGCTGATTGTAATAGATAATTTTTCTCGCTGCATCATTAGATAACCTTTATGTTGTATATCGTATAACTGTGGAAAGCATGTGCCCGGCTTTATACGATATATGATAGCAAGCAGATGTCGCAGTTTCCGGCCGGGTGATAGAATAGCACTGATTACATCACCACTACTATAGATATATTACATGGCCGTAAAAATCACGATCATAGTACTTTTGAAAATTCATTCAGCTTTGAAATTGGAAGTCATTAAGAGATGGGAGTTGTGGACAGCACTTTATTGTGTGTCTGGTGACATGGTAATCCCTGTCATGTCTGCTTCGGTCGAAGTTATATAGTCCGGTTCGATATTGGTGTTCATTCCATGTAAAATGATGAACCCGCTGAGCACCTCACACCTCACGACGTAAGATCCGCCTCCGGGAATTCAAGGTGTCAAATCCCGGCGGAGTTCGCGAGATTTTCTTCTAAATTGGCTTTCTTGATCAAATGTAAGGTACATTCTTACACATACAGCAAAATTAGATCATTTTTCTTTGGTTGTTAGAACCATTAATTCTGACTTTAACTTTTTTTTCTAATATTAATGACTGAATAGCTTCCAGGGTTTTCGAAAGTAGGCAGTTGTGTATTACTGGTTTTCAATAAGTGTTTGGAAAGTTTTAAAAAAAATTGAATGGAATGGAAATTGTTAAAGGTCTTATATATAAGAGATGTATTACAATATGCACAGTACATAATTTTGAACTTCATTCACAGTAAATCGTAACTCGTTTTGCACTTGCAATCATGTTGTTTAAGAAAATTACTGAAAATAATCAAAAGTTTTCCGTTAATCCAGATTAAGATTATCCGGAAATATAAGGATATTACAAATCTGAGGATATTCAAACATCTCTGACAAACTTTATTCTTATGGCATCGCTGGTACATGTTTAATAATTTGAAAAAAAAAATCTCGCATTTTCTTTATTTAAAGTTAGCCAAACAATATAAAACCTTTCTAGACCCGTATTTCACTCTTTAATAATCCCTAATCTTTAGCGACAGTAGAAGAGGCGGTAAATCGAACTAATATTTACATTGCTGAACACCTGACCAAGTTAAATCAACATTGGACATTGGAAAGGAAATCCAACTGTCTCAGCATCTTTAAAGAAAATAGTAAATAATTGGCATGCATAATTCGATCCCTGCACTGATAAAGCTAATTGGCAGATTCGGTGGAAAGAACGCGAGATAGGGAGACATTTAGATCCGAAGTCATTAACATTGGAAAATATTACGTTAAAACATGAATATTTTAACAGCTAGTACATGAAAGCAATTTTGACTCGTGCTGCAAACTTATCGAAAAGATGTTAATTTGGTAAATATGTGCATATGCATTTTAAAAAGTATCCATTTTTATTATTCAAAAATCATAAAAAGGGTAAAATATTTATATATTGAAAGCATCATTAAAAAGTTGTTATTTTTTATTATGATATTTAGAAATCATAAATGTTTGAAGAAAGTCGTTTCTGAAAATTATATAGGATTAAAATATAATGTTTTCAACGAGTTATTCTCTTTGTTGTATTTTTTGTTATAATTGAGATTCGAATGATTAAATTATTTAATCTCTCAATAAAATCTTAAAAGATAATTTTTGAATTCAGATAAGCACATTAGCATTTTTAGGAGTATATATATTGATAAAATTTCAAAGCATTTATTTAAACGACGAATCGACGAATATGTATGTGAAAAGACAGTATAATTGCCCTTAAAAAAATAGAGTTGGTCATATCACACGCTTTTACTAAAAGGCTATGTTTTTGAATCAGTCTGTCACATTTTGATTTATTTATTCTTCCAATAGGATTAAACCCCTAAAATCAACACTTTCCCAAAAATTCCGTTAAAGAGAAGAGAGAAAGAATGATTTGATTAGGCGCGATTAATCGCCACGTAACTACCTCTTCACTCAGCACTGATGTTTACTTAAGGTTTCCTAATTGGTTTGAACTTTTGCAATTATAATGCGTTTAAGCCCGGGAGAAATTTATCCAGAAATTATCGCACTTTGCAGGCAAATTTCACAAGCGTGAACGAACGCTATGAAACGATACCACGGATGTAAACCCGACCCCGGGTAAAAATCGCACCCTCATTCCCAGAACGTGTTAAAATTTAAATCATTGTGTTGTTAAATTTACTGTATTTTCTGTGACATTCCTTTCTCTATCTTGACTGTTGACAAAGTCTTCCGTTTCAACTTTTGCAAACAAACCGAGTTATAATACATTACATCAGTATATTTTATTATTTTTTAAATTTTTTAATCATAAAATAGTATTGATCATATAAAATATTTGTTCAGAAAATTGGGGAAAATATATAGTTTTTTATGATTAAAAAAAATCTTTTAATATTAACTTATAACATTTGCGGTACATTAAATAAATGATACAAATTTTCCGCAAAACATCTACACGATATGGGGGAAATATTAGCATATGAAATCTAGTAACATACCCAATAATTGCAATTAACCTTTTAATTAAAAGCTGATGACTGCTCGCTCTAAGGATCTACAATACTGGAAGCTGTAAGCTCTAAGATCCAAGCCGGAGATGGTACAGATACCGGAATGACCCTCCCAACTCTTTAATCATACCACGGTAACGATGTGTGAGGGATATAGGAGATAATCAATTACGTGATCGATCAAGGGGGGAATCGTTAGAAATGAAAGTTTATAATTTTGACACCATTTTGTGAAATCTATTCCTTTGATTTGGAAGCAATATGTTCCCTTGCATATTGGAGCAGTGTCGTGACTTCTCCAGTAATTGACATATATGTTCTGCTGAGTAGTTTTTCTTTTTGTTTTTTTTTTTGTAATAAACTGTTTATAATATATTTCATTTTTTAATCTTTTATAAAAAAAATATATATCTTTGTATTTTTTTTCTTTTTAGAATAATTTCATTCTATGCGATAATCCTCGTAAATAAAAGAAACTTTCATAAGTGAAAAAAATAAATAAAACGCAAACATTCCAGATTACGATTTCTGAAAGCTACAATCAATATTAAATTTATTTGTAACACAAGTATTCTGTATAAATTACATTACAACGTCTTCTACGGATTTCCACTTTCAAATATACACAGAGAAATTTTAAACTTTATATATTGAATGAAAAATTCTAAAAGCAAACAAATTGAACCCACTTGAAATCTACTTGTAGTCGATAAAGTCGGTACACAGAAATCAAACCAAAGGCCGAGAAGAATCAATATTGATGTCCATAACCCCACTAAGCCCCTCCTGCAGCTGTGGTTTTCCGATTTCAGAATTAAGGGTTTTGTAATTTTTTTCGACTGATTTCTGAAGCCAAAATAGAAAAGCTGGAATAAATACAAAATTTTAAAAGGTTAATCTGCTGGATCGGAATACCGCAGATAGTTTCAAGTCCATAATCTTATTTACAAGAATAGTACACAATCATATTTTTGTTACACTTTGGTGAAAATTTGACAATTATCATTTCTTAACCACACTTTATAAATTTTGGATATAAATATATATACAATTCGTGATAGCCAACGATGTACCGTTATTGGAGCAACACTCAACGCCCATATATCGGTTATGAGCAATGAAGCTGAGAGAAAATGTCTGATTGACGCGTAAGCCCCGCCCACTTGAAATTTTTCGAACGTGTATAACATGAATGTTATTACAAGTTTTACATCAATAACAATCCGAATTGGAAATCCCTTCCAGTGAAGACAGCTTTCTTCAGTAAAAGCTGCTTGGAAAAAAAGATATACGTTTGTTCTGAAGTGTCAATGAAGTTTTCGATGTGTTTGAATGCGGAAAGCGTCTGATGGTTCCACTAGTCACTGGCTCTTTCATAAATTGTATATATTTTCTGCGAGGAAGGAAGCAAAAGTACCCCAACTTAGCCGGCGGCTGTAGCGAATTTATTAATAATGTGCTTCTCTCTGAAGTGATGGTCGGTTAACCGGAAATACAAACATTTGGAAGGACAACATAAATCATACACCGTTTAAACATAGATTTTTTATTCTCCGATCCATAATTTGAATTTTTTCCGTCATGCGTGAGTGGCTGAGTATATGCTAACCTTACATTCATCCTGGCTGGATTTGCAAATGGATATTAACTAATGAAACTCGTCAATTTATGATATTTATTCATAAAAACATATTACAATAATAATTGATAATATTTTACGAACTGTAATCACCTAAACTTAAACCTGGCGATAGGAGGACACAACACTATGGTGCAGTGCGCCGCATGTGACCGACCGATCTTGGACCGATTCCTCCTGAACGTGTTGGACAGGGCATGGCATGCAAAGTGTGTACAGTGCTCAGACTGTAAAATTACTCTTACGGACAAATGTTTTTCTAGGGATGGAAAACTGTATTGTCGAAACGATTTCTTCAGGTAAGATGTCGCTGAACGCTCTGAAAACAATACGTCAACCTCCCAAGAAGACAAAATTCAATCACCATTTTTTTCCCTTCATAAACGCACTTTTTAATTGTGGTTCTCAAGTTTAAACCATATTTTATTATCGATAAATAAAAAAAGTATATGGGACTAAGCAAATAATGACTGATTATACCTTTGTAAAGAAACGATTGTTTAATGTCATTTAAATTAAATAGATTTTTCAATATCTCAAGTGAGAAGTTTTATTTTTTCACTCACTGTGTAGTCTTCATGAAATACGATATCAATTATGTTTCCAAATCAATATTTCATTATGCAATTAATAAACACAGTTTTATCAAATTCAACAAGGCGCACCTGTAATGGTTAGCATATCAAACAAAAAACATCTTATTAAATTATCCCATGTACTAAAAACCTTAATGTTTTATTCAAATACGTGGTGAACGTGCATTTTTTTCTCAAGTCTCAAGAATATTATAATAAACTTGTCAATAATTCGATAAAAATAGAATAAGGTTAACACGTGGATATAAATATATACACCAAATTGACAGTAAAGAAATGTCACAGAAATATTCATGAGCTCTTTTACTTTCAAATTCTAAATCTTAAGACTAAAATTATACATGATGTATGGATTCCTTCAAATCAGAAATTCAAGATATGTATTATTAATTCGTTAGTACCTGATGCTTTCGTTTTCAAAAGAATTTTGTCAGTTTTGTGGCAAAGAACAAGCAGAAAATAATGCATAATTATAAATTATTCTTGGATCATATTGGAAAAATCCATAAATAAATGTCAATAATTTTTCAAATAAAATATTTGAAACCTTAACATAAATATATAACAAAACATAAGATTGTATCCATTTTTAACATTACTTTGTTTAAAATTGTTAAGGAAAGTAAGATGTTATAAATCTAAATAGATAAGAATCTGGGGAATTTTTTTCATATACGTGCACACCCAAAAATTGTGTTTTTTTTCTAGTTAGAATACTAAAAACAATTTAATATTCTGGAGTGAATTTTTTTTATCTTCATTAAGTTTTCTTTTAGATTAAAATAAAGAAATGTCTGTTCAAGAATTTAAAGATTTTTAAGACACGATGAAAAATAAATCAATTTGAAGGATAAATATGTTATTATTATTATTATTAATTCAGAGATCGATCAATTAAAATTGGTTTTTCTTTTTATATAATTACAATTCCTTTTCATTTTTCCAGGCGTTTTGGGACCAAATGTGCGGGTTGTACACAGGGAATCTCCCCAAACGACTTGGTCAGAAGAGCGAGGAACAAAGTATTCCATCTTAAATGTTTCACATGTATAATTTGTCGGAAACAGCTTTCTACTGGAGAGGAACTTTATGTGATGGATGAAAATAGATTTATTTGTAAAGAAGACTATATTTCAAGCAAACTGCAAGGTAGGGAAAAAATAAATTTTGTTTTCTCATTCTTATTCTTCTTTTTAGTTTTAGACTTTATTTTATTTTAATTCATATATACACAGTAAATAATACATAATGGATTCGGAAAAAAGTTGTTACAACTTATATAAACTTCTACTTTTTAGAAAAATCAAAACAAAAAATTATTAATATAGCAGCATGTATACTGCTGGTAGCTATCATTTTGAACCCCTACCGGGGACTCACGTGTGGTATTAATTGAATTTAATGGCCTCTGATAGTTTTCACTAACTGCTAACATATTTTGTATTTTATGGACTGTGTTCATGTATTGTGCGTGTATCAGTATAGATAAGTAAGTGTTCCCTGCGGGTACCGTTTTATAAACATTTTCTATATTTTTGGGTATGTTGTCACCCAATTAAAACGGCCGAAGATGATTTTATCTGGCCTTCTTTCGCTAACTGTCATCGAGATTTCTCTCCAATCACCACTTAAAATCAAAGGCAGACGACATGTTTGGACATCGATCCCGACACATCACCAATCAGTAACAGCATAACGAGCTCGAACTTCTTTCTATACATATTTCATGAGAAATGTCTCTTGCATAATTCTCACTAATCCACACGAAAACGTAAATGATGTGTAACCAAAACACATCCTAAATTTATGGAACACATTGAATTAATAATTAATAGACAGTAAAATCAGGCTATCTATTAGGAGTAACATCGAGATCGCTTCCCCATCGCGGATAATAATTAGCGGCAATTTGTCCTCTCGTGGACAGTTTAAGGCCCTGAGTCATTGTCTGACGGTTATCTACAATGTATCTACTCAGATCAGATCTGTCCCTTGTACTGGACCGCTGAACGTCTCGCGCTACCCCTGAACTCCTACAAGAAAAAAATTATTAACAGTTTCTTTCTGTTCCTATGCCCGTATTGTAAAGTCTGTCAATATATTAATTCTCAACCTCTCGTTCAAATGAATGTTGATTCATACAAATTCTCGGTGAAATGTAAATATTTTATTTATGTCAATGTTTGTCTATTTAGCAAAAAAAAATGTCGCAGCCGAGGCTCTCCGTTTTCTTTCTCCTTTTTTTTCTAAACGACCCAAATAGAACAACATACTTTTGTATTGGTTGGGTTTTCGGGCTGATATTAGCACTTTGTAAACGTCTGCCTACATTTCGCCTTCGTTAACATAGTCTGAACGCCATTTGATACAGTTAAAATGGGATATGGTAGCCATCTAAGTTTTGAGCTTGGGCGTCTAGAAATGTTCTTTTTCCAACTTTTCGGCATATTTTCTTTACATGAGCCAACTGCCTGCTCACTCTATTTTCCTAATTATTTCTAACTTTTCGCACTATTTAACAAATCTCTCCACCTTTTGCCTCTTCGTGTCCGGATTCTTGTGTTGAAGTTGAAGAAACACAAATTAGTTCGTACTTGCCCGATTACGGATGAAAAATTATTCTTGTATTAGCATAAAGGTTAGAATTGTCAGACATTAGGTACAATGCATGTTATAACTGATACATTTCAATTCACGTTAAAACTGTGCGATCTTTTATTTATTTATGTGCTTTTAAAGTACTTAACTTCTCAAATTGACGGTCTCAACCGAATAAATGGCCTCAAATTTCATGTAAATTAGACAGAATATATTTTTCTTATTTGAAATAAATCAAATATTCAAGCAAACTTGATAATGCATAACGAGATAGCTGATTTGTCAATGTTTGGAACTTCATTTGAAACTCCGGCGGGTGGTAGTAGGGTTAAAAAAGCCTCAAATTTCATGTAAATTAGACAGAATATATTTTTCTTATTTGAAATAAATCAAATATTCAAGCAAACTTGATAATGCATAACGAGATAGCTGATTTGTCAATGTTTGGAACTTCATTTGAAACTCCGGCGGGTGGTAGTAGGGTTAAAAAAAGCCCTGAATTTTTTAGTGCGAAAAAAGTCTCAAAAAATTAAACTTCAAGATTCAATAATAAAAATATTCAATATTTAATTATTTTGATTACAATGGTAAATCAATTCTTTGAAAAATCATCCTTTTAAAAGAAAATACTTTTTGACCTGATGCATATTATTATCATAAAATAATAAGAATCAGGAAAAATAGTGATGATAAGAAGTGTTGATTTCACCCTTGTAATTGACATCCAGAGTTTGCATATTCACGTGCATAGTTCCGCTCAGGGCCTTAATTTGAAGGTTCTCTTTGGCAGTTATTCTACAAATCTAATTTGTGTAGCGCTGTAGAGAGAGGGTCACGCATTTTCTCGCCAATCATCACTTTTTCTGACCTCCAAAGAGATGGAAAGTAGCGGTTGGTTAACTGATGCCTCCTAAACAAAGATTTGAGATAATTTCAAAACATATCGGCGTTTACATGGTATTTGATATTTGGTTTAGTAAATAAACACTTGTCAATTATCTTGTTATAAAGATAAGCGAGCATCTGACCTTTTCTGATCAACGTATGAATAACAAATGAATGCTTACCTCGGCACTTAATTTACTTCCTTTACAAGTAATTTAGATGAACTCGAAATTATGATCTAATCTTAGACTTCATTCATTTTGTAATTATTTGTATTTCATTTATAATTATATTAAGTCAAATATTCTCAACAGAAAAATGTGCCCCCAAAAAGTAAATTCATCTTAGCTGCATCAAAAAAATTCATTGCCTTAGTGAAATGCATCCTGCGTGCAAAGAGCATTTTGCGCTCGGTCTCTATCAATCCCAAATGAGATCCATCCGTAGCGAAACACCCTGGGGAATTACACAAGACAAAGGGTTTGTGTTTTCATCTTGACAAAAATTGAAATTCGGGCCGCTATGTGCTTATATGTTTGTTGCAAATAAGCTCATTGAAACATAAAAGAGTAGTGTCAAGTTATTCCCGAGTTTCGAATAATTTAAAGTCTTCAGTTTTATACTGACATCGCATAAAGGATGAAAAATTATCCAATTGTCCCGTTAGTCAAAATTTGCAGAAATTATTCTTGTCTCCTGCTGCGCAAGAGCACGAGAGAGCGTGATTTGGACCTCGTGGCATTTAGGAAAGCGTTCTAGGTTTCCTTGAAATTTTTAACAAATGCCGAAGACTAAAACCTTGTTTAAATAAAAGGAGGTCTTTAAAAGGAATCCGACTGCACTTGTGACCTACATTATACAATAATGAGTCAACTAATTAGCTTTATTTTTATGTGTCATATTCGTGCTAATGTGTATGGGAAGTCACCATTTTCTACCCGGTTTTAAATTTCAACCAGTAGCAACTTATTAGCGCCTTGTTATCTACACGATAAGTGGGGGCAGTGACTGATGGGGGTGGCACCCTGACTGTTAGTGTCAGAACTTCAGTCGTCATCATCTAAATCGACAGCCCCGGAATTTTACCGAAAAAAAAAGATCCGGAATTTAGACGGTCACCAAAGTGGAAGATAGGCAAAGAAGAATTTCCAATGATTTTTGGTTAAGGATAGGGTAAATGAGTTCAAAACAATTCAATTATCCATGAACCTTTTTTGGCAAATTTTTGCCTTGCAAAAAAACATATTTGTGATAATATGAAGAATGTTTTTTTTTTAAGAATGGTTTTAAATTTTATTCTTGAGATGAGTTTAATCCTTCATAAAAAAAAAAATCCTTGAAAGCATAATTAAAATACTTCTTTAATTTATTTTTAATGTCCGTTAAGTTGACGGAAACTAGAAAAAAAAAACCGACAAAAACAAGTGTGTTTTTTTAAAAATAAAATCCAAAAGAAATCCTTTCATGGGATGTTAGTTCCGGGTTTGTATACAAATAAAATTCTTATGGAAATACCTCCTGCTACGTTACCTTTTCCCGTTTTTTGTGTAATTTTTTAAATGCTTTAAGGCGCACTTTTTAAAAGTAAACGTCTTAACCTTTCCAGTTAACAAATTGTAAATTTTGTCACACATAATTAGTCATACATCTGGCTAGAAATAGTGCAATTTCCATATTTTTGTGGATTTTAAAGGTTTGTCCTTTTATTTCGACAAAATATGAAATTACGCTCCATTTTACTTTTTCGGTGTGTTTATAAAATTTATGTCAGGATTCGCATAAAAAATCGAAAACTAATTGATCATCGGAACCATCGATTCAAAATAAAACCTTCAATCAATTTTAGATTCTAGGTGATTAAAAATTATGAAATACTGATACTGTACATGTATTCGTTCTGCAGAGATTCTGTTAGGGTGTTTACAAGCATTTTCATTTCGTCCACAATAGGTACATGTATAATCAAGAAAATATTCTGGACAAGCATTCCCGTGAAAATTAATCCTGAAATTCCGGAAGAGTCGCGGCTCGCATGCTTTTCGATCTAGCAGCCACGGATTAATTTGAAGGGAACAAACGTATCTATATAAGTTTTAATAATGTTTTAACTCATGACACTATTTGTGGTTTTGAGAGAATAAATTGAGTTGAATTGATCTCCGTAATTTAATTAAGCGATTGATTTATAACAAATTTTAAATTATCACTAGATGTCATGGTTTTTTTTTTTTATATGATTGAATTACAGTCTACCCCGAAGAATTATTTCTTTTTAGAATTTTGTCTTTGACATTTACCATGGACATTCAATAGAACTTATTAATTTCGAGACATACTAGTGAACTCTATGTTAATATCAAATTATTGCACTTGTTCAATGTTCATATTGTACAGTGCCTGTTTTCAGATATTAAACTTAAAGGTACTAGACAAATTAAAGGCACTAGTCAAATCACAACACATTGTGTTTGTTGATAGCTTTGGTCAGTTCTGATGAACCACAGAGCATACCCTGGCCAAGATATTACAGATATTCATTAAAATATAACGACTCGCACATTCTCCTTCAGTCCCTAAGGGATATAGACAAGTTAACAGTACGTCCGAAAATTGCTAGCAACTGGGAAGAACTCTCAGAGGGGAGGATTTTGTTGGGTGAAACTGCATTCCAAATTTTCAAAGCATAATCTGCTTTTTTTGCAAACATTGTTGGATGTCGAATTCAGATTTATCTTGGGAAGATCCAAGATTTCGCAAATACTCTCAGATGGAATTCGTGATAATGAAAAATAACTTTTTATCAAATGTTGCATTACGCTAAGTAGAAATAAATCAAAATGTTTTTGGGATCCTTTGAATCTTAATAGTTTTATCTTTTAAAAAATGAAAATATAGTTTTAAACTTCCCAAAATGATTTTATGTCGCCGACCGGGAATAAGACCACACATAGAAGGCGGATAAACCAGAGTGCTGGGCTGATTGTTTTTCTCTAGGAATTGTCATATTTCCCGCTTTAAATAGCTAACAGCGCTTGTGTTTTTTTTCTAGTGCTCACATAGTGCCACTCTTTTATGTCTGGAGATAAAAACAATATTCTTCGTTAAAGAAACGCCCCAAGTCAACCTTTCTCAGAGAAAGTATACAGACTTGGAAGAAATGCATTTCATTTGCATAATGTCTTGTAATAACTAAAGATAGCTTACTTATTGAATATTTTCTGCTGCAAATCTTATAAAATACATAAGATAAGGATAAATCATTGTTGGGTTGGGAGTAAAGGTAGAGATTGCTTGATGAGATAAAAAAGCATTTGATTTATGATAAGAACGAAATGTTTTGCAAAACAATTATATTTTAAGGAGAAAACGTTTACTTTTTATGATTCTCTAAATAAATTGTTGTGTGAATATTTGAATATGTGAATTTCCAGTGTTGATATATTTGACAATTTTCTAGAATTGAATATAGAAAGAAATATTTATGTGATATTTTTTCAACGGTTTGGATAATTAAGAGTTGTGATCATTGTGCCATTACTCGTAAAGAATTCATATATATCTAGATATAATGCAACAAAGTCAGAAATTATTTTAAAATATTAGTCCCCTGTTGAAACCAACCGTTTGTTGCGCATATGTCGAGCCATAACATGCATCTCTAATTTGAACAAATATGAACATTATTTGTAATCTCTCGAGAAAAGTATGGCTTTACACACAGGTATTAAAAACAGAAAAGCATACAAGGTCAAAAGCCCTTAAATGTTCATATTGCCGAATTCTTAACAAGTTTGTCATGTTCAGTGTCATTGGAAATGACTTTATAATTTACTGTCAAAATTATTCTCATGCTCGCAAATGTCTTTTTTTTCTCCATGAGGAATTTTGATGTTACTTTGATCAGTTGTGCGCTTTAATCGCATGTATTGAGACGACTGCAGTCATAGACTTTAATGGATTTAGAAGTATTTATCCGCCTCATTTGCGATCGGTTACTGTACAAATGTTGATATTTCGAATCAATAATTACCGTAAAATGGACAAAATTTTCTTGTTAATTTCCTCCCGGCTCGTTATTCCAGTTTTTTGCAATGCAAAAGAAGTATTTTTGGATTTCTTCTCCAGATATTGCTTGTTTAGTTGGCATCAGTATTACATATGATAGTTTCGAATTTTTTACCCTTTATCGACGAATAAGCATCGGAGTAGTCTCAATTTTAGCAGATTCCTTTTCTTTGCATACGATCATTTATCAAATACAAATATCTCTACGTGTTTAATCAGCTTTTGTTGAATATTTGAGCACGTGAGATCAATAGGATATCTGTCGTCTGCAAATTCAAGGACTGATAGTCTGTTTCCGAAGCCCATCAATCCGGCATCAATTGGCTGCATATTGTCTTGTAGCGCTATGACAGAGTGCTGATTTTAAAGGAAATAAAACCTATTGACGATTCCTTAACGATTTTAAGAAGATTTCCCATACTGACAATGGGATTCTATTATTCGGTTTTTTATTTGTACCAGAACTTCCAAAAGTGACCATGTATACTCTGAAATTTTTAAATATGTATTTTAAGTGCTTGTTATATATTTTTTTTTGTATATAATCACTTAAAAATTCTTATTTTATTAGGGCTGTGACTATTAAAATACGGTATATGATTTCAATGTAATTATGCACTGCCAAAGCATTGAGGCTTGAATAAATTCTCCATATGTTACAAAAAATTAAAGTTACGCTTCATTAGCTTATAAAATTTTAATATGTAACCCTCCAATGGAGTTTAGAGTAAAGAGGGAAAAAAATACCTTTTTTTAAAAGATGGAATTTTCTGAAGTCAATGAGTTAATGAATGCCGAAAGATTTCGTTCCTTGCTCCGAGAGAAGTTTCACTGGTGAGGTGATTTGATTTGGGGAACAAAATCATTCTATTTAGTTGCTGTTTATCATCTTAACACATACGATTATCATCCAAAGGGAATGATTATACGACAATTCCGACTTTAAATATCTCTATTGCCCCTGGCAATATTTACAATCAAATTTTACGACGTTGGGCAATCTTCTAAATCGAAAGGGGAAAAGACGGACATTTTGCCTGGCGGAAAACATGCAGTAAGGATTCGTTTATAGGGCGTAATTAGAGTTGTGAACGACCGAGTTCACGTCATTTCGTCCTTTTCAGGCAAAGGGGGTGAAAAAGAATCGGAAAACGGGAAGCCTGCCGGTTTATTGCCGGTTTTTAAGAAGAAATCTCGAATTGTAATTGTGCATAATTAAACTCTGATGATAGTGCATCTTAAACGTATAATTTGACAATAATCAGGCGCCCTTTACGTTTAGAACAATACAAAGGTTATAGATAACTTAATGTCGATATCAGATTTACATAGATCTGTATTATTAAGAAATATTATCATAATTAATCTAAGTAATAGAATTCTGTCGGATACATTTAAAGAAAACCTTTAAAAAATGATTTCTCAGAACAACAAATTTTAGATAAAAGTTTTTACTTCCTTAAAAAACTACTCTTTTTAAATGAATGTTAAAATATTAATAATTAACAAATAATAATACTATTACTAGTAAATTAGATGGAATAAAATTAAAAAGTCGTCAAAAACAAGGCGAACCTAAATCCCATCAAAACCTAAATCAAATCAAATATGAGTGTCGAACAATCGCACGCTCATAGGATTATGAATCCCACAGAGGGTCCTAATCTAATCTAATTTCCATCCCTTTGCAGGTTTCTCGTTTCATTATATTATCTAACTAATTTTCCGTCTTATTAAAAAGAATTGATGTCTGTCCCTGGGCAAGCAATCACGCCTGATACTTTACAAGTAAAGTCTTTCGGCATAAAAAAGTTTGCAGGTCGAACATAGGTCAAATTTTATGTGAATTTCACCATTAATTTTTAATTTTGTGGTTTGGAGGAGTTTTGCTGGAATCACAATTATAATTTAGCGACCAATAGGAGGACAACGATTATTATATCGATGTAGATAAATACTAGCTAACTGCATAAGCATTTTTTAACACACATAACATCACCAGTATAAAATGAATTTAAGAAAATTAAGCATATATATACATTTCTTATATATTATTGTATATTATCAAATCTCAGTTTTAAAAATATGTTACACTGGTATTAATTTCAGTTTCAAATTTTTGAATGCATCAACATGTTCAAATTATGTATTTTATTTTATATTATTTCAAACGTGACCATACAGTTCACCCCATTATATTGTCTCCAATAATGATTTAAATGTGTTTAAGATCAAACAAGTAAACTTAATACTAAAATAACCAAAAAAAAAATTCATAATTTTTTTATTGATTACTCCTTTCCGATAATTTCAATTTTTTTATTGGCTGATTCACCAAAAAAAAGAAATCCATTCTCCAATGCAAAATAGCACTGTGATTATCAGGTGCATATATTAATAATGTCTTAATACTATACATACAGTTATAAAGGTATATGGCAGTAATTGATTTGCATTTGTGGTGGATTTTGACTAAGTATTTAATTCTGAAATCTTGCAACATTGCAACATACATGTATTAATTTATAAAAATCATTTCAATAATATTTCATTTGGAATTTTCATTTGTGATTTATTTTGTGGAGATACAGTACATTGGATTCAGATTTTAGTTAATTGTTTTGTTTATTTTCCAGGTTCCTCGGACATTGAAGATGAAGACTTGGACGTCGCCTTAGAACACCAAACATCCCTGTCTGATAAAGATTTCAGCATAGACGGCGACAACAATACAGATATAGACACCAAAGAAAACATTCTTACTAGTGTTCCAAATAATAACAATATAAATAATAATAACAATCTCAACAAAAGTAGCTCATTGAATTCCCTTCCCTCAAGTCCTGATCCCCTTAAAGACGATACAGCACTGTTAAAAATATCTTCGGATTCTAATCATAGTACTCAAAGCTGTGATACCAACGGAAATTCTATTCCGACTAATAACACCCTGACCCCGGACGGAGACCGTTCCGGCGAGGAAATGAATGACAATGCCAATGGGGGTTCCAGTGCTGGGGCCAAAAGACGGGGTCCCAGAACTACTATCAAGGCCAAACAACTAGAAACATTAAAGGCGGCTTTTGCCGCAACTCCCAAACCAACAAGGCATATACGAGAACAACTAGCACAAGAAACAGGGCTAAACATGAGAGTTATACAGGTTAGTTTGAATACTTTTTATTAAATTTCATCCTTTTTTGTGAAATGCTTTCATTTATCCTCTTGAATGAAAGTTGCGTAAAACTTTTTCTTTTAATTAAATCAGTTTTTCTTTGTTTCTCCCTTTTGACTCCGTACACAAACAGACTGTAGGCGCAAAAACCGCGAGTTACGTAGATTAGAAACGGGTCTTCTGAAGACCTTTAGAGGGTTCGTATTTCATGGCACCTATAATCGGCCCTTTGTTCTTCTTGGTAGGTACTTTTCAACAGATTTTAATCAGTTAATCTCATTTATCCGATGAAAACAAATTCGGAAACCATCATTCATAACATTAAAATCTGGTTATTGTTCATCTTCGAGAGAATTTAAACTTCAAGATGTGTTCATTTTAAAATCATGGTGTTATATTACAAGTTTTGCCAATTTTCTTTGCAACACAATAAAACCCCCACCGATTCCGTACCCGGATTCTTTGTTCACATGTTTAGACGCCGTCGGCTATTTTGATTTCATTTGCATGGAAAACGCGTTCGCGGAACCATGTCGAGCAAAGCTAGGGTCTGTTCTTAAGATTCTCAGTCGGAGAATATTCTGATATTGACCTGTCAAAAAATCCTTTCAACAAGAGTCAACCACTTGTAAAATAAAAAAAAAGTGATATCTCGACCAAGTAGAAGAGCGGATGTCTTTTCAGATCTCTCGTGTTTACCGATCTCGGATAATAATACCGAAAAAAATATAAATATTCCGAATTCTGCTGGATATAGAAAAGAATACCAGTATTTCAAAACTTAAACCAAATCTGGTTGATAAATTGTGGTCCAATCTCACTTTTTAACTAAAAACAATCAGGAAAACATCTTCTTAACATTCCCTCTGAAACAACCAAGGAAAAGTCAAACGTTTCCGATTCGGCAAATGGTACAATTCGCTGAGCCAACAGAGTAAAAGTAATTTTTCTGACCGATTTTCCTAATCGTTTAATTATGTCTGACAATTTCCAAAATTAGATCAACCTCCTTTGATATGTATCAGTGCTTCAAACTTGTGCTTAAGGTGTCAGCTTATTGATAAATTATTCAGTTTTCCCATCCATAAAAGCTGTCTCTATTTTATATGTGATGTTATTGTTGTCATTCGAATGCACCAATTTGTATGGTCGACCATTCGTTCGCTGTAGTTCTACATTGAAAATGATTTATAATTACTACATTAGCAATAACAACTAAGACAAATTGAACCACAATAAATGTAGAGGTTTTAAGGCAATAAACAGCACTTACAGCATTTAAAGCAATTCTGTTGAATTGTAATTCTTAAAACTACTTAGAGTGTCGAGCAGCTAAGTTTTAAGAACAATACTATGTTCAATAAATAAAAAAAAATGGAACATAAAATTCTATGAAAAGCGTATACCACGATACTGTGTGTGTCGATTCTTTCTATGGTGTTCTCATTACAGAAATAAAAAAAAAATGAAGTTTTGACACCTTTACAAGGATGTCGTTCCAAATATGCAGGACTGAATCCGATCCCCTTGATGTTTGGAGGTGTTGGTGCTTTGTGCTCCCCCACAAGTGATCATCAATCTTGTCAGACCCCGGCTTCCTCGTCCTGGCGTTGACAATGCGAGTCAAGATACCTACAGATCAAAACAAAAACTAGAAATTCTAGCCCTGATACAAAATTCTCAAAAACACCGAAGCGTGTCGAGGTTTTCATCGTTGCAAAATAACCGAGTTTTATTAAGGTTTTTATAAAAATGTAAGTTGACAGATACAGAATCTTGTAATCGTTATTACTTTACCACCCATCGTTAGCAGCAGAGACCACAAATGGCGCGATCAGCAGATAGCAAGAAGTGGCGACCATCCGTGAAAAGGACGATGTCATTAGCAATTCGATAATATCAAAATTTCTTCTCTGGCAAATACAAAACTCATATTTCTATTGTTGACTCTCATAAATTTATGTTGCTTTGATTAAGTTGCCTTACGCCCAGATTTGATGGGTAGTGAATAGTTTGGTCGTTGTAATTCATGGTAACAGGACAATGTATCTTGCTAGGTTTTTAACCATTCGTAATACATGAAGAAATTTGCACAGTATAAATCACTTTTATTATAAAGTAACTATATACGGTTTTCATTTTTTATAAAACTTCTGGTCTAGGGGTTTATTTCCAAGCGTTGGATTTTTTTCTCTTATTTAAAATATAAACTTTTAAATGTACATGTACCCAAGAGACAGCTTTTTGTGCATGATGTTACAACCTTTTGATAAGAATGAAGAACACGTTGAAAATACAAGCATTTTGCATTTTCTAGCTTGTTTGGTTCGAACAATTGCCCGGAGTTTTTTCCTCCTGAATCTATAAAGTGTCGCTGTTGGAAGTAGAGTTGCCAACTCGCCAGATCACACTGTATTATATGAAAAGTATAAAACCTTTTGTGATTTTTTTTTACCGGAGTTATTATTAAAAAGGATCGATGTATCGTCACCAGTTCGCACTCTTTACTCTATAGATATAGACGGCTTACAGGACATCAGGCAAAAAAGCTTACGTTTTAACAACCACAGCCGCCGAGTAAAAGGATGTTTACCTTCTATGTTTCTCTAAATGTCAGTAATGCACGTTTCCCCTCAAGTGGAAATTTGTGTTGGAAAAGCGGATTATGTTTTTTTTAGTAAAAATTCATATTCCGTCTTTTTACAACGCAAGCTTTGTAACGTACCAGTCGCCGCATCATTCTAACCGCAAATCGCTGTAAACTACCCAGAATAACTTGAAACACAAGAATTTTGTGTTCTGTATGATTTCACCAACCATTTGTTTTCCTGTTTATTTCATTGATTACCAATTCTTTGCTACATAGATTTATCACCCGACTTTCTTGTGAACATTCATATCAAATCAGGTATTTAAGGGACAATTGGGATACTGTACTATAAATGTTTTTTTGAAAACTTGTTTTACTTCAAGAACACGAAGTATTTTGTCATTTGTACAATGCTAAAGTGAATAAAAGATGAAAAGTATCAAATAAGTAACCCCTGAGCTGTACTCCAAGGTTTCTGATCCAAAACACTCGTTTCAGGTAGAACACGGGATGAAAAGGAATTTTTGTTTTATTTATAAGACCCAAGTCGATAATTAAGTACGGAAGAAAGTAAAACCCGAGTATAAAGATTAGCATATGTTGTACAGGACGACTCGTTAAGGCCATCCAGGCGTGTTTGACGTCTTTTTCAGGGATCACTCCCAAGGGGTTCCGCATTATTTCGTTCAGGTTGTGCACAGGAAAGTAGCTATTTTCAAAGCGTCGTTTGGGACTTTTAAGAGCATGTCTGCTTAATAAGTATAAAGGAACCAAGAAACAAAGCGGTAATAAAGTAGAATTTGCGATGACATTTGTAAATAATGAAAAAGAAGAGAACCAAGGCCTAATCTTGTTTATCATTCATTTTGGATTAAAGTGGATATCCGTTGAATTAACAAGGGATTATCAAAAAAATCAGATTATCATCGGATGCAAAAAGAGGATATACTTGAAGCATTATTTCTTAGAAAATTCCTTTAAAAATTGAAAGTTTAATGCGACTGATATATAGTACGGATCTTCACTCTGACGCAAATAAACTTTACATAAGGCACCGCGGAAATATTTTCTTATTAGAGAAGAAAACCGAATATTTAAACTAAATTAAATAAAGAATTGTTCAAGTCTCTTTCTACCGTTTGCCTTTTGAAAACAAAATAGGGTCCATGATTTTTGTAAATAGTTTTCAAAGGTTTAGCACCTGATTCGCATACAAAAGCATTTTCCTTCCGTGAGGATAGAAGAAAAATAAAACAAAAAATCAAAGCATAGGTCGGCTCTCAGTTTTCTTAGTTTACATAAACACTTAACCATTACGATTTTATATGAAGCTTTAATCTTTTGTATGGGGTGTTCCAAAAGCAAAGTTTATCTATGATTTCAAAACATTCTGCAGTAAACCCTAAGTAAACAATAACATAAATCAAAGCCGATTAAGAGGACTATAGAAAAGTTTATAGCCCCATTCGCCAGTTCCCAAGTAAACTGTCCACAAATATTGGATAATACGAGAACTGTCCATTATTTATCACCAATCAAGTAGTTTCAGTTCTCTTTAACATGCCATTGATATGTTATTTTAGGTGTTGTGCGAGACATTTTGGAAATCTATTGTCCCCGATTTTCCCCGTGGGTCGCTGTGTGCCTTACGTCCAATATTATTTTGTTTATTAGATTTATTGCAGGCAACTGAACATCTACCCAAGGCTTACTTTTTAAATCAAACAATGACTCTGTTTATTTACCTTATATATTAAAATTCTCTTACATGCTCATAATTTTTTAGTATACAAGACTTTTAATGTCTTTTAGCGACATTTATGATCAGTTTACGCGTTAGAGGCATAATTTGCTCATTTGCAATTTATGAGACAATTTCGGTACACGATTCTTATAATCGTAAATCTTTAGTAACAGATGTATGTATAAATCTTTTGGTTTTAAATTTTGATATATTTTTCTTAGGTATGGTTCCAAAATAGAAGATCAAAAGAGCGACGAATGAAGCAGCTCAGTGCCCTCGGTGCTAGACGCCATTTTTTCCGAAATCCCAGACGCATGCGCGCACTTCGAGCTGGAATGTCACCCAATGATTTAGATGACGGGGACTTGATGGCGGGTCCCGGTTTTGGATATTTTTCTGGTAATTAATCAATGGCAAACCTGATCTTAAAGCAACTTTTTTTTTCTTATAACATGCACATCATGAAAATGCAACCGTAGTACATGAATATTTAATTGTATTCTTGATTGAACAAGTCTAAAGTCCTTGCCCTTTACTATTCCTAAAAAAGAAAAAAAAAAGAATAAGTGACAGAAAACAGATTTCTTAGCTTAAAACCCAAAACTTTGATTCTTGGGAGAATTCTAGGTTTTGTTTGCAAATGTCGGGATTTATATCAAGCGCATTTTGGATATTAAAGGTTTTCATTAATTTCCAAACCCCGTCTATTTCTGAACGTTTTAACGATTTTGCATCAAATCACGGAGGTTACTATTGGTTCCCCCACAGAATGCAGTAGTCCTGAGGATTATAGGGATTACGTCTTCCATGAATTCTAATATTGGTAATTCCTCGCGGGAATGTGTAGCTTCAGTACCGGGAGGGGGCTCAACATGACCAGTTGATAGCCAGCTTTTTTAATGTCTATTCTCTGTTTAACTACTCTGTCTTTGAATCTCCTGGTATTCTTTTGACAGCTTCAGAAAAAAAATCATGTTTTCCGTGGAACAATGTCCAAGTTTTCAAGGAAATGTCATTAACAGATATTTCGAAAAAATGAGAATTCTGATTAAACAAGAAAAAGTTAATCCATGCATTGGTTGATTTTATTTTAATTGATGGCTGCGATAAATACGCATTTTATGAGAAAAAACAAAAAAAAATACCAGAAAGTGACTTGATCAGATTATCAAATCACAACAGCCATATTACCACCGAAATCAAAATATGCCGACTTGAAGAATAAAAAAATTAATGTCCCCAGCCTCAAAGAATTATTTTCTTCTATGTACAACCATTGACTAACTTTTTGATAAACTACACAATACGAATTTATTACAATTTTATTTTACATTTCATTGAGGAAATTTTATACTTTAGAGTTTCGGGTCTTTCATTTAATGAGTTGATATTGTCTGTTGTATGTATTTTGGCCACACTTTTCACACAGGGAGATCTTGAAACCATTAAAAACAAAATCTGCTGTAAAATTGATATAGTTTTAAACTTGCTTTAAATTCAGGAATAATTTAATAAAAAAAATACCACCCACATTTCGCGGAGTGGATGATCCGATAGTATCTAAAGCAAATGATTCGAGACAACTTGGAAAACGTGTACATCTGATAGTGACAGAAAAATCAATTTTCAGCTTCTTAATAAGAATTACAGAAAGACGGACAGACAAGTCCTCAGGCAATACAAAAGACTGCCTTTGTCCGTACACCCAGGGATACGGCATACGTGCAACAAAGAAAGAAAAAATCCGAGGTTATAGGATCTGTCTTTAAAAAAAAAATAAATGTTTTTTTCTTTAAATTTCTGGACACGGTTCACATATTTCCCTAGTCACTCATCATTGCGTTTTGATGTACGATCTACAAATCTTTCGTAAACGACACATTTCAGGAATGGGAAAAGAGAATCTGTTGGCCAGATTGGCTTGCTTACAATAAGAATGTTGCCCCTGTATACAGAGAGAACCGACGATGATTAATCGCGACTGTTTCCTTTCTGTCTTGCCCAAACTTTCCAACGATTGTTAACATTTTTCAACACTCTTGCTCCAAAATTTGGTAGATATATTTACAAGAAAGATTTGTTAGTTGGTGGTGTACAAGGTCTGAACAGGTTTGCAAAGTTCCGTGTGTATATCATTATTTTTAAATGTTCTGAACTAAAGTGAAGTCTCGCGGACCGGATATATGTGAATAATGTGGAAATAAGTGTGTTCGGATTAGAACGGAATTGAGAGGAAACATCTGTTTGTCACTTTTATCTCCACGAATACAGGGTGATTAGCACGTATTGAAATAAAAACTTATGATAATCTTTTACCTCAAATTAAATAAGCGCTCTACAAAAAATTCAAATTCAGACAGTTTTTCTTGACAAACAATATTTATTCAAATACTATGATCATATGACAGTTCTTAAAATGTTTGCATTTAAAGAAAATAGAAGAAAAAATGTTATCTTCTTCAAAAAAACCTTTAAGCATAAAAAATCAAAGATAGCACTTTGTTAATTTCGAAATGTGGATAATTTCATTAATTATTCAGACGTCAATACATAGGGAGTTAAAGCAAAAATGACTACCTGAAATAAACCATATCTCTACAGAATTCTGTAGTTTCTAAACATGAAACAAGGAGCAAAGTGATTTTGTAAATAAACATAAATTCCGAGGATGTTCCGAAACACTGTTTAATTTCCGCTGATATACATCACAAAAACAGGCGGTGGTTGGGGTAACGTTTGAAGAATGAACGGGGAGGGTCAGAGACAGTTTAAAACAGTTGCTTGCTCACCACCCCGCTTTATTAATGACCGTTCAGAACATGAGCCGTTTTTCCAGCTTTCTTGGAGTTATCAAAATATTTGACGCCGATCCTGGGAAGGGCAAAGTCGTTGACATGAGATTGGTCTGCAGCAGTCTAAGGTGGTGACAATTCCCTTGTTCTGCCGTCACTGAAGCGAGATACTGCATCTATTAGTGTTAAAAGATGAGCTGGCCCGACAGCACTTCGTATCTTAATGAACTGCTCTCACTTTGATGTCTGTTGTAAAGCTCTTGTAGGATCACTTTATATCATGTCTTTGGCATCAATATTCACAAAACGCATCCAATATTTAATGCTTTATATATACAGTTGTTATCTGATTCGGTATGTCAAAATTATAAAGAATAAGCCTGTTTTACGATTTATAATTGCTATCTTACACGTTTATCTATTTGAAGAAAATAAATTCGTTTTTTCTTACAGAAAATGGACAAGATTTTTACCCTGGTTACCAAGGCTATAATGATTTTTTTCCTGGTCAAGGGGATGGGGGTCCCCCACCAATGAATTTCCTCCCTCCAACATCTCAAGGAACGCCACCTTTAACCATGGAACAGTCTCTTCATCACAACAGTAAGTGATACGTTATTTCATCATTGAATAATGTATTTATTCGTCAAATGATTTAAGTAATTATTCGTCATATTATTTGAGTCTTTTAATCATTGATTATTGGAAATGTGAAAATTTGATTGATGGTAACATTTTTATGGCGAACAAAAAGTCAAGTTAATCAGTTACTATCAATAATTTTTTTTTAAAAAAAATCCCCCAAAAAGGGAATGTTTTAATTAATTGAATACTAGTACTTTATTCTAATCATTCCAAAAAAAAATATAACACTTTTTTAAATTTTATTTTTTAGAAAATTTTGAATTAAATCCATATATCTTAATATGTAAAAAAAAAAAATCTAGACAAAAAAGCCACAAATCTCCAACTAAAAATTAACATCTCAAAAATAATTTTAATAAATAAAACCGAACAAACCAACAAAATCTTAAGCAAAGCAAGAAAAGAGAAAAAAATGAAGAAAACACGAACTTGTTTTACAAGTTGTAAAAATATAATTGTTCAGGGAAACTTGATATCAATGATCACATAAATACCGTGAATACTGAACACGAAGCAATGTCGACTATAAATTTATGAACAGAAAAATATCCATCTTTGTCCAACTTTGGCACTAAGACTGTGAAACAGTGACTCACTTAGGACCCCGCTCTGGTCTTCAATCATAAAGTTTAGACAATGCTTTGGAAATTTATCTGAGAAAGCCAACTTGGAAATTGGATTTGGCGCGTGGATATCGCAGTGTTTAGAAAATACTTTTCCCTTCCCTACACATTCTCTAGCGTCACGCGACTCGGCACTAAACCTAAAATTCTTTTGGGAGACGTTTCCAATTTTCTTCTAAAATTGGTATTTTTGTTTTATCTGTGTTTCAAATGGGGAAAAGAAAGGGAGCTCTTGTAGTTCGATAATATAAAGCCGACCTATCTAAGCAAAAGTTAATAGGAATGGAAGAGATATTTAGATCGAAACCCTCGGTCCATAGATTGCCTCTTGCTTATAATAACCCAGGTCAGAGAAGGACGGATGAACTATAGTCTTTGAAATCTCCGTAAGAAACTGTTTTTTTTTTCGTTGTTCTTCAAACATCATAATGAAAGAAATTAACGAGATAATTTATTGTTTGATTTCCATAATTCTCCGGTAAAGTCACAGCTGTCCAGAAAAATGAAAGAAAACGATGTCAGGAAATCAATGAATAGGTTCGAACTTTGCTGTGCAGATGTGGCGAGGCTGGATAGAGGCGACACGTGCTAATGTTTTAATTGTTAGCGAAATGGGCCCCAAACAATTGACACAATACGAAATAGAAGAGTAAATGATTCTGAACAGTAACAGACTGCAGTCCAAGTTTATTGACAACGCTTTGGAATGTTACAAAGCGTCTATACACCTTGCCCGCGGCAAAGGCAAAAATGTAGATTATTAGCATGCAAATAGTACCTTTAAAAAGTCATAATAATTTCATGCTTAACGTGAGAAATATTTTAACACGTATCTATGTATTACATCTGAGATTGGGATCTCTTCTGTTGATGACGATTTTGTTTCTTCGCCAGATAACCTGGGCCCCGAAGCGCAGTTCCTGCCAGGTGACATGATCCATCCCTCGTCTTCCCCAGAACCAATTCCAATGCACGCGCACGACGGGCCCTTCAGACATGGCGGGCCTCCCAGTTCCCTTGCAGGAAATTTCTCGTCCCTTTCACATCCGGAAATGGCGGGAGAGGCGTGGTGACCTTTGATCCGTGCTTATGTTTCCATTCCACACTAACTTTTTTTTCAATCATAAACTATTGAATACTTTGTGTATAGATGTATGCATGTGAAGGAGTGAATTTATTTATGGAGTGAAAATGAATAATGGGTAGACTTGTACCCATCTTTTAAATAAGTGTTTTGTGTGTGAATGTACCATAGTATGTTTTATGTTGCCATTGTAGTATTTAAGTAATAGACTTTTTTAAAGAACCAGTAATTTCAAATTTTGTTTTTCCATCGTGGGTGGGTGGAAAAAAATATAATGTTCTTTTTTTTTCGTGAAAAAAAAACCCACTTTCAGTCTACGGTGACAAATACTAGAAAAAAAGCAACATATGTTCCTTTTGTTTGCGATGTCTGATAAATTTTGTTTTGGAGTGAATGTACTTTATTATACTACTCAATTTTCAGTCCCAATTTTGTCTGTGTTGTAGGCTTGTTTGTATAAAACGAGATCTCAAAATAAAATCTAATTTGTCATGCCCTTGAAAAATACGACGATATATTAAATATTGAAATCATCGATTTAGGATGATCAATAAATGTCTCAAATCTTACATGTCTTATTTTTTTTATTCATTTGACAAATGATAATTGTGTGTTAATTTATTTCAAGCAGGGGGAGGGGAATTTTAAATGTAATATTTAACCTTGTCAGGTCTTGGTTTATATTTAACAAACTATAAAATATTTTTGAAATTAAGATTGAACACCTAGCTATATGTTTTATGCTCTTTTGGGGTATTCTTTACAA
The DNA here is from genome assembly GCA_003671525.1 of Saccostrea glomerata. NCBI lineage: Eukaryota > Metazoa > Mollusca > Bivalvia > Ostreida > Ostreidae > Saccostrea > Saccostrea glomerata. Next base: position 2,079,330 of record PRKT01000004.1, on the reverse strand, counting down.
AATGAAGTTATAAATGATTTAGAAAGAATTGGCTTTTCAGTCTAAAACAATCTTTTTCGTAAATTGCTCATTAAGTTCCATTTTTTCAAATTTTACAATTGAAAATAATGTTAATTTCCTAATTTTTGATATATTTATAAATATATATATCATATATATTTATGTTATAATCCTTATAATATAATTGAAGGAATATAAAGGGTTTACGGTTGCCTAAACATGTAGGAGTAACAAAATACTGTTTTTAACAGAGTATTCAGTACCCCCTTAATGACTGTCGGTTTTTAAGGTGCGCCTATATGCACTTTATTAAACTGCTCCGCAAATCCGCACAGCTTCAGATCATGTTTCACCAAACTCAAATCATATATCTAATGTCTGCACACGTGAAAGGGAAAGTTATTATTTTTAAAAACATCTCCAGATTGATAACTTCATGATTGGGAAGGACAACAACATTAAAATCTAAATTACATTGAATATAAATTTATATTTTTTCTCTGATTCTAAGCTCTCACTTATATGCAGTATATAAAACCATATAAACTTGTGTTACTATTTATAGATTTTGAAAAGCATGTAAAGACTTGATGTTATATAATCATAACCCAATTAAACTCTACGGCTTTCATTTTCAATGATTTTGACAATACAAAATCAAAGAGTTGAAATTTAAAAATTGAAACTGAGCAAATATATATACATTATATATAATTAATATCGATTGTGCTTGTTTGTGATGTGCTTGTGCAAGAAGGTAAATTAAAATTCATTAGATTTAACTTTTTATATGGAAATTAAAAATCAATTTGAGGCATAAGAAGGTACTGAGTGCTTTTCCTAAATCAGCTGAGAACTGATAAAAAAATGAGAAAAAAGCGGTGAAGAAAAGCGATGTAGTCCATATGCTGTCGTCTGTTGGATTTGAACGTCATATGTACTGTGAAATTCCTTTCTTCTGATCGTTAGATTATTTTTCAAGAAGAACATTATCTAGATATTTATGCAAAATAAGAATACGCTATGCTTGTATGAAATAGGCAACACCTGTGTATCAGTCTTATCAAATGTATTGTAATGTTCCTCTTATTCAAAAAGCACACTTAACAGAAAACATAAAAATTTTACACCCAATTTGATTCGCCAAAGCCTGAAATATAAGAAGAGACCAATTTTGTAAAATGTTTACTTTAATAAAATAATACTGAAACTGAATAATGAATAACATTGAAATCATGAAATTTCATAGGAATGAACTTTCTCTTTGTACTTACTATACGTAATCCATGCGTGCCATTTCATAACAGATCCCGCCAAAATAGAAAATCAAATCTTGCTTTTATCAACAGCAGAGTTAATTGAATTAGCGTCGTGATAAACTGGTTAAGATAAAGCAACCGCCTTCGATAGGCAGCGAGCCTATTGTGCGACACAATATTAATTGCCCGTTGTTACTTGTTATTACATTAATATTTCGGTTGTTTTTTCCAAGTGTTGAGGAAGCATTTTCACGAGATCAAAGATTTTTCTATGAGCTTCTCTGTCTACTTGAGGACGACTTAACCCGCGGAAAGAATTTGAACAGAAAATTAACTAGAAAGAAAAACCAAAGTAGAGTTTTTAAAGCAAGTTTTCAAAATCATATCAATATATGCAAGGTGACTTTTGTACATTATTCCACCAAAAAATGATAATGCAATTAACTTTGGAGACAAACAACTTCAAAACAAGGCAGTGTTCATAGAATAAGATTTAATGACTTATGCACTTTGTATCCAACGCCCACATTTCAACACTTTGACTGATTTATCTCAACTATAACTTATAGAGTAACTAATTCAACCGCCAGATTAAGTACTATTTAAGAAGGAAACATCATACTTTAACAAAATAAATTTAGTTCGTATTCAATTAGTTATTGCATGTTCACAATTGTTCTATAGACAAAATATGTCGCACGTCCTCGATCTATTTCTCTTTGGAGTTCTGTTGGAATAATGAGCATATTAATTGGTCGCTTTTTTGATCTTTCATGGTTTTGTATTCTAAAAATAACGATTAGAACTTAACCCTTGGCATTTTGTAGTCTCAAGAAGTTCAATGAAATATATTTTCTCAAAAGTAAGAAATGACGATTTACGTCTGGTATGTGACATTTATATCTTTGGTTCTAAAGTTTGATAGTTTCAAAACAATAGAAACATTTGACATTTATGTTATTGTGATGGATTTTTCGAAAAAATTAAACTAGTTTGTGAATATTTCAAGTAGAGTTCATTTTCGAAAATTCGAAAATTGTTCTTTTATTCCAATAATATTATTACTACATGTAAATGTTCCATATTAACAATAAATTTAAATTTAACTGTACAGGGACTTGGATGCTTTAAGTTGCATTTAGTTACACACAAGCTACGGTCTAGGAATATATGAACAGATTGTATTTATAAAGGTAAGCAACTTAAAAAAAATATAATGATAACTTATTGATACACTTGTTGAATGCTGTAAACTGTATTTTACTAAGTATTATTCTATGTACGACCAGCAATTGTTTCAACTAAACCACGCGAGGTGTTGGGACCTATATCCCCGACTGTTGCCACCGAGTTAATTACCCCACAATCTCACAAAACAAATATATTGTACTTCAGTGGTAGTATTGTAAATATTGTTATTTATTCCGTGGCACGTGTGTCTAATTGAGCTTAATTTTGCTATTTTACCCTATCACTTTCATTACAACTCCACACGACTGAACTTTAACCTCTTGTTCCAGAAACAACCAATTTAATCAAATAGTACAATATCGGGAGGTAAGGTTTTGCATTGTTTGAATCTTACAATTTTCTCTTAAATTTTGATATATCACGATTTCAAATTCCCAACACCTGAGGTCTGGAAGCTTTTGGAGAGCAAATCAGCAAAAGCTGTTAAACTGCTTCGTGCCAAAATATGTTTTTGTTGATCGAGATTTAATTAAAGTTTGATAAGGGTCATACATGTATACTTCAAGACGGAAATAATAACATGTCTCGGTATTGGTTACAATTGTTAGAGATGGACTTTTTTTTGGTCGACCGGTATGATTTCAAAGACCTGTAAAAGAGACACCAAAGGGGTACATGTAGAAAAACCATATTTTTAAAAATACCTTCGTTTCATTTATTCATTAAATAAGAAGTAAATTATTAAACAAAAATGATGCTTACGTTTTTCGAAAAGGAGGAAAATGTTCAAAACATTCTCTAAAATTTGATTAAGAATTTTTTTTCTTGCTTTGCTACTTACTTCATTATTTTATGCCAAATACTTTTAAAAAAATATCTTATTGTAGCTTTGAAATTTGATGATCAAGATAATTTAAAATCTTGGCAGTCAAAATTCTGTGACTTTTGAAGTGATTTTTATACATGTGTTTATTTCAAAATGTTTAAGAATAAAAGAATGAAAATTTTTGTTAAAAATGAATCCCATTTCTTTGGTCATTTATTTGATTTAACGTCTTTTGAAATTCGTTAATTCATTATCTCTGTAAAAGAAGATTCCGCTTATCAGATATTTTCTAAATCACAAGAATTGAAATGTAGTGGTGAATGTTAAAAATTATTTTATAATTTTATAAATAGACCTAATATTTAACAAATTGAAGTTTGGCACTGTATTTTCTCTCAAGCTATAATTTAGCATTTTAACTTTAGAAAAGATCCTGGTCCTGCTTCTGATGTTTTATAGAGAGTCGTGTTTGCAATTCAATTCAATTCAATTCAATAGTTTATTCTCTTAAACTGTACTAAAGTATAGAGAAGATACAAACATGAAATATGTACAATACAATTACAATTTATATCTCTGCTCTCTACTTATATTGTTGAAATATACTTTTGAGCTTGAATACATTTTGTTATCTACATATATTTCACGATGTAGAATATGAACAAGAATTACAGATGCTTATTTCTAATCCCTTTGATGATGTAACAAAAAGTGTGAATTACATTATGGTTTGTAATATCACATTAAATATTGTGTTCCCATGTTTATTGTAATTCTTTCAGTTTTTAATAATCATGATGATGCTACAAATCTATAAATACCTTAAAATATGGAAGTTTTTTGCACGGGATAAAAATATTTAGAACATAACTCAATAAACTGTCCTTTAGATTTTTATTGCCTCTAATAATATTAAGTTATAATTTTAAAAAAAAAGATTTTTGCAGTTAGCATCATATACTAGTAATAAATGATTTTGTATGTCTTTTTTTCTTTTTTATAACGACTAGATAAGCAAAGAATTACTTAGATAAGCAAAGAATTATTTTTTAAAAAGTGAAATTTTTTGTTTTACTTTTTTTTGTTTATTGATGAAGAATATAGAATTGTACAGCAATAGGAGTCATATATATACTCTATAAAGTTATGTGTCTTATTCTTAACTTGATTTTACTTAGTGGTGGTAAATATAAAACAAAAACATAATAATTAGATACTTGTAAATGATTTTTGTATTTATCTCCATCAAAATTTACAATGGTACAAATTAAAATCTTTAAAGGCATTCTGAAACATTGATCTTTGATTAGAAGTTTCTGATTATATTACACAACGACACTACATTAAAATAAAACACTGTGAATATTATCCTGAGACTAGCTTAAATACAATAATTAAAGACTGCTTTCTATAATAATTGCTTTATTATTACTTTTACTATATTATAGTAATGATAAAGTGAGATCAACTAAAACTCTCCAGCTTTCCTAAACTGTATAAACATAAGCAGTTAAGAATAAATATTAACGGATTCTAAATGATAAATGATTTTGATCTGACATTCAGGTGAATGATTTCCATTGCGCAAACTAATATTTTGTTTTCGGTGTTGAATGGCTTTTCTCTAGTTCAGAACAAGCCTTGAGTGTTCTCAAATTCATCTTCTCAGTGAAGATTTCAACACATTTGGCGTATGAAATTATTCAAAGATTCTCTTCTCATGTTTTTGGCTGCGTATGTACACATTATACCATTCAATCCCGTCTTGGAATCCAATTTATGCAAGTTTAAAATTAAAAATCAACTCTCAACTAACATCTGCAAAGATGTTCAAATTATAACCAAAAATGAAATTAAGCAAGTAATATTTGGTGATGGGTCATATGCATAATTCATACATTTTAAGCAAATAAAAGCATTAATCATAATTACTGGGTTTTTTTTTACATCTAGAAACATTGTTCTTTGAATTTTAGGTGAAAATTGTACACACGTTTACATATTCTTTTATTTCATAAAAATACAATAAATAAAGCAAAAACTATTATTGAGTAATAAATTTTCAAATATCCTTAAGATTCAGGTAACCTGTATAGCACAGTGGTTAGAGCGTTTGCTTTAATTCGAGTGTTGATCCTAAAGTTGCAGGTTTGAATCCCACTTCGGGTCATGGGGTTCTGAGACGAGACCGTATAAATCGATGTCCCGTATCCAAACAAGAAAAAGATCCCTCACAACTTAAAGGTCGCAAATGTCAAATACAAATCAAAATTTGCAGTCCTCTGACTGCAATTTTCAATGTGAGTGATAAAAGTATTGTCATGAAACAAAACAATGAAAACAACAAACAAACAAAGAAATCATCTGAAAATTCTCATTTGGAAGAATATTTTTATGTAAATTTAATAAAAAGACATAGACTTCCAGACTAATTTCTGATAATATCTCCCTCTATATATAAGAATATAATATGGAATCTAACAATACAGCTCTATGATAAACGTGATGACTTTAATTCTTGATCGGCAGCTTCCCTTACTTATGCAGCAATATTCCTTTATCTACTGCCTACGGGGCTTATATTTTTCAGTCGATTCGATACACAAGAACAGGACCATGTATAAACAATTTTTAAAACAAGATAGAAAAACAAGTTGATAAAGCAAGATTATCATCAGTCTTGTTTTAAGTCATCATGTCGTAAGTTCTAAGGTCGATAAAATAACCTTGTCAAGAAATACAATCTATCATTAAGTCAAATGCTGGTTGACGTGTTTCATAATGATTGTTTGGCCATTATCTGTTATTTCTTGAAGATGGCAAGGAGCACACGGCGAGGTTAACCGATCGGCAGGGGATGCTCACTCCTCAATGGAACCTGATCCCAACTCTGATGCTTGAGAGTTCTGTGTTTGCTCTGCTCCAAAATTTGTATTGTTAAATGGACTTTTGAGCTCAAATACTTCTCGTCATCTCCTTATTTTGCACAAAGGAGTAATAAATGCCTTTTGAGACAAGTATTTTGCGCAAACTCCAAAGGCGAAACTCCCGGATTAATTTTGCTTAAAGACAATAATCTGGAGTAGCTACTCAAATGATTTTAGTCAATATAGTCAAAAATTATATACAGAAACATCAACCATTTATCTGCTATGGCGTCACTGTTTTTTAAAGGGTTTGAAAATAAAATGTAAATATGCTCAAATTTTGACATGTTTTTAAATATTGAAAAAAGTCATAATTGAAGTGCAGCGTTTATAAAAATAAACGAAAACCATTTCAGGTGATTCTCCAGAAGAAATCAGAAATAGGAACTTTTAAAGTTTGAACAGAACATATATAAAAGGTTTTTCATTCTGAAATAATCGAAATGAGGTTAAAGCAAAGTGCTGAAATAACTGGGTCGAAAATCATTAACTTTCAATATACTGATATAATAAAATGATTCAGAGGAGAATATAATACAATTTTTTTCCTGTAAGAATTTAGAAAGTAATCTGAGAGTTGAACGTGGTTTTCTGTTTTTATTTGCATATTTAATACAAACCTGTATTGTGGTACAATTTGAGAATTGCGTTACACAAGATTTTTTGTAAAGGAAATAGCAAGTATATTCTAAGACACTTAACATTTTACTTAATTTCACTAACGGAAAAAACGAACCAGATGTTAATTCAAACGGCAGTACCTGGTACATTTTAAAATTTATGAAATACTTTTAATGATATAATCATGGCTTATTTGTAGATGTCACTTAATTAGCAAAGTACAAATGATAATTAAAGTTTGAAACTTCAATAAATCTGCATTAAATTTAATGTAACTATCATGATCGTCACTTATGCATAAAATATCGGTCAGGGTAACTTGCAAACACATAAGTAATCTATTTTTTTTTTCATTTAAATTTGACTCGACATTGATAAATGATGAACAAATGATTTTTTTTTTAATTTGGAATAATTTCTACAAGAGTTTAGTTGCCTTTAATGTTGCCTTTTAATGGTATTATATTATAAAAACGATAATAATAATAAAAATAAGAAATAAAAATTATTATAATCTTTTGAAAATGGAAGGAAAACCTAAAATTGTAGGTTTTACTATATAAAAATAAACATAAATAAGGACCATGGTGTTATTTTCTTGCACAGTTCTATTACAGTGCTATTACACGTAGTGTAAAGCTGTTTTTAGGCTGGTTAATGATATGCACCAACTAAATAGAAGAAATTCTTAACGATATTTTATAAATACCTAGGGAATCGTTGAGTTACCAATGTGTTGGATATTTTTGTTGCTTTTGGTAACATCGGTATATCATCAACTTGCGCACATTCAAGTTTAATTTTACCCTGGAAGAATTTGACTAATATGATATTGTTTTTACGTGGTCATAAAGAAAGGGATGTTTTAGTTTCCCATTTTTACTATTATCCCATGCTCTGTTATCTGGAATATACATGTAATATGACTGAAGAAACAATGAAAGACTTCCTTCAAAGTGAAACTTTTTAGGGTCGAAATAATTTTAGAATGAAGCGTTGTGGTACTTAATACAATAACTGTACTAGAGTTGTGTAACAGAAACTTTATCTATGTTTTAGAAATGTGTTGTGTTACAACAAAGTTTGAAAAATTTCACACATTCTTAAAATGCGTTAAATATAGGACTAAATAAATACGCTTTAAAAAAATTTTTTTTAAAAATACTTTTTTTATCAAAGTCTTTTCAAATATATCATATAATAGAAAGGCTATACTTTTTGTCAAGAATGTTTAATCCTGTGAATACCTCTTCTCTTGAGGAACCATGATTGTGGATACATTTATCATGTAAATACCTCTTCTCCTGAGGAACCATTGTAGATACATTTTGAATACCTATTTTCTCGTTTTCGATGAGGGTAGATCAATTCATCAGAGTTAAAAGAAATACAAAATATTGATGTCGCTAAAGGTCTCCATGGTACTAGTACAAAAAAGTGTATTCTAAGTGCACGATTAAAATAAAAATTAATGTGCGTTGATTTTGTCCCAATTTCAACGCACTTTGACAAAATTTTCAAAGTGCGTAATTTTTTGAAGTGCGTTGCCAAAGTTCTGACATAAAAGAAAACAAAATTCTGAATTCTAATTGTAAACATCGATCAATAGCAAAAAATATTACTTTTACTTCTCATGATTGAACAATACAATAAGGAGATAACACTCAGTAATCATACTCAAAAGTCCACTGAAGCAATACAAAACGGGAGCAGAGTACATATAGTCCTGTTAAAAATCATAGGTGGGATCAGGAGCCATAGAGGAGTAAGCATTCCTTGTTGACAGGCTACAGCCGTCGTGTGTTCATTGTCATGATCGGACAAGCGGAAAAATCCATGGACAAATCATTTTATAATTAATGGCCTAAAATAAGTAAAAAAAAAATGATAGACAGCATTCGACTTTATGTTGGATTGAATTTGCTTAGGAGAACTTAAAAAATACGATGGAGTGTTTTTTAAAAGAATTTTTTTTTTTCAAAATGTACAACTGCAATATACTGTAATAAAAGTTATATCACATGTATATCTTTTGAAGACACTGATATGGTTTAACACATTTCTCCAGAGGTTTAACTTCCAAATGTCAAGAATCAATCTTCGACATTTAGAATTGATATTTTCAAAGCTATTCAGAACTACTTTTTCATGAATTATAGTTTAATTGGTTTGATAAAGACACTGGACACAAAATAAAAACAAAACAATTAAATGTATTTCATTTAACGTCAAAGAGAACAAAAATGGGAGAAAAAAGAGAGTACATATAATTATTTACTTTAATTTAATCAAATTTGTCATATCAAAAAGAAAATCTCACAATTTTTCTTGGTGCTTCACAAGTGTTTATCCTGAATTTTGGCATGTATATTTTATTAGAATATATATATTTTTTTTCTTTGCGAAATGCAAGTCTAGAAATTATGTCAAAATCAGATGATGTCAAATCTTATCTAGCTCTCGCATAATTCTTTGCATGTTTCCTAATTTTAGCAACAGGAATTCATTTAACTATATTTTTATTTGTATGATTGTTTCAAGCTCTAGAATTTCGAATAAAGCCTCACAGAATTTGGTATCTTCACCTCGTTTTTATAGGAGAAATAAATTATTGTTAAATATATGGATCTATCGATAAAGCTGGGAGCACTAAACTTGCCAAAAATTGCAGTTGGCACTGAAATTTCAAAAATACATCAATAGAATGATTATTCATTGAATTTAGTTAATATGACAGACATATAGAGGCAAGAGACACAAAAATAAATATAACCTTAAACAATGGCACAAATATCCGCAGAACAATAGAGATGACTACCTCATTATGTCTGCAAGTCTCATAGTCTTCGCCTTAATTGCATAACATATTTATTCAAGACGTTGAAATGCACTGCTCTTTAAAGAGCATTGAAGAATAAATGGCAGTTCGACAGAAAAAGCGCAAGGGAGCGTCTTCGAAACCCCCAATTATACCAAACCAAAGACCAAGGGCCAAAAAAGTGGTGTAGCAGGCTTTCTCTGCTCTCGCGTTCTCTCGGGGTGTGTAAACAAACACTGTTTGACTTGATACAACAGCGAATTGTGTTCAACATAATATACGAAACAGTGTGTTTTAAACAGACTCCTCGCTGTCTCCTTGCCGATTGTTGAGAGCGCTGGCACCACAAAAGGGGGCGTGGTCCGGCCCCAATTGTCAAGATTGTGTACCGGGTTCCCCTGATTGAAAACTAATGCTGTCATACCTTATATCACATTGCTTATCTCTTTATCAAATATTATTTAGATTTTATAGAAAAATGAACAGTGTCGAATGTCTCGGAGAGATCTAGCAGTGTAGGAATGTGTTGGATATTGTCACATTAGCGGGCACTTTGCCGGTAGTAGATCAATCCGCTCTCATTTAAAGAGCTGGATAACTAAAGTATAACACTTAAACAGAGTAGCTCTGACATCTCTATCAATACTTTTTTGTACTGAAAGTTTTTTTTATTAATGTATTGCAAAGCAGTAAATAAATAGTTTTGTAGAATGTGGGACTCTAGTCATTTGTTTGCAGTAAGGATTATTTTTCCTTCTCTTTCATGTCAGTTTTCCCAACGAAATTGATCAGGGATATTGCACATCTAAAGTCTTTTTTTCCCCTTAATATCATCTTAAATTTATGATAGATATTATCAGATTTAAACATAGTGTACTGCATTTTCGTTTCTTAAAAACCTAGAATAAAAACTGAAAACCCCAATATAAGAACAGTTATAAAAGCATGCACCCAATCGTTCATCAACTTTCCAGGTTAATGACATATTCAATACAAAATTCATACTTTCGTTAAATAAAAAGTTTAAATTTTAAGTTTTAGTTATAAAATAAGTTTAAATTTAAGATTTAAACTTTTAATGTAACACTTTTACAAGCTCCGATATATATATAAAAAAAATTTCAATATTCAAACCATGGACAATCCTTTTCTATCACAATGGTCATATTGTTGATAAGCAGTTTAAGTGATTTTAGCAGCATCAGTATATAAGATTTTCCCAGGGGTCAAGGTTTAAAAAAATATTTGTTTCTTACCTAAACGTCAATGACCTGACAGAGAAATTGTTAATGTTTTAATTAAGCTTGATCAGAAAAGCTTATATATGTAGTCACATTTGCTTCTATTTCATGAAATATATGGAGATATTTAATAGTATTCAAGCTCAAAAGTCCATTAAACAATACAAAATAGGAGCAGAGCAAACAAGACCTCAAAAACATCAGAGGTGGGATCAAGTCTAGAAACTGTGTCAAAATCACATGAGGTAAAATCTACTCTCTCGCAGGATTCTTTGAATGTTTCTTTATTATTTCTCTCTATATTTTTTTATTTGTATGGCTGATTAAAAAAAAATCGAAGAATTTCATACAATAAGTCTTACAATAAAATTTAAAAAAAGAAGAAAAAAAAATTGATCTTCAAAACTTTGTACTGTAGCTAGCTTAAGCTTCTAATAATACATATGGCGATTAAGAGTAAATCAATTTAAAAAAGGAAAATTGTTGATCAAGCCAGTAGGAAATCTTTTAATAGCTATTCCGTCTAAAATGGCATTGTTCTGTGGGAAAATGTACAAAGAATAGAAAATAGCGTCCTTGGCAAATTTTGTTCATTTTTGAAGGTATTATGTTTGATAAAATTAAACTTGTTAGAGCCTTACGAAATCCACGATATTAAAGTAAGATTTATTTTTCCTCAAACAAAGGCTTCCCCCTTTTTTTTTACGCATGCTCAGAAAAGATGGAAAGATTACCATGGACTGATGTCCAAAGAAATGTAATGTAGATAAACCTTTGATTTTGATATAAAAATAATCAAAGCATGCGTGCTCTAATTCTAAGTTGAGTTTCATTATTAAGGTCATCTTGCTTCGACATAGACAATAATAACAATGTGAAAGATTCCAATCTCTGCATTTTGCTGTCTTTGTCAGTTCCATAAGGTTCGCAATACTCATTTTATTATTATTTTAAGTAACTAGTATATGATACAAATATCATTAAAGTATACATCAATTTGACTTGGTTTTACTACAGTATCAAAAAGTATTAAAGTTGCCCCATTGACTTTATGGCAGTGGAAAAAATATATGCATAAATTGACTTTCGAAAAAATATTGAATGAATTAAATAGAAAATCTAATGATTTCTTATTGATTTCTAATTATTGTATATTGACAAAGAAATTGTAAGTGAAATGTTTTCTGTCCTGCATGTTCTGAACAAATATACTGATATATAAATCTATGAACTATATTTGTTTGAAAGGTTTTGTAGTGTAACGATTTCGTGAAACATCCTGTATTTGTTTACTTTGTCACATGAGACATCTAAGCTTAGGTCACCTCTTCTCGAATAACTTTTTAATATTCGTGTTAACTCTTTTAATCATTTAATATGCTAATTATCTCCTTTTTTTCAAGGACATTTGAAGAAAATAATTTGACTGAACTGATTATGAAATTTTATATCAAAGAATTTTATATTAAAGAAAATAAGACGTTCTTATTTGAATGTAAAGATTTGTTAATTGACAGTATGAAAATAGAATTGTTTGGTCTGTCTTGACAGAATAGAAAAAAATAGAGGTCGAAAAATACGTTTTCCATTTTACAAAAACAGGATTCCCAAAACGTCCGTTTACATTAATTTTAATGCTTTGGTCATTTCAATTTTTTGAAATATGATTTGGTTTCTCCTGCATATGTACAATAAGGGTTGTAATTGATATCGAAAAACTACAATTTTCATTTTCAACATGTTCCCAAACTTTCTCTTACATTTTGCACAGTAGCCATTTAATATATTTCAAGATGATTAGGGAGTGTTAGATGTGTATTGAATTATGAAAAGCTCATGATCAGATGAGGGTCAGAAAACGATGTGTGTTGTTATTTTGAACCGTCATACTTTGGACAAAAAACCCCTCTTGCATTTTAAACACTAGGTTACTAGGTATTTTTTGAATGACAGGTGGAACATTAAAGTTTTGCAAATAAATTTTGAAATTTTCATTTTCATCCTCGGGACAAATGGGGGTAAAAGTTTACTTTACAAAAACCTGGATCTAATCCTACATTTTCGCAGTAGTCCATTCAGAAAAAACCATGCTCCTCAAAATTTTCTTAGAAATTAGATGTAGTCCATAAATAAATTATTTTGCATCTAACTGAGATTGATCTGTAGATATACAATAAGTGCAATGACTTTCGATCTTCACCCTGGGGTGATTTTTGCAAAACAAAAAAAAAGCCCTAGATGCCCTCAAATATTTTTCAGCCACTAACGCATCTTTAATAAAATTTCGAGAAAGCGGAGAAATCAGGTCCCAAAAGTCCCGCAATACACATCGAGAGCAGAGCAAGCATGAACGATAAAAATCATCAGAGGATGGATCAGGTGCTGTTGAGAATTTAACTTCCCCTGTGGACCAGTCACGCCCACCATGTGCTCTTTCTCATTATATCGGGCAAACGGAAAAAAATCCGTAGACAATTCAGTACATGTCAATAATGGCCTTACACTTAGTGTGAAAAAACACAGTCAGCATTTGACTTAATGATAGATTGTATTTACTGATAAGATCAATGTATCGATCAAGGAGATTGAGAACTGTTGACTTTAAGTGGGACTCTAGGTATCCTTCTTTTATTAACTTGTTTGTCAACAGTAAGTCACATTTTCTGATTAATTTCTTAGGAAGAAGACGAGTTTGCATATGGAATTAAGTGGGAGACATAAATTCAATGTGCAGGTCATGAGAGTACCTTGCTCAAAGAAAGTTGATAATAAAAAAGAATAAAAATTATCTCATTTTCATAAAGTTTTATTGAAAGGTTGTCATTAGTTTTTTGTAGAATATTTGAATATAAAACAGTATCTTTGATTTCAAGTTCATCATGATACATTGAGTCTACATAAAACGTTAGTAGGAAATAACTATAATTAATTGATGAAAAGTCGCCGATACATCTAAATGTCGAGTTGAAGACCACAGCAACTGTGTTCCTCTTCTCATGTATGTTTTGAATACATTTTGCTTACATTCATGCAAAAATAGGACTTCTAAATTGGAATTCCAATTGTTGAAGACTTGATCTCTAAAAACTATGTGGCTATTGTCATTCAGATTCTCAAGTATCTTTTTCATATCAACTTCAGAGTACATGTATTTGTAATAAGATTTTTCCTAGTATCTATGATGTCTAAAAGTTTGATAAAAAATTAAAGTATGGAATTTTTTAATAATTAAGGTGTTGAAAACACGTGCAATTTTATGTGATTTGTTTTGATAAAAATTTTGTTATGTTTTTGTTTTGAAAATTCCACATCGAATATTAAATATTCACATCTAATTTACACTATTTCTCGAAATATTAATGTACACTATTCATGAAGTTTCCCCTTAACAGCTGTTCATATGTTAGTGAGGAGAGAAAAAGGGGCTTGGTAAACACATTCGCTGCAACCTACTGTGTACGAATTATGCAGTTAGGATTCGGAATTTTGACTTTAAATCCGGGCTGACTTAGGATCAAATAGCATAATTTTTCTATAAAAACTTTCAACCCTAACACCTCTTACATTTTAAGTAGCATATTCATTTGAACTTGTCTGATATTTTTGCAGTAGACAACTACTTTTCTTGAATGTAAAAGATAGCGTCCTTTATATGTGCAGCAACCTTTTGGGGATTTGATTTAAAAAAAAAAAAAGAACATGGGGTCAAAATGTTTCTTCTTTTCTCTGAAAAACCTGGTTCGACGAAATTCTTTTAAATTTCTTCCATTGGCCTATCATATATTTTACCAGAAACCTCGTTCCTTGAACTCCTTTTACTTTTTTGGTATGAACCAACTCATTTTTTGAACGGTGATTGATGGTGTTTAATTATAGTTGAGCAACTCGAATTTTTTATTAATTTTAATTTTTTTAGTGTCAAATATGGATCAAAACATTTTGTAAACCCAAAAACCCGTTTTTTTTAACTCCAACTTTCACAATTACATTGAACTATAATAATCATAATTCGAAACAAGTTCCAATAATTTTGCCAGATATTTTTTCTTTACAGTAATTTACTTTATAGAATTTACGAAATACTGCTTTTTATAAGGTTGTTGTAGCGAATAAATTTGGAGGCAAAAGAAAAACATATACGGTTGATATTTGGAACTTTATTCTTCAGAAATAAGAAAAGTTGACGATCCATGGAAAAGTTGAAGTCACCTCGTTTGTCAAAGAGTTTAGTTGTTGGTCTGCTTTTATCGTCTATATTGAGTTAAACATCCAAGCATGAAAAAGGATGTTGCAGAATCTGTGGTGTTTTTGTTTCATGTTTACTGGAATACATCGAGTCGGAATTCGAAATATGAATGGAAATCTCTTTTGTTAATTGTTAAAACATGGAGAATATACCTGTATGTCCAGCTGAAGGCCACTGGTAGAACTATAGGCATAAGTAAGAACTGAAGGTTTGTATAAAGTAAGGTATTGTATAAACTAAATTACTACTTCCTGTTTGAATACTTTATTTTTGTTGAATAATCGATTTAGACCATTTTTTTTAAGAAACAAAACACAGAAATATTACAGGACATTAAAACGTAAATGTTAGTGGATAGGTTAATTTTGAAACAAGATGATGAGACAAAAGCAGGCTTGTCTATGAAATTAATGATGTGTAATGATTTGTATAAAACAACAAAAGAGTTTAGCTAAGTTTTCTCTTTGTAAACTATATACTGTAAAGCAAGCAAACAGTGCAAAATATAGTGTGCTGAAAAGGCAAAGGTTGTTTCAACTGCATGCTAGTCCTCGTCCTGGTCAAGGTCATGACACTTTCAGTAAGTAAATATTTTCAAGTATATTTTTATTTAGAAAAACTCCCTCAGTACACCCTAACCCCCAATTTCCAAGGTACCTGTCAAATTCTTGCAACAATATGGAGGTAATCCCAATTCATTATATCTGAAAAAATCAGACAAAAGTATAACTGTTCATTCAGATATTGGGAGTCTATGAGAGCCAAAGCTGAGATATTTATACAGAGTTGTGCATTGTTCTTGGTTTATTTGCAGTGCTCTCCTAGTATATCTGAGCACATGTCTTGACATCGATAGTCCCCTCCCAAAACAAATACAACCCGGAACCGAAAACATTCACCCAGCATGCCACCGCATTCAGCACAAAACAATGACATTCTCATTTATCTCCTATGAAGTCAGCAGAACAAAATTTTGCACAATACTACCAAGTTTCCTTGTTTGGTTTTCACGATCTTGACTCATATTGACATTCAGTTATTGTGCAAAAACGTTTCATACAGTACGTTCAAGTGGATCTCTTTACAGAAACTTCGATCTATAAATTCTCTTGCTGACAATCAAAAAACAAAAGTAGCGGGCTAGGCTCCACTGCATAGCAGCACTACATAAACTCTGTGACGATATATCCTGGACTGAGATGCTTTGTTTCCAGTTTGGTCAATGTCAAAAGTGTTTGCCCAGGTGCCGAGGTTTCCATCATACTTGCTGAGGAATCTATATCTGAAGAGTTATGCACCTCTTCCCTTCTCCTCTCACGCGGCAGTGAAGTCTACTCTCACACTAGTTCAACACAAGGATTCTCTTCTCCGAGGCTTCAGCGTACCTCTTACCAGAAGGGGCATCGGTCAATGATTACTTACATATTCTATTGATCTGAAAAATACTTCTCATAAATATCCCCTGTTAGAATTCCCTTCCAATATCAGGTGGTGAGAATGTATGTTTTGCCTCCAAGTGGAAAACAAAAATGGTATTTTCTGAGTTGGCGTATAACTGTTTTGCAATGATATTGTAATTTGTAATGGAAACCATCTTTGATATTGGTCACTTAAACGAATATATATTTCGAATAAAACCTGTCATTTTACTCACAATTTTCATTTTGTAAAATTTCAATTTTGTAACAATTCGAGAAGAAAGATGTATTTGAAATGAGTCGGTTTTGTTCAAGGACGTTAACTATACCACCAGTGTGCATTGAGCTTAATTTGTTAAATTTATATAAACCAGATCATTGCTAAAACTATTTCGTACACGAAAATAATTTATTGCACACTAGTATTTATTTTATTTATAGATCGGTAGCATTTATGCAAGTGTGAAACTATGTAAGATTTTACATCACATTAAGTTATCATTTAGCCTACTAAAGTACAGGATTCAAAGGAACAGACAAGGATTTAAAAGAATTAGGAGGGATAGCAGACTTCTCTGGGTTCTCTTACTATCATGGTTTCTGACTCTGCAATAGCCAGCGTGTTCTCTTTCATCTTTTATTGTCAAATTATAATGTCCAAAATATAAAGGATAAAAGGCAACAAAGGTGATAAAGAAAATTAAAATCTTTAGAGTGGCGTCTCAAAACATATTTGTCGGACAGCAACCTTTAAAACAAGAAAACTGCGGTTTTGAAACCTGGATCCCCACGGCCCATAAGGCTTTCTTTGTCATCAGCATTGTTCGTCATAAAATATTGGTGAACATTCAAAAAACATTTAGATATGAATGAAGCTGCATGTTGTCGAGAATGTATTCCTAATACTTTGACTCCAAAATAAAAGATTAAAGAAACCGTCGCAGTGTGCCTAGGTTTCTTGATTGTCTTATCTATAATTATGGCTGTTGCCCACCATTAATGAACATTAACTGGTTTTTTGCTTCTCTTATCACTTGAGAGCCAGGAATTACAAAATTTTACATAATACTTCAGTTTATATATTTTTGCGGAGCTTTTTTCAATCGGCGCAATAATCTCGTCGCATTACGCGCCGACTGCGGAGTACTGCCGCTGGCCTAGACGTGGTTGTGAGGGCCTTCCTTTGATGTAATCACCACGAACCTCAGCATGATGGAGAACACTTGAAGATGGGAACGAGGAACAACGGCAACATTTGACTTCTGAAGTACTGCGTACTCTCTACCTCGAGAGCAACGTGGGGTAAGCACCGTTATCAGACACACGTAAACATCCCATAAAACATGGCGAGATTAACGCGTCTCTGGTAACTCGCTGACAAACGGCGATTTTTCTCGATTTTATTTCGTTTTAAGAGCTAAGAAATGAAAATTAGTGATTAAGATGGATTTTCATAGATATGTGAAGCATGTGAGAATACTTTTGAATTTGATGAGCAAAACAACTTTTTGATAACGCTTGGAGTACGGAACAATTAAGTCTGATACTCCCTAAGATGTCAGATTTTCACCATATCGTAATAATTGTTATTTTAAAAATCAAGATCTAAGCCATGTCTTTATGATCTTGAATTTTTAAAATACCGAATAAATGTATTATCTTAGTAATGGGGCAATAGTAGTGCAATTTTCCAATAAAATCATTAGGAAACATTTCGTTTTGTTTGCCAGTAATTACAAATTTAAAAAATCCGTTTTTCTTGTCCTCTATTATTCCAGAAAACTATATTTTAAAAATGCATAAATTTACCGCTTTATTTGTTTATTTAGCAGCAATTAGACCTTAAAAACAAAGACCCGGGTCATGGTAAGCGTTTGCATGATAGATCCTTCATAGCTCAAATAGAGGTCCAGCTTTAAGCTCTTCGCTAGTATACGGGAGTGAAATATGTCGAATGGGACGTAAAACTACATACAATCAATCAATGTGTATAAAGTGTACAAAAGAAAGGGATGCAGAAGAGTTTTAAAAGAAATTTTGTCTATTTTAAAAGATGAAAGTTTATGTCCTCCTGGAAATGAATTTCTCCAACTATCCATTTCTGTGTACATATACTAGTATAATTTTCCAGTTATGTTACATAATTTTTATTTGTGAAAGATTTCCATATGCATTGTATAATTTTTCATACGATTGTAAAATTTTATTTTGCGTTGTATAATATTTCATTTGTATAGTATAATTTTTAAGACATGGTTTCAATTCCATTTCTGGAAATCCACCTTTTACTCGCAGTTGACTTTTCAAAGATGAAATTCTTCAAAATGGTATTACAATGATATCATTGAAATCACCAAGATGAATTTGTTTGAAGTCGTCATTTCGTAAGTTCCATGGTCGATGCAATGACCTTGTCAGCAAGTACAATTTATCATTGAGTCAAATTCTGACTGTCTTTTTTCATGCTAATTGTTAGTCCATTATTTATACACTGATTTAAGGACAGATTTTTCCGTTATTTCCCGATCATGACAAGGAGCACACGGCGCGTGTGACCGGTTGGCATTGGATGCTCACTCCTCCATGGAACCTTATCCCACATCTGATGTTTTGGAGGTCCGTATTTGCTTTGCTCCCATTAAGTATTGTTTTATGGACTTTTGATCTTGAATACTGTTCGTTATTGCCATTTATTTGATTACAGAGATAGATTGCTTGGTTATGTAAATGGATTTTAAAAAAAATCAAAAGTATAAATATCTTTTTCTTCCAAAAAGTCAGTCATATCAACGCGTACGATCCTTTACAGAACTATTCCTCAGGATAAGTTGAATACTTAATTTTTACGGAAGCCCTGGAGGGACATTGACTTTCTTTTTATGACTTATTTGTTATAACCTATTTGTTTTGAGAGATTTTTTTAGTTCTAACTAAGTGTAGGTAAGCTATTGAGAACGATTAATTGTAGCTTTGTTGTTAAACGTACAAAACTGATGTGATTACTAAATTTTTATCTGTTAATTACTTACGCCCTTTAGGGATATTGACTTATTTCTTATGTGTTTTGACTTATTTCTTATGTGTTTTGACTTACTTCTTATGACTTAACTTTGACTTCTTGTTATTTTTTTTGTTATGACAAGTTTACTTCACAAAAAGTGGCGTGAAAGATGGGGGCAACGTATAGTTTCAGAAAAAAGGAAATAAAAAAGTCCTCGGATTTATTACCAACAACAAGATAAAATAGTAGTCATGTTCTTGTTATCAATCATTATGCAAGCTGGAAGTTACATATAAGAATTAAGTAATAACTTTTAGTAAATAAGAATTAAGTTATAACAACACAAATAATATTTACTTTAGAAATCACAACTGTACTTGACGTAAAACTACAATTTGTCAATCAAAAACCACAGTCGAAATAGGACTAAACATTAATCAAAAACCACAGTCAAAATAGGACTAAACATTTTTTTTATTATAAAAGTATAATAAGTTAAAATAAAAAAAGTTATAACAAATAAGTCATAACAAGTAATTCAATGTCCCTCCAGTACGGAAGCCCAGGAGGGACATTGACTTACTTGTCATGACTTATTTGATATAACTTTTTTGTTTTGACTTATTTGTTAAGAATGTTTCGTAGCTAGTTATAACTAAGTGTAAGAAAGCTATTGAAAACCTGTTGCTTGGCTGACTTTTATGATAAAAATGATATTTAGTCCTATTTTAACTGTGGTTTTTAATTAACAAATTGTAGTTTAACGACCAGTACAGTTGTGATTTCTAAAGTAAATATTCTTTTTGTTGTTATATCTTAATTCTTATTTTCTAAAAGTTATAACGTAGTTCTTATATGTAACTTCCAGTTTGCATGATGATTGACAAACTGACAATCACTACTATGTATTTCATTTTGTCGTTAGTAATAAATTCAAGAACTTTTTTCTGAAACTATACGTTGTCTTCATCTTTCACGCCTCTTTTTGTAAACTAAACTTGTCATAACAAATTCAAAATAACAAGAATTCAATCTCTCAAGGGCGTCCGTAAATAAAAGATGAAAATTAGTAATCACATCAGTTTTGTACATTTAACTACAAAACTACAATTAATCGTTCTCAATAGCCTACATGTACCTACACTTAGTTAGAAGTAACAAAAAAAATCTCAAAACAAATAATCAAAACAAAAAAGTTATAACAAATAAGTCATAACAAGTAAGTCAATGTCCCTCCAGGGCTTCCGTAAATTTTTGATATCGATCATAGAGAACGACTTTTTAAAAATAAAAAAGGAAGTCGAAAAATCTTCTTTTTTTTAGTCACCAACAAAATTATTTTACTAAAGATCACTCTGATTTTACCCACAAGTACTCTGAAGTTGATATTAATAGGATGTTTGGGTTCCTCGTTGGAGTATGTTTGTCAAAGAAACTATATAACTGTTGGAATTTGATTCGGCATTGTGCTTCTTTACTAGTTGACCTGTTTTTATAAAGCAAAATTTATTCAAACTCCTACATGAGAAGAAGTAAATTCAACACTTGCTGCGGCCCTCAAACCGAAAAATAAATATATTGACGATGAACTATCAATTAACAATAGTTACTTTCATTCAAATGACATTCGAAATATCTCAGTCTTGAAATTGAAAACACCATGGAGTTTTGACATATATCTGTTTCACATTTGGTTGTTTTACTGACTGCATAGACGATAATGTCTAACTAAGGACTAAATTGTATTATACTTTTCTATTTGTTTTGTGTAATTTAACACTTGATTGTATAATTTTTATTTGTATTTTATCTATTTTCATTTATAGTAGACTGAGTATATAATTAACCACTGGCATTGTATAATTTTCTTTATTTTATTTTCATTTAACATGATTTACCATTTGTATTGTATAATTTTCCTTTTATTTGGTATATTTTTCATTTTTAAAAATTCTTTTTGTATTATATAATTCTCTATTTGTATTCTATAATTTTTCATTTTTTTTTCATTGCATTTAAATTTATGGAACGCCAAATTTACATATATTCAGATATTTGTACCTATCTTCAATTAAGTGTACCTATCTTCAAATCAATTGTACCAATCGTTAATTCAGTTTTTCATATCGTTTAATCAATTGTACCTATCTTCAAAAGAGTTGAAGAAAGGTATAATTCGATTGTTAAAATGGAAGATAAGTATAATTCCATTAAAGATATATGTGATTTATTTGAAGATAGGTTTAATCATTTAAAGATAGATTTTAATATTTACACCTCTCTTTAATTAATTTGTACCCATCTCTAATTCAATTGAAGATTTGTTCATTTATTTAAAGATATGTATTATTATTTTGAAGATAGGATCAAATATTTAAATATATGTTAATTTGGCGTTCTATATTAATTTCCATCAATATTCTTTAATTTTCTATTTAAATTGTATAATTTTCCAGATAAATGAACACAATGCAAGTGGAAAATTATAGAATTCAGGTGGAAATTATGGGATACAAATTTTAAAGAAATCATACAAAACAAATGACGGTTTTCAACTGTCAATCGGCATTTTTATGTACATGTAATACTGGGATTCACGAATTTGCACATGAGTCCTTCGTGTTCATTTTTTTTTATCAATAAATACATGTATTCGCTTTTAATTTGGAGAAGGACGAAGGGAAAAATATTAATATATTTGCAAATCTAAGATATGATGAAGAAATATTATTAATATCAAGCATACATTTTAGAATCACTGCATCACTGTCATTTTGCGAATCATAAAACATTCTACTCTTTTTACAGAAATATATTGTAGAGAAGTTCTAAAATTAAAAAGAGATAGAGAAAAAAAGCTGTCGTTTTTCATTCTAATAGGTACTATAGCCCATTTTTACTAACTGTATTTTTTACGATGCATTTTCCGTTATTTTCCGATCACGACAAGGAACATACGGCGGGTGTGACTGGTCGAAAGGGGATGCTCACTCCTCCATGGCACCTGATTCCACCTCTGATGTTTTGTATTGTTCAATGGATAATTTATCCAATTTTGCATTGAATTGACCCTTTTTTAGTCCCCCTACCGGTGAAACCGGAGGGTGCTGTAGCTTGAATATTGTTCGTTATCTCCATATAAATCCTATATGTAAGGTGAGAAAATATTCGCAAACAAACAAAGACAAACAACTACGAATTGGTGCAATGAATAACTTGAATACCTATAATCAATTCATATATTTTTGAATAAAGCTAAATAACTTAATACATTTCTCAAATTAGAGAAATCTGCAGGCACCTTTTTTTACCTAAAGTTTTTAACATCAGAAAGATGTATTTGAACCAGTTTTTAAGTAATTTTTATCACAAAATTTATCAAAAATGTACGATTTTTAAATGGCGATGTATGTGGTACTTCAACTAATTTGAGTCTTACATCTTTAATATTCTAGTAACAGAAATAAGTTTTGCAAATACTAATTAATTCAAAATAATTTAGTGAAAATAAATGGTTTAACACCCTCTGTGTTGTTTGAAAGAAAGTTTGTTAAAATTAAAACGTTTTTTTTTTTAAATTTATTCTATATCGATTAATGTTTGAAATAGTGTTTTGGGAGAGAAATTTTGATAACAAACATGTATGTGAAAGGTGAAAATAACGCACACTGTTCGATTTAAAAAAATCCTTAAGCAATGCAAATTTGTGAAGAGGGCATAAAACACAAATCCCTGGAAAATACAGAGGTGGGATCGGGTGCCTAACAAATAAGCAGTGTTCTTTATCAAGAAGAGTATTGTAATTTTCATGCAAGGTTTCTTATATTTGTGAGATTCATATGAGAAAATACGTAATAACAGTAAACTTCATCTTCTAATTAAAATGAACTGCCATCATTAAGAATTCCTCATTCGAGTATAAAATTTCAGTAAATTCCGAATTATTCCAGGTCCAATATCTCATCTTAAGATTTAATTATTCAGATCACTCAGTTGTGAAAATGCGTAATAACGACATTCGATGACCGTTACGTTTTCCCGTCTGTTGTTGACAGTTGTGATTAAGATGAGCAATGGACACCCTGATCAATGATATCACTTTATTAAAGAGCTTTAAAGACCCCGACAGTCGTCCGTGTCTTTGTTCCTAAGAGTAGGATCAAGAAATGTCAAGATGATAGTGAAACCCCCTCTCAAATGTTTCCAAGAGTTGAGTCCTACACAGACCTGCTCCAGAGCACAAATGTCGTAACCACTTTGCCGGATGGTGGCCTCCATTGTGTGAAGATGAGAAGGTGGCGATGCGGGAAGAAGATAAAGGATCCTGTCGTCTGTCAAGTCATGGAGGTCATGGAACGTGTCGAAATGTCGTGTATATGGGGATATTTGGTGACAGAAAATATAAAATGCAAATGAGTCTCACATGTACATAAAGAATAAATGTTTTGACACCTAGAGTAGACTATTTTTTGTTGTGTCTTGGCCCCTAAAATCAATTCTACCTGCCTGTATTGAGTCATTTGATGCATTCAAAAACTTACTATACTATATTTTTTCTTTTATTAAATTCTAAAAAAAAAATGAACTATTTGTTTGAAAACTTATGCAAAACTAATGTATATAACACGAGGGACTTAAAATGACTTTTCTCTTTACTTATATATAATATCGTATATCACATGATGAAAATAATTGTAGTATCACGTGACTCGAATGCTTCTCCGGTGTTCCTGCAAACCACTAAACCTCATTTACATCTTATATTCTTATTTTTACAGGTGAGAGCTACCAGAGTATATTTTGCAGAGACTGGTGAAGTCTTTTTGGCATTTTTTTCTATTGTGTCGTGCAACTTAATAAAACATGAGCAGCCATTATAAAGGTGTCGTCTGCTGGTGCTGTGACAGGTATTGTACACACTGACACCTGTGCTATAACGTCAAAATTGTAATGTTTCATCCAACAATTGCTTGCTGTCGCAGAAGTCACTGTCAAATCCTCACCAAGCTGATGATACATCTACTGGAATTAAGAAGACAAAATAGGAAAAGGAAACCATCTTCTGTAAATAGCACAATAACACAAAGATACACAATATTTTATAGATATAACAAATTGGAAAGCCATTTGAAGAACTACAGCACGTGCAAAAAAACTTAACCTACAAATAAGTTTTATTTCCCTAAATCATTATAAGTCGCTTTTCCTAAGGTCCCGTACATGAACTGACACTTACATGTAGGGCATTTTACTGATATTTAATTGATTTATTTTGTTAAAAATTTAGGGGACACTGTTTCTAGATATTTGTTGAACTCGAGTTTTGCAATACCGGTATGTCATGAAACCAGAGTACGACAGTGTCACTATGATTTGGAAGAAATTAAAGTTATCATTAACTTTTTGGGTACTGAGGTCATGATCAATTCGAGTAAGTGTCTGTCCTTTCTTACCTGTTATTTGACGTAAGTACTGAAAACTTGATACAACCCCCACTAAAGAGGTCTCGTTCGAATCGTAATGAAAGAGCGATGACAGAAAATTACCAGTTTAACATCGAGGTCTGCTATTGAGGAATGTTATAATTATCAGGCCGTCAATTTCACTGGCCACGTGGAGATCGTAACACCAGAAACTCTTCGACACGCCATATGAAATGACCAACTTATGTACAATCGGAATGAACCTATGTAGTATTGAAAGTTTTGCGCTGTAATTGTAATTTATAAAAAATGAAAATTACTATATTTCAATTTTTCACATGGAACAAATGCTCATTCTTGTTGACTTATTTCAGAATGCATGTATAATTTGACATCGATACGAACTTAGAGTTACAATTAGTTTTAATCTTTCTTTCATTTTGTTAAAATCAATTGCGACATTAAACTGCAACTGTGTTTAAATTAAGCTTTTTATTATGTCTTTACAGATATTCCTATTATCTGGTATTAGCTATTTCTTCCGCATTAACATTTAATTGCGGTTTCTTATGCGCATAATCACATCGTTGTTTTACAAAATTACTTTAAATGCTTTTCAAAACATTTTCTGCAATTTTTATCATAAATGCATATTTTTAATAATGAGAACATTTGTCAAAACACCCAGTTAACTTGGTAAATTATTCTCTGTGTTAATTAATTCACATTTTTGTCATGAGGATGTGCATAATTGTAGATTTCAAACAATACTCGTGATAATATGTTTTCCTAAATTTAAACAAAAATGTACAAAAAACATCGCATGATTTTATTTTAGGAAAATTCTAAAATTCTTAAACAAATGCATTTGAAATAAATCATTCTAGACACTGTTGTCAAGAGAAAAGTGAGTTGAATTGTAACCACAGAACCAGCTACAACGAGAGAGGGTAAACAGACAAATGCTCGCACATTAAAAAGCATTTTACTTGTAATCAATCAATTTTGCACTAATTTCAAAAACATGTTTCTTCTGAAGCGTACGAGCGATGTCTTAAAACTGAGAACAGGTACTTTACACCTGATAAAATATTTTAGCCAATAGAAGGGCGCGGAACAAGACAGGAAGCTGCGCAAAGGATCTGGTTCTGACGAGGATTGCTTTGATGTAATTAGGAGGGTATGTGCCGTGTTCTGTGTGGGCCCTTCAGCTACTGGAAGCTTGTCGTGTACACGCTGTGTCATACCGAGATGAAAAAAAAATACAAAAAACAAAAATCATCGGCATTCTGCATCAGATATATAAAGACGCCAAAGGGAATGAGCGAAGATGGTGTTCTAAGAAAAGGCAGACACTTCCTGTGTGCAGTAGTTGTCAATTTCTCAAAACTCTTAACTACTCACACAATCTCTAACTTATAAGAACCCTATATATGTACAACTTATAAGAATCCTTTAAATGTAAAATAAATTTACATAAGAAATCACGGTAGATGGATACTTCTGAACAAAGGCAATAACAATCATGTTGTAAATAATGCCAGCGCTGATTTTAATTGCTGGCATTTTGACCATGTGGCAACTTCTCCAGCAAATTGCGAATTCCGCGCCATCATAACGCGTCCAGCAGACTCAAACTTTCCGCAAGTCCTTCGCTCTGTAATAATATTTGTTGCTACCTATAATTTATGTTCTCTCGTCCATCAAGGTCTGTTTAGAACAGCTGACAAGATGTTAAACTTGGGGGCCTCTGTCGTCTATCAGGGTGACATAAATCTACTTTCACTTCTTCAAAATTATACATCCGGGGCTTGGTGTAAGACTGTTACTCCTTTCGAATGATTAGCACATGATACAAGTATTACTTGAATAACATGTTTTAGAGTGTTTAACAATAAACATTTCAACAACCCTGATCAGACAGGAATTAGGAATGGTTTAAGTGTAGAGGATGCGCCAATCGGCAGAGCACGTGACGGCGTCTAGTAAACCTAGAGCTCTTTCAGAGTGATCGCGACAACTCGCAATGCATGTTTATGTACATTAGTAATTAATTCTTCCCAGAGATGGTAATTTTACAAAAACCAAATGTCTTTCAACGGGGTGATTTGTGGAGCATCGTGTGTAATGATATTTTTTTATCCCTATTGAACAGTCTTGAGCAAGCAGTATCCAGGACAATTTTAAGAGGAAGAAAATGAGGGTGGTTTTGTTTCCTTGAAATTTTTAACAAATGCCGAAGACTAAAACCTTGTTTAAATAAAAGGAGGTCTTTAAAAGGAATCCGACTGCACTTGTGACCTACATTATACAATAATGAGTCAACTAATTAGCTTTATTTTTATGTGTCATATTCGTGCTAATGTGTATGGGAAGTCACCATTTTCTACCCGGTTTTAAATTTCAACCAGTAGCAACTTATTAGCGCCTTGTTATCTACACGATAAGTGGGGGCAGTGACTGATGGGGGTGGCACCCTGACTGTTAGTGTCAGAACTTCAGTCGTCATCATCTAAATCGACAGCCCCGGAATTTTACCGAAAAAAAAAGATCCGGAATTTAGACGGTCACCAAAGTGGAAGATAGGCAAAGAAGAATTTCCAATGATTTTTGGTTAAGGATAGGGTAAATGAGTTCAAAACAATTCAATTATCCATGAACCTTTTTTGGCAAATTTTTGCCTTGCAAAAAAACATATTTGTGATAATATGAAGAATGTTTTTTTTTTAAGAATGGTTTTAAATTTTATTCTTGAGATGAGTTTAATCCTTCATAAAAAAAAAAATCCTTGAAAGCATAATTAAAATACTTCTTTAATTTATTTTTAATGTCCGTTAAGTTGACGGAAACTAGAAAAAAAAAACCGACAAAAACAAGTGTGTTTTTTTAAAAATAAAATCCAAAAGAAATCCTTTCATGGGATGTTAGTTCCGGGTTTGTATACAAATAAAATTCTTATGGAAATACCTCCTGCTACGTTACCTTTTCCCGTTTTTTGTGTAATTTTTTAAATGCTTTAAGGCGCACTTTTTAAAAGTAAACGTCTTAACCTTTCCAGTTAACAAATTGTAAATTTTGTCACACATAATTAGTCATACATCTGGCTAGAAATAGTGCAATTTCCATATTTTTGTGGATTTTAAAGGTTTGTCCTTTTATTTCGACAAAATATGAAATTACGCTCCATTTTACTTTTTCGGTGTGTTTATAAAATTTATGTCAGGATTCGCATAAAAAATCGAAAACTAATTGATCATCGGAACCATCGATTCAAAATAAAACCTTCAATCAATTTTAGATTCTAGGTGATTAAAAATTATGAAATACTGATACTGTACATGTATTCGTTCTGCAGAGATTCTGTTAGGGTGTTTACAAGCATTTTCATTTCGTCCACAATAGGTACATGTATAATCAAGAAAATATTCTGGACAAGCATTCCCGTGAAAATTAATCCTGAAATTCCGGAAGAGTCGCGGCTCGCATGCTTTTCGATCTAGCAGCCACGGATTAATTTGAAGGGAATTTTTGGAAATAGACGAATTATCGCTTTAGATTTGTGACAAATGTACCAAATGTGTGTAAATAGACCTCACGGTGCAATCGCACAGTCTGAAAAGACCCGAAATTCATCGGATATATGGTATTCTACCCAGCCATTCCAAATAAAACGTGTCAAATTTTAAACCCTAAATGGTAAATCAAGTCATGCATGACGGATGATGAAGTTTGAATAAGCGGGCAAATCACTTTTGGATTAGGGTGTGAAAGGGGAGGGGAGTTTTTATTCTGTAGATCGGTTTGAGAGACTGCTGGTTTTGTCGTACTGCCGTGACATAGTCTATTTGACACAGCGGGAAGATTTTCACCAACAAAAGAGTCCCAGCCATCTCGGTCGATGCATCTGTTTGCTTTTAGATTTCCAATACGGTGTGTGCTTCAACTATTGAAATTCATGTTCTAGTGAAAGTCAATTGGCTTCTATCGCTAATGTCTCTTCGATGGCGGTTTTTAGAAATTTTTAGTGAATTCGTTTGTGGTGAACTGTCACCGCTCCTCTTTGCGCATGTAACAAACGTCATTGTTAGATTGATCCTAGTATCACTCGGTTGTTCTTCTGTCAGATTTAAATAGTATTGATGCAAATGATCTTCGACATGGCAAATCATTTTGCTGAGAAAAAGATGGTGTATGAATATTTAGGTAGCAGATGAAATTGAAAGGAAAATGGATTCCGGTTTTTAATAGATCAATAAATGTTTTTAACAAGAATAACATGAAGTCGTAAACAAACACCCTCCTGTGCAATTTGTTCAACTTGAAAACACTAGCCATTCTATTGCTTTACCATATGCAATGTCGCCATCTTGTTGCTTGGAAATTGTTATGGCTCATACTCGACATCGCGCTTAGCTCGGCAGTACCTTTGATCTCAACGCGATGCAGTAGAACTCGTATGTTAATTAGAATATATTGAAATCATACGTAACCTCTGCACATTAGGCATTGGTATAAGTATAGAAGACCGTCACCTCTGCTCATCTAAGGCAGGCTTCGACAGACAAATCGGCACCGGGTCTCATTTATTTTTGCGGCGGGGAAAACAAAATAGGTTGTTCCTTATTACTTTTAAACTCGAAATGTAATCTAGCAATCATAAAGTCGTTGTATGCATAAAACAGTTTGCACATTGGGCAGGGTGACTTCAAGAAAAGAGACCATATAATAAAGATGGGGAGTTATTTTGTTAATGCTCAACACAAGCTACAAGGCAAGATATCATTACAATCTATATCATTTTCAAAGTTGTAATCTTCATTTTCCTGGGTAAATACGTTTATCTAATTTTCTGGCAAAAATAACGTTTACATAAACTTAATGACAATAATTTAGATTGTGCACACCTTACTATTAAGCTGTGCTTTCGATTTTTCCATTTTCGTGTTGATTACTTTTCAGACTTTTAAAATAAATAGTTGCAAAGGAGCACTATATAGCCGATTATAGTGTCATTAACAATACACATATATACATGTACATAAAATATGCTTAGTAAAAAGATTACTAAGAATATACATAAGAAACATGGATGAGAGAGATTTTTGTAAGTGTGAAACATTATGAAATATCAACTTGAAAATCACCCCGCAAAAAATGAAATTTGTATTTTAATTCAGCAATTTTCTTTCAGAATGCCATTCAGCCACATACAAGCCCTAATAATAAATCTTAAGGGAATCATTTCTCATTTTTCACTCTCAATGGAAACTTGTGTTAATGCGGCAACTTTCTTCTCGCTTAAGGTTCACATTAATGTAATATCTTCATCCATTATAGTTTCTGTTTCGCTGCTCCCAAACAATTGGAACCGCAGCAATGGTATACCAGTAAGGTAGCGAACAACAGACTACCCGCTAGAATGTCCCAAGGTTTGAAGGCTGCCCGCCGGACTTAGGGGTGATTTATGACGGTTTAATTGCCTCATAATCCAAAGTAGAGACCCAAGGAGTGGACCCAGCAAGGCCATTATATAGATACAGGGCAAGGGGGTGGGAGTCCGATCATATGTAGGTCCCTCAGAGGATTCTCTATCCCATCCCATGACCGTCTTTCATCGTTCTTTTCCTTTCTTTAGTTGATGACTTCATTACGTAGAATGTCATCGCTCAAAGGATCAAAGGTCTTAATATTGTTCTTTTAAAGAATATACATATATAGATCTATTCAAAAAGTATAAATACATGTATCTGACCTTTTACATACAGTACTTTAGACAACACTTTACCTCTAATACCTGTTTCAAACCTTGGTAATGTGTCTTTGATTTTGGTCTCGATTTCTAAATCCCCATGTCTTTTGATTTGTCTAGCGCTTAGAAACTTAAAAAGTTCTTTTATGCTTTGAGATGGTGTGTAATGGCCATTAAAAGTTTGTTGGTATAATGAAATGCACATTACAATTTGTATATTAGAATATTTCTGATTTCTGACTATTTTAATTGATAATAAAATGACTGATCAATAGATTTACTTTG
This sequence comes from Saccostrea glomerata, assembly GCA_003671525.1. Taxonomy (NCBI): domain Eukaryota; kingdom Metazoa; phylum Mollusca; class Bivalvia; order Ostreida; family Ostreidae; genus Saccostrea; species Saccostrea glomerata. The sequence goes on along the minus strand of PRKT01000004.1, from coordinate 2,048,325 downwards.
ACAGGGTTGTTGATAAGCATTTGGTGACCATTCCTTGGGCTATGTCTGGAATTCCGTGGACCCCTATCGATATCGTTTTCTTGTCTTAACTGGTAAATGATGACACGTTCTCAATAAACAAAACTGCAAATTGACAATTTAATGAGATATGCGGCATTTTCCCCACGTGTAAGCAGAAGGATATTATTGCCGAAGTTTGATCAATGGAGCCTGGAGTTTCTGTCTATATGTCCATTGTGCTGGACTTCTTTGAAATAAATATATCAAAACTTCTAAGACCTAGCCCTGTCATTCGTTTCTTTCAGAGACAATAAAATCCGTTGACAGCTTACCACTATTGTTACTGCGTGAAAAGAGTTTTGTTTGAACACGCTTCGAGTCTTCAATTGGATCTCTACATGTCTTGATCAGAGACGTAAATTTTTTATGCAAGTGTTTAAGTATGCTGAGATTTGATATGAATTGCAGATTAAATATTTTTATTCATGCTTGCTGTACATAAGACTCATACTTACAACAACAATGTTGAAAGTAAAAATATAATAAAAACACGATCATACAGCGCAACCACGTGTTGCCAAACTACATGTTATTAAATTGGTCTGCAATATACATTGTAAAGTTAAATAAACATAATATATTATAATATATATATAATAAGATTTTGACTGCAAAAATACCCTTTGAAGAATATTTACATTTCCAAATAAATGAAAGATCTCTACTCCTGTTCAGCATATGGGTAAAGTAAAATTATCTATTTACCATTTGAATGTTACATAATATTGTTTTAAATGATTAGATAATTTGTTTAAAAAGTAATCCTTTGTAAAAAAAAAAAATAATAATTAAATAAAAAAATAAATAAATAAAATACTTGAAGTTATAAAAAACTATATAAAACCACACATACGCATAAGTGCTTTGACGACCATTAATTTTATTTTCTGAAGACATATGAAGAACAGCATTTTTACGACTTTTTTAGGTGGATGCATCGGGTCGGTTAGTCGAATATCGCCACGGTGCCACCAAGTCTGTCAAAGAATCGTTTCCGTCACAAATGATGATATTTCCTGGAAGTTTGGGTCAGGTTAACGACGCTGAAATAGGTTTCATGTGCTTGTTTCTGGAAGAAGGAAACATTTATTTTTGTAGACCTCAAAGAGTTTCAGTGCTCTAAAAAACATCGAGCGTAAGATCTCACCGCTGGCCGAGGGTAGTGGGGAAGCATGCTGGAGACATGATATGGATGATTTACGCTGAGGACGCCGTCTCCCGGGATGGACACGAACAACTGCTCCCCGAATTCCCTCCCAAGTGACAGGACCAAAAACTTCAGCTCACCAAACTCGTATATATAGTCCGGGTTTTTATTTCAGTTCAGGTTGAATAAAAATGTTGGCACATATAGTTGTTGTATTTGTGAATTCTTTACAATTTTAATGGTGCTTAATGCAACGAGATTCTGTTCATGAATAATAGGTGTAAAATGTACAGGTTTTGCAACTCCTCGTTTGATATACATGTTCACTGTATATATCTCTCGCAAACGAAATTATATTATATTATTGCAGGACATAAGGCATAGCTTTGTGAAAATTATACATTTTGGAGAAAAAACTTCTGAGAAATAAACAAAAAATGCGGTGTACACCTTTTCATATGTTACGATATACGATACATGTCTCAGAGTTGAAACATTTAAAAATATATATGATTTAATCAACATTGAAATGAATTTGGCTCATTGAATCAACACCATAGTAATTGTTCGCTAGCATACTCTTTGGAAAAATCGAAATATTTGTAATCTTTATTTCAAACCATAAAATTTAGAAAGCATGACCAATTTATGAAAAAGGTTGTAATTTTTGTTGCCATTTAGTGTTGCTTTTTCATTGCGGGGGAATCATTGTAGATAACATCGACATTTGGATATACGTATTTCTCGCTATCAAAGCTCCATCTGCGAGGTAATGTTCCATTTAGCAATGCATTATTAGCATAACATTATACACCAATAGCAGCAAAAAATTCCGTATAAATAAAATACAAGAATAAAAGTAATGTGCATTTAATTTAAATAGATTTTTTCCATTCTCACATTTAGCTTGTAAATGCTCAATTAATGCAGCGAGAGAAGGAGAGAGATTCTCTTGTAATTTTCCTAGAGTCCGAAACAAAATGATAATCAAAGAATGAATAAGCAAGTAAAATCAATTTTATTTAAATTTATATTTATTTGATTGTTAATTTCAGAAATATACACATTGTTCATGAAAAATAATGACATTCAAACTACGCACTTCTAACATGTTTCTTTTAATATTCATGAATAAAAAATTTCGACATATTTTCATTAAATAATCATATTTATCAGCGTTTTTATCTCTTCCTGAATGTTGCACTAACAACAAAAAATCCCATTATTATGTTAAATGAACACTTGCCTGGTTAATTGGGAGCGCACCTGACATCGGAAGGTGGCTGTTGTCTTGTCTGGAATGTCTTCTTTGACTTCATCAACACGTTTTACTTTCTCTCAATAATGAGACTGATTGTAGAATCATTTTTAATGTCTTTTAAAGCAAAGTTTCCATTTGCTTATTGATGTTCCGGGTATATTGAGTAAAAATGCATCTTCATTAATTACCTTTAATAATTAATGAAAATAAGTTTGTATTCGTTACAACTGTTAAACATAAGAATAAATACAATGCACTTTTGTATACTTCATGAAAAAAATCTTATAAACCATTTCACTCAAAATATCTCTTGATGCTATAGTGTACATGTATTTGACCTATCAGTTTTAAATAGTTTTTTTCAAAATCTTTTTGATGCAGTTATAAAAAAAACATTGTGTATTTGACCTATCAGTACATGTACAAAAAATATTTAAATTCGTAAATTAAAATAATTGTTGTTAATAATTCCACAGTATGTATTTCATGGTTTTTATTTCAAATATTCAGAAATATTTTGCTATTAGGAATTTTAACCGCGCCCCAAATGTCCATATTGAACCTGCCTGACCTTAGTAAGTCTGACGAGCTCTTCAGCAACAAATTGTATACAAATTTCTCTTCGAAATAAATGAAATGTCATTTACAGTTTGCGCACCTGTATCTTCGCTGGGAATTATATAACGTGTATCGAGTATCCTCTTTTGTCATCCGGGCACTTCCTTCAACTCATTGAAATCTAATTACTGTCTCGGCCGTCAATGAGGAGATCGGATTTCAATTCAGCGGCGAATAAATCTCTTCTCTGTGTAGTCCAAGTCGTCATTTGTCTTAAATACTTACAATTCTGACAGAAATATTTATATCCGAATAAAATGGAGATTAGGTCGTATTTCTCTTGAAATAAAACGAGTTTGAAATCCAAACGAAAGATATGGCCAGCACGCCCAGGTGTTTCGGCCGCAGGCTTCTGGGTTTGTTTATTAAACAGGACAAACGTCAATTCCCCTTACCACAGCAAAAGGCTGCATTCCTTGGTCATCTCTAAAATAAACAGATTTCTCTTTGGTAAGAAACATTCTCTCGTCTTTCACACCTGTATAATGGGTTTGTCCGCGGACACCTTCCATTTCATAATGCCCAGGTGATGTACAGTATCCCATGTTTTGTGTCGCTTCTGGATTGGTCCTTTTATCTTGCCGCCAATGGTCACTTTTTTTCAACAAGAAAATTGAAAACAGGTATATGATTTTCATGACATTATGATTATACACACGATTTTCAAATTTAATATATTACATTTCTTCTCAAAATTAAGAAATTGGGAAAAAAGAACTTCCTTGTTTTGGTTGATATTGCTGGGGTCCGCTAATCATCAATCTGATCCCTACAAACGCACAATATTGATGTCAAGATTTTTGTAAAGATATATATCTTATTTTCAATTAGATTAGGTAAAGAAAATATTCTGAATGTTAGAAGGAACGCAACTCGTACTGGGAAGTCAGACGCTCCTTTGGTCTTTTGCAGACAATCTTCATCAACCGAGTAGCAAAATCATAAATTGTTGCATTTGCTAGCAGCGCGAACAGCGTTAAAATATCTTACCCGCGAAAATGATTCCATTACAACACATCGTCGGATACCCATGGTGATCTCCTCTTTTACATATCACAGAAAGACCAGATCACTTGTAGGTACATGTATCAGACGATTATTACAACAGTGACTTTGAAAATGATTTGTTCGACTGTTTCTAAATAATGTAGGGCTGTACAACAAAAAGGACTGCGAACTATAACAATGTGTAATAATTATCTTTTCAATGAGAAAACGAAGATGTACTTAACTAATTGAATTGCATACTGACTCTTGTGGAAATATCCCTGTCATGCATGTAATAGGAAGTAAGAAAACCAAGTCTTTTGGTAATGACGATCAAGCATACAATTTGGACTACATTATGTATTGGATCACCTTAAAACTGCAACAAGGATTTTCAAAAACGAATTCCAAGGCGAGTCACAGGGTCTGCTATAAGTACCCAAAAAACTGATTGTTTATTAAAAATCGTGTACCATTTCGGTGATCAAAGCTCTGTCACTTCATTGTTCCCCAGTCAAACTTTTCATCTGCGCAACATTAAGTATGCATGTGCTGAAGTAGGCCCTTAAGGCTGTAGAGGGTTGACATGAAGATTTATTAAATATAGATGTAGCAACACTTGTCAATGAAGTCAAAACTCCACTGGTTGAATAGGCAACGCCATGGCTTAAGTTTGTAAAACATTATTTATTAACGAGGTAACTGGCTTTTAATTTTAGGGGTTTAAATTTAATAACGCTAACATTGATATTATCAGTAAAGATGTATGTTTGATAGCTGGGTTGTATGAATGCTTATGCATTTTATGCAACTTTATGATTTCCACTCGGGAAACTCAGATATGCACAATATAACAACGAATATTTTTATATTAATAATAATTCTTGATTTGTAGATAAACGAATATCAGTTAAACGAATGCTTTTAAAATACCGACGAAATATAAATTTTTTATGTCTTTCATAATGATGAAAAAGATATTTATCTATCAAATAATTAATTGATTTAAAGTCAAGTGCTTTGCAATCGCTGATAAATGAGCATTTTTTAAAAAATATTTTGTCACTATAATGAATGTTTATTATCTAGTGTAATAGATAATATTTACTGATTTTTGTTTTAATTTTACTTATTTTATTACACTTTTTTCAATTGAGTATTATGAAATATGGAAGGAAAGGGAATAGAGTAAGTAGAATATTTCACCTACCTTGGCAATATAGTGGACCAACAAGGAGGAACAGAAGCTGACATCAGGGCAAGAACAGGAAAGACCAGAATAGCATTCCTGCAACTGGGAAACGTCTGGAAGACGTTAAAGGAATTACAACACTCACCAAAGTTAGGCTTTTTAATAGCAACGTTAAGGCTGTATTCCTCTATGGTTCTGAGACATGGAGGATGACCGTCACCCCAACAAACAGGATCCAGACATTCAACTCTTGTCTGAGACGCATCCTCCAGATACGATGGTTCGAAAAAAATCAGCAATATCGATTTGGACAAAGAACAAACCAAGCCCCTATGGAAGATGAAACAATGCGGAGAAGGTGGAAGTGGATGGGCATACTCTACGCAAGCCCCACAACAACATCACAAGACAAGCCCTATCCTCACCCCCAAGGCAGACGTAGGTGAGGCTGTCCAAAGAACACCTGGCGGAGAGATTTTGAGGCAGACATTCAAAGAATGAGCAAAAACTAGAAAGAAATATATAGAAAGTATTGCACAGTGTAGAGGGACCTGGAGGAATCTTGTCAGCGGACTATGCCACATAAGGGGTAGCAGGCACAAGTAACTTAAGTATGATTATTTTTGTTGTTGTTAGTCATATCCTATTTAATTTATTTCTCTACATTACACTTATGGGTGATGGTGGCCGGTATTCAGCTAGAAAGTGACAGTGTTTCTACCTTCAACACATATCTTTTAAAATAGATTTTCATATCGACCTCCAGTATAGAAGACATAAGCGGAGAAAATGTTCCATGCATGCATGGTCAATCAATCTGCGTGCAGATAATTGGTGTATAAAAATGATTAAACTTAAGTTTTCCGGGGAGAAACAAATTTAAGATATCAGGTCTTCAGTATTCTATTTTACACAAGCTATGCTCAAATGGTCATTACCGGGGGTGACATTTCCCTCGAAAAGTTAAAAAAAAAATGTCGTGGATAGTCTCCGGACAACGACATTATATAAGACTTAAATTACGGATAGTCTCTAAAGTTAAATTAAGAAAAGTCTTAGTAATGAAAGTAAAATTACGCGTATGAAATTAAGGATAGTCTTCCGGAAATGACAGTATTATATTAAAGTTAAGGATATCCTTAAAGGGTAACGAGAATATGATAATGAAATTAAGGATATTCTTATTGTAACGACAGTATAATACTGAAATTAAGGATACATTGTATTTCTTTAACAATGTATAATTTAAGGATAGCCTTATTGTAAGGACAGTATAGTACTGAAATTATGGATAGTCTTGTAGGGTAACGACAGAATAATACTGAAATTAAGGATAGTCTTGGGGTAACGACAGTATTATTATACAACACGAAAATTTGAATTACTGCAGGAAGGAAACATTATTACTTGTATTCATCTTGATGGAAAGATGTTTAGTTTCATCCTCAGGTGGATCCTTCTGTTTCGGCGCTGTCCACTACAGCCTCCAGAGGTGCGCCGACTGGGATGATCAGGTCCCAGCCCGGGACCACTTGGCTCTACATCACTACTGCTCTATTTTACTGTCTATCTCACTACTGTTTATTGTCTTTCCACTTCCCTGCTCTTCTTCTCCACAACCACATGGACGCTGATGATTCTGCCTCTCTGCAATGACTCCTTATCAATCTCCTTCTCTCCGCTCCCGTTATGCCAATGGCTCTCAGTGCCCTCCACATGGACTGCCCCAAGAATCCTCTACAACCCATTTCCACTGCAAAAAAATAACAAAAAACAGCCCTTCCATCCATTCTGCTGACAATCCTTCAGAAGGTCTTTGAACTTAAGATTTTTTTCTTTCCTACGCATTCTCCATCCTATCTTCCCATGGCACTGTTAATTCCAAAATAATTGTCTGTCCTGTAGCCACTGACCAAATGACTACATCCGGCCTCCTGTTTGTAGCTATTATTTCAGATGGAAATACTAATCTTTCCTTGAGGTCTGTCCACATCTGCCAATCTGTTGCTGCCCCCAGCAGACCACTTCCTTAAACACTAACTTATGCCTTTTTCACCTTCTTTCACAAAACTGACAAATCTCAGGCCCTCTTTTTTCTTCTTCTCCAACGTGTCAGCTATACTGGCTTGGACTCTATCATATCTCCAAGTGTATCTCCCATCTTTCAAAGCCTCTGAGCATGCTGATTATATGTGCTCCAAGTTTGCTGGTTTATCACAGAAGACACAGTTTAGATCATCTGTCACTCCCCATGTTAGCAGATTAGTTGGGCTGGGAAGAACATCATAAACTGATTTCAACTTAAACTGAAGTATGAAGTGTTCCATCTTCCATACTAAGTATATCATTCCATCCCAACTTTACTTGACTTGCATTTTCCCAGTTCAATTAATCAGCTGCCTTGTTTCTTTATTCCAACTGCTTTCATCATTCTTGAATCTTTCTCCATCGCACGCACCTCTCTCTGCGCCAGTCGCCCGAATGGCGCAGTGGTTAGAGCGCCTGCTCTGGGTCGCGAAGTAAGGAGTCAATCCTTACGTCGAATCCCACTGCGGGACATGGAGTCCGGTCCTTCGGATTAGACCGTATAAACCGAGGTCACGTGTCGCAGTAGGTGCTGGCACGAAAAATATCCCTCCCTGCTCAGTGCCGAGTATAGGACAAAATTTGCAGTTCTTCGCCGGCAAGTCGTGGCGTTTCCATATGAGTGAAAAATTTTCGAGAGGGACGTTAAACAATATACAATCAACCAATCAACTCTGCGCCAAACTGCGCTTCTCTTATAATTCTACTGAAGCCGTTCCCCATCTTACTGTTGTGACATCCAGCCCTTGCCTCAAGCGGATTTCTGCTTCGTCTATAGTTAGGTCTTTCCACCTTTCTGTGGAAAGACCTATTGATTTCCTTCTGTTTCTTTTTTTCCTTTTTATTAGGTCTTTCCACCTTTCTGTGGAAAGACCTATTGAAATGCTTATGTTTTTTTTTCTTTTTCTGCCGGACTTTTGAAACCGCAAGACTTATTGGAAAACTTTATAGTTCATAATATTGGATATTTAAAGTTATTCCGAAAAACGACCCAAGAAGTTTGAACTTTGACCCCTTTCGAAGTTATCGTCCTTTGCGCAAGAAATGCTTGTTATCGCTACTCCTCCGAAACCGTAAACCATATAGGTATGAAACCTTCACCAATGTCTTTGACTACTTGAGAGGATCTTTCAATCTATTCATAGCGAAAGGATATATAGACCCCTTATACGAGTTATTGCCCCTGAAAGTTTTTGAATTTTACAAATAATTAAAAATTTTCAAAACGAGAAGTCGTAAAGACATGGGACCAACTGCATAAGATTCATTGACGTTTGACCTTAAAATTTATGTAAAGGTCAAAGGTCAAGGTCATTTCAAAAATGAGAAATTAAGCTATTTTAATCTTTTTCAACTTATATTATCTGTCTGTGCATCATTAAAATGCACTCTTAAAACTATTTCAAAGATTTCATTCTTGTCCCCTAAGATTAACCCTTTTAAAAGTTATATCCCCTTGTGTGAAAAACCTTGTTATCGCTACTCCTCCGAAAATGTAGACCGTAGAGACACCAAACCTTCACTAATGTCTTAAAGGACTTTAGGCCTAACTTAACTGCATAAGTGCAAAATGATCTGATGACCCTTATGTGAGTTATTGCCCTTTAACTTCTTTGTACTTACTATTAGACCTTATAACTTGAAAACTATAAGTCATAGAAGCATGGGATCAATTGCGTTATAACTCTTGACCTTTGACCTTCAATATTTTTTCAAGGTCAAAGGTCAAGGTCATTCTAATTTTTTAAAAAAAATTTATTTTTTCTATGCTTTAAGACAATTCTGGTTTCTTTTTCATGGAAATTTATTCTTAGGAGTCAAATATAAAAATTTAAAATTCAAAGAAGGTGGAAAGACCTCTTATTGTTCTGTGAACAATAAGTCTCCTAGTTAGGTCTTTCCACCTTTCTGTGGAAAGACCTATTGATTTCCTTCTGTTTCTTCTTTTTTATTATTTTTCCGCCGTGTGATTTTTTGTTTCAAGATTTATCGAAAAGATTTTTATTTCATGAAAATGTACTCCGGAAAAGATTTTTGCAGTTGACCCTGCGTAAATGAACCTGAACCCCTTTCGGAGTTATTACCCCTTTTGCAAGAAATGCTTGTTATCGCTACTCCTCAGAAACCGTAAACCGTAGAGATATAAAACCTTCACCTATGTCTTCAACTAATTTAGGAGACTTTTCAATCTATTCATTGCAAAAGTTTTCTTTGACCCCTTCAATGAGTAACTGCCCCTGAAAGTTTATAAATTTTACAAAAAATTAAAAATTTTCAAAACGAAAAGTCGTAGAGACATGAAACCAACTGCATAACATTCAATGACCTTTTGCCTTCAAATTCATTTCAAGGTCAAAGGTCAAGGTCATTCCAAATATGAGAAATACATTTCTCTTAATAGCTCTTATGTCCTTAAACATATGCGATCCATCTTATGTCTTTAATATGTACTTTTGAAACTCTTAAGAAGATATAAATCTTGGCCCCTAAGATTGACCCTTTTAAAAGTTGTTGCCCCTTGTGCTAAAAACCCTTGTTATCGCTACTCCTCTGAAACCATAAACCGTAAAGGTATGAAACCTTCACCAATGGCTTTGCCTAATTATGGGGACTCTTCAATCTATTCATTGCGAAAGCATTCGGTGACCCCTTCAATGAGTTATTGCCCCTGAAACTTTTTGAATATTACAAATTAAAAAAATTTCAAAGCGAAAAGTCGTAGAGTCATGGGACCAACTGCATAAGATTCATTGACCTTTGACCTTCAAATTCATATAAAGGTCAAAGGTCAAGGTCATTCCAAAAATGGAAAATTTAGCTCTTTTTATATCTCTTTTGTCTTTTAACATATACTTAATGTCTATGCATCATTTATTTGTTCTCTTAAAACTGTTTCAAAAATTTCACTCTTGTCCCCTAATATTAACCCTTTTAAAAGTTATTGCCCCTTGTGCGAAAAAACCTTGTTATCACTACTCCTCCGAAACCGTAGACTGTAGAGACACCAAACCTTCAGTAATATCTGAAGGGTCTTTAGGCCTTACATCACTGTATAAGTGCAAATGGATCTGATGACCTCTTAAATGAGTTAATGCCCTTTAACTTCTTTGTACTTACTATTAAACCTTATAACTTGAAAACTATAAATCATAGAAGCATGGGGGCAACTGCATTGTGACCCTTTATCTTTGACCTTGAAATTTTTTCAAGGTCAAAGGTCAAGGTCATTCTTTTTTTTTTTAATTTTCATTTTTTCGATGCTTTAAGTGAGTTCTGGTTTCTTTTTCCTAGAATTTAATTTTTAGGAGTCAGTTATAAAACAAATTTAAAATTCAAAGAAGGTGGAAAGACCTCTTATTGTTCTGTGAACAATAAGTCTCCTAGTTTTTTATTATTTTTCCGCCGTGTGATTTTGAGTTTCAAGATTTATCGAAAAGATTTTAAGTTCATAAGAATGTACTCCGTAAAAGATTTTCGCAGTTGACCCTGCGTATATGAACTATGACCCCTTTCGGAGTTATTACCCCTTTCGCAAAAAAGCTTGTTATCGCTACTCCTCTGAAACCGTAAACCGTAGAGAAATGAAACCTTTATTAATGTCTACGACTATTTAAGGGGACTTTTCAATCTATTCATTGTGAAAGTATTTGGTGACCCCTTCAATGAGTTATTGCCCCTGAAACTTTTTGAATTTCACTTTTAATTAAAAATTTTCAAAAC
>PRKT01000004.1:2014768-2035076 GCA_003671525.1 Saccostrea glomerata | reverse complement strand
GTACATGTACCTCGTACACCAATAGCGGCCCTAGCAAGCGAGGCAGTATTATGGCACGCCAAATTCACAAAACTGAGCTAAACATAGTTTACAGTTGATAAACTAGGTTTATCAGTGAACTATAGTTTACAAATTAAACCGTGAACTATAGTTAATATTCGAAATTAAAACAAAACAAAATTAACGGTTGTTAACTATAGTTTACGAATGCTAATCTAAGTTTATCTGTCTGTAATAAAACATTTACAATAGATTTTGTTGATAAACATAGATTCACCTCTGTAAACTATAATTAACAATCGTGAAGTATAGTTAAGAGTTGTTAATCATAGTTTCACAAATCGTGAAACTATATTTATCAGATCGTTAACTATAGTTAACAGTTGTAAACCATAGTTACAAATCGTGAAACTGTATTTATCGGATAATCTATGTTTTGCAATCGCAAATGATTTTTTTTTCGGTGTTAAGTATAGTTTATGGTCCTGAAACATAGATTATCGCGCAGGCACATAGCAACAGGGGGGGGGGGGCCAGGGGGGCCTCCCCCCACTTTTTTCCCAACAATACATTTACTATTGAAAATGTCCATTGAAAGTTTGCTTGGCCCCCCCACTTCTTACAACAGTATAGTGATATAAAGGAAAATGTAGTTTTGTATGCCAAAAAATTTGAAGTGAAATGAAGTTGGCCTTGAAAAATTTAGCCACTACCCCCCCCCCCCTTTTTTTTTTTAATATGGCGTGCCATACAGTATCCTTGTCTTATATTCATGGTAAATTGGATTACCTTAATACTTTATTTATCCAGAGTTTTCATTCACTCATCCAGCTGTCTGCATGTTTCTTTCACATTTTGCCTGTCTGTTAATGTGCCATTAAAGAATTTCCCTAAACATTTTACTGGCTTCTCTGAGACTGTTGATATTGCCTCTCCTTAGCTTCAATCTTGAATCTTTCTTCTTTTTACTTTTCCATTCTTTATAACCAAACTAAAAGATTTGCTTGGTTTTACTTTTATTCTTGCCCAAAGGATAGCTGACTCTAATTCTTGTATTGTCCACTGTCTTGGTTGTAACCACATGTATCATATCATCCATGAAAGCTCTCCCAGGTGATTGGCGTAATCCTGACTTCATCCATGGCCCTCTGCTACATACAGTGTCAATAGATATTGTACATACAGGGTGTTAATAGATAGGGTACATACAAAGTTTCAATATCTGATTAAGGAGGTTTATATATGCCATCACATATGGAATAGTACCTGAATAAATCCACTGACTTGACTACCACGTTCATTGCTGCTGAGAACAGGATGACGGATATAGTGCATCCTGTGACTATATACCGACTTCTAAGCGTTGTCATGCTGAACATTGTGTAATCCTGTATATACTGCAGCTAGGAAGGTGAATGAAAATACTTTGAATATTTTTAACTACACAATTAGGAGGAAGTCCAATGGTCATTGAGGTGTTCAATAAAAATCAAAGTACTGAAAGTACTGGGAAGCGCTAAGCTGATTTGAAATTTATCAGAATTATTTTGAATTTAAATTTCCTGTTGTATTGATTTTAAGCAATAGTTTTACATTGCGAAAGCGCTAGGGCGAGCACAGTTGTTTGGTACATAATCAAATACTAGTATGTGAGTTCTGAAAGCTTCCCGTTGATTATGAAATTCATCATTGTCTAATGCCTTTTTATTTTAAGCATTTTACATTTTCTTCCTCTGTCAAAAAATCAATGAATATCACATACATGAAATTGCAAGAAAATATTTCTCCTTGTGAAAATATTTTCTTTCCCCATCGTTTTGTAGGAATCCATTAGAGGTAATATTTGCATATAAATCGTTATTTATTGGAGGGAGAGAGTAATCGAGTTTTCCGAAGAAACTTAGAGTTTAAATGTAGCGATACAATTGCTGGAAAATGTATATTTTGAAATAAATTTGAACACTTGAAAATGTCGCTAAAATTCCTTTCATTTGTGTGCAACACTGCCTTCTAAATTCTTTCGGTGATAATTTTTTATAACAAATTCATTCCGCGTTTACGAGTGTCTCAAACTGAAGATTGGCATCATTTTTGTAACATCATCATGTGACAAACCTCTATGTAGATGAAATGAACATCCGTAGAATTAACGCCCTTTTTGTCAGATACATTTAATATGTAAATAAACATTTGAGTATAAAAATATTATATTTATCTTTCGATGCTGTCCTTTTATCTCTGATTTTCAAATACATTATTTACCCGGGTATGGCGTTTTTGCAGTAACATTTGTATTGATATCATATGTTTTACTCGTTTGTAAATACATTGTAATCCTTTTTTACAATACCGGTATGTTTTTTTTTACCCTTTTCTTCTTCGGAATTAAAAAAAATTCATTTAACCCTTAAAAGCATTTTTTGACTATTGTTAAAATGATTTAAAATGCTTCAATATTTTTACGGACGTTTGATGCTTTATACCATTCTTTACTTGTATATGTATGATCTTCACTACCATGCAAAACATGCTGAGAGGAGAAACATATCTACGGCATTGTTGTGCTAGTTGAAAAGGAATACTGAAAATATTACTCATAATTTTTCTATTTAAATGATAACTAATTCAAGAGACCAATAAAGAAAATATATGCAAGTATTAATCTCAAGTATTAATAAATCTTCATGAAGACATACAACATTGTTTTATTCTGTTTTTATTTAGTTATCATCAAGAATCGGCAGCACAGCTGAGGCACATTTTTACATAAACTATTTCTTAATTTCTGATAGTTTCCTACTTCGTGTATCAAACTGTTTGCTTAACATTACATTTGCCCTATTCCTGCCAATTGCTAAGAAAGTTAATTAAGGTTTTAGCATTTTCGTCATACCTGAACACTACACACAATTTTAAAGCACACTATTCCGAGAAGTAAGTTATACTATTTGAATGGATTCGTTGAAAACACAACCACCACATGCCCTACATGCCTGTACAGCCCCAGAAACTGCCTTTCCTTTCGAATTATTTACACAATGTTTACCCATATGATACAATTATAGAGTACAACACAAGTAAAGACATTTAAAAAGACAGTCCATGAATGCATTGCAGTCTGTTACTAATTGATACTTAGATGCGAAATTCAACTTCACTGATAGCTCTCAGCATGGTACAAGGTGTTAAAAGGAAGGCTTGTTTTAGTTACATTGCCTGAAGTAAGAGTCTAGAAGGAAAAACATAATAGTTCATATGGATATAAGTTATAAAGAACACACCATATTATGTAAGTAGTGCATTGTTAATCAGTTTTATTTTTTTTAAAATACTGAATACTAGTAACTCACTTCAAGTTTGAGATTTATAAAACTTAATTATCAAAATCCCATCTGATTTTTAAATTATGTATTTATTCAATCAATATAGTACATGTAAGTGATTAATAATACACTGCCTTTAATTAAGTATTTGTGCAATAACAAGAGGAGTTATCTAACTTGCTAATAGTGGCGCTGGATCCCGAACGGTAGTAGATTTACGCTGACAGAAAGCGCTTTGCGCTGCGCTTAGCGCTTAAAAAGGACACATTTAATAATTACAATCGTCGCCCGCGTGTCGCTGTAGTAAGAGAATCTACTCTAGAGTAAGGAGTTGGTCCTTACGTCGAGGGTTCGTAGATGGAATGCGGAGACCAGTATAAACTGAATTCCCGTGTCACAGTAGGTGTTGGCACGAAAAAGATCCCCCACTGCTCAATGGCCCTCAGTGTCGAGCATAGGTCAAAATTTGCAGCTCTCCTTCGACAAAATTTACCGCCTCCATATGAGTGAAAGGCTACCAGAGGGACATTAAACAACAGATAAAATTAAATAATGTTTAACTTTATAAACCTACCCAAAAAAGCATCTGGAATATTTTCTTTGAGCGAAGAAAAAAATTGGAGAAGATTGAGGTCAAGGTCAAAGAAAAAGTTAAGGCTAAATATTTTGATGAAGTTGAAAAGCCATCCTAAATTTGCATCAGAATATGAAGTCTGAACGAATTTCAAGTCAACGTCGAGAAAAGATCAAGATCGAAAATGTTGACGAAATATTAATTTAAAATTGATTCCATCACTATGCATAAATTGGCTTTTTTTTTTAAGTTTGACTAAGATATCTTATTTTTTTCTCGAAAACTGCAGCAAATATTTTATTTCAAGGTCAATGAAAAGGCTAGCTGCAGAACTGTAGCGTTATGGTTTTATATAATTATTAGTCTTTGACCATAACTCTACAGATCCCGTAATGCAAAAAAAGGTGCAATTTACGGCGCAAGATTTTTTGCGCACTTTTTTGGTGAATTTCTCCACTATCCAGCATTGGTCAACCAGCTATCTTTCACTCTCTAATTCTAGACACATTCTTTAACCAATCTGTATATTTTATCCACCTCCCAATCCTTTATAGTCGCCTCTCAGGGCCCACTCGATTGGGACCCTTCTAGAAGAAGAGTGGGATGTCAAAAGGGTTGGAGTATGTATGTCTAAATCGAGTGTTCAGAAGGGTATTGAATACGATGGAATATCATCTGCAATGTTTTGAATTACTGCAGTAGTTGTTTTTGAATCCTCTAATTTAAAGCATTAAATGTTAGTTCGAAAGGGAAACTTGAAGAGATAATTAAGAGTGGAAAAAACGTATTAAATATAATGGTTTGGGGATTTTTTTTATTTATGTAAAGAAAGGTTAAAACATCAAGTGCCTGAGACAGAAGAATATTAAACAACATGTATGAAAAAATTGAAATAATTATGGTCACATCATTCAAGGACCTATTTATGGCTCAAATCTTTACCCTATATTACACGGTTAATCATGAAACTGTGTTCGATGGTTGATTTTACTGCAATTGCATAACAGAAAAATGCTTCATAATAGAATTACCCTTCATAGACTATAAAAGTACTTTTTTGCAATTATAATTTGTTCTAAGTTTGGTTTATTTACAATAATAAAGTCCCCAAAGATTTCACCCACCGCTTGGCGCCATATTAGAATGTTATCCTTCCATCTTTGATGTGGAAGACTGAGAAGGCCTTCTAAGTCTACCCTACCAAACCAATCGGGCAGACAGAATGGTGATTCTGGAATATTTAATAAGAAGGGTCTCAATCGAGTGGGCCCCAGATAAGCTCATTCAGCAATCCAAAAGTCAGTTCTAATCAAGCAAGTTTATAGCCAAGCAAGTTAATAACCAAGCAAGTTTATAACTTGCAGAGACGACTATATCTATAAAGGACTGGGAGATGGATTAAAAAAGACATATTGGTTAAAGAATGTTTCTAGAATTAAAGAGTGAAAGATTGTTGGTTGACCAGGGTTGGTGGGGGTTTATTCAAAATGTCAAAAAAAATGCATTTCATCAGCAAAAGAATATTACTGAGCAGCACCGTAACTATGCAGTTTTCTGTTGTTGGTACCTGACTATATTGTACGGGTACTAGAGATGTCGGACTAAAACAGAATCAATTTAATTTTAATTCAAAATGGTTTCAAGGATTCTTACACTTTCAGGCAAGAAATCATTGATTGAAAATGGTTAATTTTTTTTTAAAAGACTCAGTTTTTTTTATCTTTTTTTCAAAGTGTTAGTTTATAATGCAAAGAGGGATAACTCTCATACCTTTGACTTGGACTTTGACTCTTCTGTTTCGGAGGAGGTAAGATAACAACAATCATGGCGTCGATAGCTCGCTGTCTGCTCAGAACGGGACAAACTACTGCAAAAGTTGTTAGCAAAGGTATAAAAAATGAATGAACAAATCATGGGCATGTTGAATCAATAACTGAATGCTTATTTAAACTGCTTATCTTGCAAAGTTGTTTATTTTTTGACATCATTAACTCAGCGGAAAACAAGTTGTGTAACCCGATTTTACTCTGTTGTCAGTATTGTGTAACGTTTTGTTTTTTTTAGTTATAGAACACGTCATTAGTTCTATGAAGCGTTTAAATAATTTCCCATCGAGTGTTTTATTAAAGTAGATGACTGTGCAAATGTAAGATCAAAATGAAAACATCTGTAAAGTCCTTCAGCACTCCTTGCAGAATACAGGTCCATTACAATCAGTTCCAGGTTCAGCACAGCATTTTTATCTAGCTTTTTCAGCTTAAATTTGTTTAAAGCTCAATAAAGCTTTTCAGGGTAGCTTGATTCAAATAATTTACCATACAAGCCTCCATTCCGCTTGCTACAATACATGCATGACATCTCTCTTTTACCAAAAGGCTATGTTTTTCCTCAGTCTTGAATCTTCTTTTGTTTATTTCAGAATACCTTAACAATGCTAGATCCCTGTCCAGTTTGGCTGATCTCCCAGACACACACAGCATGCTGCAGAAAAGTTGTAGGGATTTTGTTGATAATGAATTGATGCCCATTGCCGCAAAGTTAGACAAAGAACACTTATATCCAAAAGATATAGTAAGTATTTTTTCATTGTAACATATTCACTAATGAAACAAATCAGCCCTCAGAAGTATACTACTTTTTAAAGGAATAGCAATACTGTGAGTAATTTTATGTGAGTACTTGAAGTCATGAAAGGCTTGTACAAAATCACAAGAACAAAAAGCATTCTATATCTTATAAAACCCTCAATGTACTAACAAGATACCTCTGTAGTGGACTTTTGATCAAGAGTATTTACATGCTTTTTAGCATTTTAGTGTAATCAAAACATAAGGGTATTATTTTGGGTGATGCTTGTCATGAAACATGCAATAATAAATTCCTCTTGTTTTATAAGTTATCTACAGTAGTCTAACTGAGTCCTGATCAGCTGCTGATATAATCAATTTGTTGGTCTGGCCTAACAAAAAATTCTTAGCTGACACTTTGTCACCAAAATCCTTCTTCCAACTATTTTATTAATACAAGCCATTTCACAATTTTCATTTTAACTTTCAAATAGAAACTAATATCTATCAGAGCACTGAGAGTCAAGTTCTGTAAACATTTTCTCAAGCAATTAAAAATAGTTTTTTGGGCTAGATGGGATTGCAATTTCACTAACTCTAGTGGCTATTTCACTAATCGTAGTGGCTAGAAACTTGGCAATTTTTAAGTTTTGAAGACAAACATTACATGGCACAAAATCCATCAAGATATGTTTTTTAGCATTAGTATGTAAAAAGCTAATACTAAATGTTTGTATCTAATTTTAAATTATTGTGGAATTTTAAAAGAATCAGAAAAAAGTGTGATTGCATTGCTGCATTATGTATACTTTGTGTAGATAAAGAAGATGGGGGAGCTGGGATTAATGGCAGTTGACGTCCCCCATGAGGAGGGAGGGACAGGACTGGACTATCTAGCCTACGCCATTGCTATGGAGGAAATCAGCCGTGGCTGTGCTTCTACAGGCTGTATTATGAGTGTCAATAATGTAATTTGTTTTCAACACTATAAAACTTCAAAACTTTTTCTTAGAACATCTGAATCATAAATATGAATTTTAATGCCAGGAGATTTTTTGCAATTACAAATGCGTTCAACAGTAAGAAAACCTTCATACAGATTTCTTTATTGGTTCTTTAATTGCCTTTTAGATAAGATATTGAGCTTACGCATTAGTAGAATCATTTTTTAGGGTCGGCTTCATTTTTGTATCAATATATCATTTTAGTCCCTTTACCTTGGACCAATAAATAAGTGGGCCACAGCAGCACAAAAAGAAGTTTTTCAGGAGCCTTTTTTACATGGAGACCGAGTGGGATGTTTTGGTTTAAGTGAACCAGGTTTGAATCTTATTTTGCACAGTGATTTTCTAATTAAGACACTGATATTACTTTAACGTTAGACATGCATTGTCTATATTTCGGATTATGTCCATCATTGTTTTTTATCTGTAAAAACTTTTTCACATTTTGTTGTGATGGAATAGAAAATATTTTTTATTGTTATTAGGACTTGTAATGACAAAACTTTAGGAATTAACTTTTTGTTTTGTTTTTTAAACTCAAGTTTGTTCAAGTATACAAGATATCAATAGGGCTATCATAAAAGATTTAGAAATTTAAAATGCATCATTCTGAAAACATGCAATACATGTATGTACAATGTTTTTAAGATCCATAAGGCCACAAATTTTGAAATCAATTTGTAAGAATCGCAATGTAGTGAAGATAAATGTTTCTACCAGTAAGTAACATTATTATCAAATGAAAATGGATTCACCCTACTGTAGATTTATGTTTGTCCAATTTTTCATATCAAAGGGTAGGGAAGGCAAGGGTGCAGCTTCTATAAGCTTAATTTTTTTTTACCATAGAAATAATTTGAAAATTCTTCTGAAAAAATTAAGATTTAAGCTATGATTTGTGTGTTCTGTGCAGGTAATGGTAGTGATGCTGGGGCAGCGTCTACGACGGCCCGTCTGGACGGAGACTCCTGGGTGTTAAATGGAACCAAGGCATGGATCACTAATGGTTACGAAGCAGAGGCAGCTGTGGTAGGAGATTTCTCTGACTCTCTCTTTCTTCAGTTATCTTAGGAATCCCTTAAATTTGGTAACAGGGGCTAAAAAATATTATTGTACAAAGCCTAAGGCTAGTGAATTTTAGGGGACATGCAAGTGATTTTTTTAATAAGTGCTTGTCCATAGGCAAGTGAATTTAAGGGGGAAAAATACACCAATAAATGCTTTAATCAGTAATAGCTTTTATTTAACATTTGAATCGTTAAGTGTCTCACTGACTTACTTTTGAAAATTCATAGTTCGGTCTTGGTAATCAATTTAAGTACAGAGTTATTTTGAAAATCAAAATATGAAATGTACAAAAAATCTCATTTAAGGAATATGTTAATACATGTATGTATGTCATTAGAATTATTTTCATTTCAGGTCTTTGCAACCACAGATAAAAGTAAGAAACACAAGGTATGAAGAAATATTGCCTATAGTTAAAATGTTGGTCATTTTTTAAATCTCAAAGCATAGGTGCAGTCCTTTTATGACTCGAGTTGATTTTCTACTGTCATTTTTATGTTTCCAAATTACCACCACTTATAAATATTGTTATAATACATAAAACAATTCATTCTGAGATTTGTGAAAATACATCTGATTGCCTGTGTCACAAGGGTAGTTCAAGCAGCTGTGCATTATTTTAGGAAGAAAGTTCATACTTCTTGAAAAGTTTTAGTGTATTGCAATATATATGGAACAATAACTGATCAAAGAGATCAATGAATCAATTTTATGAAAACTGAATGATAATACTCTGCCAAAGAGATTACCAATGAAACTCACTGCCTTGCTCTAGGTTTCATTTATATGGAAATTACAAAGATTATCATGAGAATAACTTTTTTTAAAAATCTTCAACCTTCTTAAATATTTTTTAGGATTTTCTGGTAATAAAGATTAAACAAAATTGATAAGAATTAAGAATCTTTTACCAGACTTTCCTACCTTTAAATTGTGCACTCTTTTAAGGGAATCAGTGCCTTCCTCATACCTAAGCCCGTCCCTGGACTCTCTCTGGGTAAGAAGGAGGATAAGTTAGGGATTAAGGCTACCTCCACTTGTTACCTCATCTTTGAAGACTGCAGGATTCCACGGGAAAATCTACTGGGGGAAGAAGGATTTGGGTTCAAAATTGCCATGGTAATAAAAACCTATCAATACATGTGTAAGATTTTCCTTTGTAAGAGTTGCCTTTCCTTCTTTATTCCATCATGTATTGATAAAAATCTTATTTGTTAATTCAGCAAACTTTGGATGCTGGCAGAATCGGTATTGCAGGCCAGGGTTTGGGGATAGCTCAGGTGAGCTTTTTTTTAACTTTGAAGTTTATTTGTATGTTTTATGCTGTGCTTTTAGCTCAGACATGTTATTCACAGTGTATTGAAATAGACTAAGATAATCAGTAATATACAGGAGAAAAAGATAACCTCATTACGGTAAGAAAATGGAGTTTGCATAGAAGTTATAACAAATACTGAGATGTGAAATAAAGAGTATTAAATTGTAAAAGTATTCTGTACTTAATTGTCTTATTTTACATACATTAATTATTTATGAATTCAGGCTGCATTTGAATGTGCCATAGATTATGCCCAGAAGAGAATGGCTTTTGGAAGCCCCATATCAAAGATGCAGACAGTTCAGGTAGAGTTTTCTCTTGGTTTGAAAACAGGTGACCTTAATAAAAACTAACAAAAAGGTCATTGTCATATGACGAGAGTAATAGATCCGGTTTAGGGGTCCTGATTTCATTAGGTAAATGTTAGAGTCAAGTTTGTCTGTTATTTTTGATTTATAGTCCAAGCTAGCTGACATGGCTCTTCAGATCGAGAGTTCCAGACTCCTAACATACAAGGCAGCACTTCTGAAAGATGCTGGAAAACCCTTCTCTAAAGTAAGTTCAGTAATCATTTTCATTGAAGAGGTTAAATATCTGAATGAATCTTGCTATAATTTTTTGAACATTAATTTCAATAGAGAAGTTTCAGAAATAGAAAACTAAAGAGGAAGCTATGATAGGAATTTATCTTAACATCTGACATGATCAGAAAAGATAACTTCTGTCAGATACATTTGTAAGGTTAAAAATGGCAAATTTATAATTTTGCTTACAACCATGAAAGTCATTAAATCTGCTGTGAGGTCGCTGCAGGGTATAAAAACTGTTTAATGTACTGTGACAGAAGTACCGCAGTTCTCTTATAAAAGTTATGTTAAGGTATTTAACAGTCATCA
This sequence comes from Saccostrea glomerata, assembly GCA_003671525.1. Classification (NCBI taxonomy): domain Eukaryota; kingdom Metazoa; phylum Mollusca; class Bivalvia; order Ostreida; family Ostreidae; genus Saccostrea; species Saccostrea glomerata. The sequence continues at coordinate 2,024,326 of PRKT01000004.1, read as the reverse complement.
CAAGGTCTGTAAATGTTTTCTTTTGGTTACATCATCTTTTACAGGAAGCAGCTATGGCCAAACTGGCAGCGTCAGAGGCTGCTACATTCTGTAGTCACCAGGTAAGTTGTTTCTTTTACCTGTTTACGGTTTTTTAGCTCACCTGAGTTGAAGGCTCAAGTGAGCTTTTCTGATCACATATTGTCCACGTCCGTCTAGCTGTCAATCTCTCTGTCTGTCCGTCGGTCGGTCTGTAAACTTTTCACATTTTTGACCTTTTCTCAAGAACCACTGGGCCATTTTCAACCAAACTTGCCATAAAGTATCCTTGGGTGAAAGAGATTCAAGTTTGTTCAAATGAAGGGACACACCCTCTTTAAAGGGGGAGATTACAAGGAATTAGTAAAAAAATAATGGCATCTTTTAAAAATCTTCTTCTCAAGATCCACTGGGCCAGGAAAGATGGAACTTATGTGGAATCAACCTCAGGTGGTGTAGATTCAAGTTTCTTCAAATCATGACCCCCGGGGTAAGGATGGGGCCACAATAAGCGATCAAAGTTTTACATAGAAATTTATTAGAAAACTCTTTTAAAAATCATCTTCTCAAGAACCACTAGGCCAGGAATGATGAAACTTATGTGGAATCCTCCACAGGTGGTGTAGATTCAAGTTTGTTCAAATCATGACCCCCGGAGGTAGGATGGAGCCATAGTGGACGTTCAAAATTTTACATAGGAATGCAACTGTCCTTTTTCCAAAATTGAGAATTTCATTGCCCTGGTTAAGGATGGGGGTTGGGGATGTGTTGAATCTGTAGTGAAAGTGCAGTGTTTGTTCCTGAGCATCTAGGCTACAACAGAGTACAAAGATGTAATAGACAAAGGTATTTTTACCAGATTTTGAAGTTTTCATGTGCTGGGCAGGCCTCCATTATTTTGTAGTCTACTAAGAGAAGTTATTCCCCTTTGATATTTACTTATGATAATAGAGTTTTCCTGCGTTTCATAGAATTGTGGGAAAACATTGTATGATAGGAATGTATTTTATTGGAAATGCCTGTTTTTGGTAGGTGTGGCCAAAGGAAGGCCAATGAGAAAGCAGTATTTTGTGAGGTGTTGGATCATTCTAAACCAGTGCTCCGCAGAACACACACATTTTTGTTTATATCTATATTCAAATGAATACGTTTATATATATTATTTGTTCTATATTCAAATGAATACGTTTATATATATAATATTAACACCAATATTGTCATATATTTTGATTATGCTTTATTGTACATTTACATCTATGGTGTTTATGCATACCAAGTACTGCTCCGAATGCACGTCCAGTCCCTTGAGGCATAATTTACATAGCTACAGACACAGGTTTTCCATAGTTTCTTGTCTATGTTTTTTTTTCTTGGGTGGTATCAGAGAAGGTGACTTAATGGGAGATCTGTCAGTTTAAGGCCATTGTCAGTTACAGTAATGCTGGTATCCTTAGACTTGAAAATAAATGTGAAATCCATGTTAGATGTAAGGTTTAACTTAGAGACTTGTTCTTCCTACTAAGTCATAAGATTGACAGAGGAAGGAGCATATTGATTTTGTAGCAGCATTGTGCTACATGTATGGATATACACATAATGCATGCATTGTAAAAGTGGCCTGAATTGATAAGTTTATTTAACATAGGAAAAAGAGGTGTAATTTTCTTGAATTTTTATTTGACCAAAATAATAATTTTGGACATTTGTAGATCTTTTGCAGTAGCTCTTTTAGTTGTCTTATGTAAAATATATAAAACTATGCAAAATATTTAAAAATGATATGTAAAACTATTAGTTTCTAAAATCTTTGGTGTGCAACTCAATAATTCATTTTTTCATACACTGTATTTCTATGATATTGCTTATTTGTGATCGTATATTTTTAAGTACCTTAAGTTTATCATTACTTAACAATCATACCCTAAGTACAAGTTTTTAGTCTTCTTTTGAATGTTTCCTTTTATGAGTATAGCCCATATAAGGATATTAACTTTATGACTTGTCCTCTGCCTACTTCTGAACTCGACTCTAACCAGTAATTCGGGCTTCTAATTAAGTGACTCACTAGCAGCTGCAGAGAATTAGGTTGTTTGTTAAGCACTCAGATTTTAATGACTGTAATTCTACAACTATATATAATTAGGGAAAGTAGTTTCCTTCATTGTTAATTTGACATCTTCTTGTATGTGGCAATAAATATATTAATGTTACTAGAATGCTTTACATTCATAAAAATGTTTACTAAGTGAGTGCTTTTTTCCCCCTCCATTCAGAATGTCTTGTTCTATTTTCAAAGTATTTTTGTCCTTTTCACTACTATTTTTAAGTTGCTTGATGTATATGCACAATATACTTTTCTGTATATTTACTCTTTGTGCAAATCAAATCAGAAGTGATTGGGATTGGAAAGAACAGATGATCTTTTAAAGAAACAGATACTCTTTAAAATTTTTACCATCCCTCTCCTTTATAATGAAGCTCTTCTGAATTGCCTTCAGCCCCATTTATCAATAAGACCTCCTTTGAGGGTTTGTGATAGACTGATGTAGCTGTATCTAGAGGAATAGTCATCATTAATTGTGTTCCTACAGGAAATGGAAAAAGCCGGACTCGTCAATGTTATTGATTTTAAGTTATCATAACCGTACCAGGGGTATTTAGGTGGATTAATATCATGTAATGTCTGCAAAAGTCCGATTGAGTTTCAAATCAAATTGCAGTAGAAGGTTTACAGAATCTGGATGACTCATGCCATGTGAACCAATCAAAATTTGATGAAAGTACTTGTGTATTTTGATGTAGTTTTCCTGTCAGTCCTTTGATGTTTTCTATATTAAGTTTGTAATGAATATGTTTGTTCCTGGTTAATTGATCTAGGTCTTGCAATTAAGAACATGCCTCATGCAAAGATATGCCAAAGAATTTTCCATTATTTTATAATGGCTGCTTACTCAAGCCTGGAGCTGACTATAGAAAGTTTCATGATCTTGGAACCTAGGCAGATAAAATGTTGCCTAATTAATGAAGATGTTAGTCAGTCCAACTGATAAAACAATTCAAAATCTGTATATTCACATACAAACAATAAATTGGAAATGAAAGTACACTGAAGTTTTTATGACATGTTACTTAAACTGACTGAGCTCTTAAGATAAACCTTACACATACTCTTGTCAACCAAAGTGGAATTGAGAAGTGCCGATTATTTTTAAGTGGTTGTTTAATCTCATTTTTCCAGCAAAGTAGAGATTCTGCTTTTGACAAAATATAGTGTTTGCTTTGTATATATTAACTGGTTTTTGCGTGGTTTTGCAGGCCATCCAGATTTTAGGAGGTATGGGTTATGTGACGGACATGCCTGCCGAGAGACATTACCGTGACGCCCGAATCACAGAAATTTACGAGGGAACAAGTGAGATCCAGAGACTCGTGATAGCAGGAAGTCTCCTGAAGGAGTACCATTCTAGTTGACAAAACCTGGAGATTAGAGTCTCTGACCTTGACAATGCAAAAGACGAGAATTGTGATAATCTGTAAATAAACATCTCTCTTATCATACAGAGTATGTCTATAGCACATACATTGTAATAAATCTGTAAATTTAAATAATGTTGTATCAAAGAAAAATAAATAAATATGTCTTAATTTCTATAACTATCATTACATGTAGTAAATGATGGTGTTAAATTGTTAATTAGGTTAAAGGTGAAGTAATGAACCAGTGCAGAGCACGTGATCATAATTGTTCAAACACTAGTTGAAATTATTTGCTTAGTTTCAGCATGACATATATTGATTCACAAGCACTTGACAATATTACCTGTAGGAAGAATTAGTTTCTTTATAACCTTAAAGAGCTCCTCAAACCATATGAATTAAAATTTTAAGTGATTGTAAATTAGAATGTCACAGATAAATCATGGATTCTTGTATAGGCAACATTCTTTAAAAACGAAAAATAAACATCATAGAAGCTTTAAAATTTATTAGCATCATAAATAAAATACAACTTGTGCTTAAAAACTATGTCACAAGAGAAAGTGTGACATTGGGAAAAAATAGGCTAGAATTATAATGAAATAATAGCAATATCTGTCTATTTTGCTGAATTAGATGATGCAACAGACATTAAATCTGAATTATAACAGGTTTATGTATTTCAAATAAAACAATCTGTAAAGTATAATGTAAAATAATGGTTGGCAAATGTATTGGTAAATTGCAAGCATCAGAATTTGAACACTTTTGTTTTAATTATAAAGATAACATTGTTTGAAGTGTACTTTGAGTTACAATTATAGCTATTTAATCTGAAGTTCATCATAATTTCATTGCATTGAAAGATTCATCAGTATCCTTTCTAGGAACACCCCAAAACTGTTTTGGTACATGATTGCTTATGACTAGGGTACTGAACACATAACAAGACAATTAACACGTAGAGGACACATTTCATCCTAAGACTTTCACATTGTATCAGAGCTCAGATTCAGGAAATGACATCAACAATAATTTTCCAAGAAGGCTTTATAGATACTCTACTGATATTTGATAAATACATGTACTTATAGTCTTAATTATATGAAAAGTCACTGGTTTCAAAAATTCGTTTTTCTTTTTTGTACATAAATATATTTTACAAAATGTAGAATATGTTTTAAAACTGGATAAATACAGTACAAACTCTACACTAACTAGAGCCTATTATAGAAGCACTATTGCGTGTCTGATGAGTATTATAGGAACTGATAAATCTTCATTCACTAATGAATCCGTGAATTTATAATATGTAGTATAAAAAATAAATAAGGGTTATGAGTATTATATAATGAAGCATCAAAACTCGTGGTTCTAATCTACCGAGCAATAGTCACTCTATTGTAAATCATATAGTGAGATTGTAACAATGGATTTCTTAGATCTGGGATCCAGATGATAGGAAGGGTGGGGGTACAACACAAGGGACATATCTATCGGTAATACCTAATTCTACACTGAGGCATGCAAAGAATTCCTTTGCATTTACAACTAAACTGTTAAAGTGATGTATCTTTTTGTCCATTTGTTAAGAAATTCTATAACGGGAAAAATGTACTTAACTTGGTGAATGAGAGCTTAGGGTCTAGGGAAATGACTTGAATTTATGAGAATTTTTTTGTCAGAAATATAACGAATGCAAACTTATATGTACACATCATAAAGAGAAGCATGACAATTAGCATCTAAATGTAATTTCTTAATGTGCTTTGCATTATTCCGAGATGTGCACACTTTTTTGGCACTAATGCCAGACGTCTATTTTTTATGAGCAGTGAATGTGAATTCTTGTTGCATCAGTTCTAAATTAAGCCAAAAAAAATGAAACAAATGAACACTGAACAAACTATTATGCTACTGAACCAATTAAAAACAATGGCAAGAAACTTAGGTATTTCCCGTACAAAATGTACGAAAATGAACCAAATTCTGGCAAAAAAAACCGACACTTTTATACACTTACATATCACAGGGTTATCGTTACATGTAGAAACTCAAATAAATTAAACACATAAAACCTCATTACACTGACAGAAGGAATTTGACATGTAAAACATAACAATATGATATAATGATATAGCAAAAACAGATATTAAGGCATACGGAGACAGAGTCACAACCGTGATAGTTAGATCACATTGAGGTTCAACATCGACTGACTGAGAAACAGCCATTGATCACCTGGGCTTCAATAAAACACCTGATGTCTAAATACCAAACAATATATACAGAAACTTCAATCTCATTTCTAATCTCATTTTAAATTGTCTATCCTCCCCTTAGCATGCTTAGGAGTCCCCTAATATCAAATAAATTTGTGAGTAGAAATTATTTAACTCTAAATTTAAACTTGCAATATAATGCAAAATAACTTTTGTTGTTGTTCACTTTGATCTCTTTGATAAGGTAAATACAAAGTGGCAAATAAAGTTCTCTACATGATATAATATGTATCCTTTTAAAAGACATGAAAAAATATATACTGTATTATGCACCAATTCTTGTGTAGGATTTCATTTTGTATCATATGACATAATAATCACATAGCTTCCTGCAATGTGTAACATACAGTTATGCTTGCCATCAGCTTCATACACATAAAAGCAAGCTAATGACAACCACACACTAAAACTCACTCTTCTAGCAATATTGTATTTATTGCAGCTGTTTGATTATCAGTTTGGTCCAATAAGCTTAATTTAAGCCAAGGAACGAAAAAGTATTCTTCATACTTCACTTTTTGATTGCAATTTTTAGGAATACAGGACAAATGATCACCTGGTAGTACAGGTATGACAGGTACCTTTGGTCAGACCATTCAAATAGTGATATAAAAAGACAGGTACCTTTGGTCAGACCATTCAAATAGTGATATAAAAACCGATCATTAATGCCTGGAACATAATACATAAATATATGACATGTAATAATACAAGTATAGAAACTCCTGTAGAACTGGTGTGGCTTGATGGACCTATGTTTGGTAACTGAGCAATCTTCTCGGGGGAGTTCTTGGAGTTGGGTTGACGTAAACTGTACCGATCCCCACACCCCAGGAACTCCTCAATCGGTTTGGGCCAGTTCACTTGTACTCTCATCTTCATGTCATAAAACTTGTACATTTTGTCCCCTTTGAAGAAATAGGTGTTTTCTGTAATAGGAAAAGAATGGTTTTAAAACCAAAGGTACCTTAAATTGAGGATAAAGAACATTTTTTCTCTAAAAATGTAGTTTGTTATACTAGTAATAAATGTTATTTTTTATCAAAATTTAAAAAAAATTATTTTTTTTTTATTTTGCATAGAACATACCGAATATTTGCATAGTTATAAGAAACTTTAAAAAAATGGGATATCAAATAAGTGTAAGAAGTAATTTGAACAAACCTTGGAATTTAAAAGCAGTATCAATTGGAATAGGAACATTTTTCCAGATGCTCATGTCGCGAGGGTAATCAGGTTCTATTTGATTGTCCGACTCCTTGAATTTCCAGTACATATCTTTACTGACTAGGTAAATCCTTTTGTTGAAACCCCACACAAACACTGCATCAATTTTCTGAATGTCTTCAGGAATTCCGAAGTCTGTGATTGGTTTACCATTAGTAGGGTGTCCATTGGCAAGACTGTTACCGTTATATATCCAGTACCTCTTTCCTAAGAAGATCAAGGATTGAAACATTCTTATAAACAGCACATACCAAAATTTGAAATAATTCAAAACATTTCTTTGATTTACAATTTTTCCATCAAAATTGTACGAAATTGCTGGAAATCTAAAACAATTATAAGTTAAAAATGAAAAAAAAAATTCAATTTTCTTTTTACAAATGAAGGAATTATTGGGGGGTTTGATAGTGTTTTTTGACACTGAAATACAGTGAAATTCAAAATACTTCTAGCAAGAAAATCCCATTACCTGAGAAGAAGAAGATTCTGCGGTCTGTGGGATGTTCAAAAGCAGCATCAATCCTCTCCACGTCCTCAGGAAATCTGTACCAGAAGTCGTGTATAATGGAGGGTTCACTAGAGAGAATGGTTTTGGGTTCAGGGCTCCTCCAGAAATACTGTCAAATAAAAATATTTACTTTAATAATTTGCATTCCAAATGCTGCACAAGAATTTTAACATGCTGAAAAAAACTAGGGGTCAGTGCCCCTGAGTGGGTCAAACACCCACCCAAAATAGCAGTTCTTTCCTGGCAATTTTTTATGAATGCATATATTAAAAAAATGCAACATTCTATAGTCTTAATTAAACTTTAGTCAATGACGACATTTCTTTTTATTTACACTTATTCCTATAAGTATTTTGCCTACCTTTCCGATAAAAATGAAGACTTCAGAACGTATAACTGCTATGGCGTCAAAGTTTCCCTTACATGGGTCTATTGGGGCCTTACGGGGAGGGGCGAGGGTGCTGTATCCTCCCCGTGTATCAGGCCGCCTGGTGGTCGGCGGGGGTCGAAAGGTCACGTAAGGTCCCTTACCACCTAAAAAAATCTGCTGTTTTACTTACTTTTAAGAACTTCGTTAGAAAGAGTTTGTAAAACTCTTTCAAAGAAAATTTATTCAAACACTCCTTAAATGACTTCATTGAAGGCTTTTATAATAAGAGAGATCTTTCATTTGTATATTTTCTATGTGGATTTACCATATATAAGTTGGATTCCTAAGGTATCATCGTATGGAAGTTGAAAGTTGGGAATGTATCCCTGATACCAAGGATACATAAGGGCTTTGGGCTCGTTACTGTGGCTCAGTCCCAGGGCGTGCCCAAACTCGTGAGCAGCTACCATAAACAAGTCCACACCTAATAATAGCAACAGGAAAATGATTACTTTAAAGATTATTATTTTCCTATTTTGTAGGGAAAGGATGTCCCTTTCCAGTCACAAGATAAAAATTTTAAAATATTTCCTTTTCTAACAGAAGAAGTGCAATTTTCATTTCTTTTTTGAAAAGCTAAAACAGTCATTCACCTTCCTCATTGGAATTGATCGTCCACTTTTCATCTTCATCGAAATGAGTATCACCACCTTTGTCTTTTCCAGGAAAGAAAGCGTGAGCCAGGATAAGACCTGTAGAGATAGGGGTAAATTGTAAGGTACATGTACATAAAGCACAGAATAAGATACCGAACAAAGAGCATGCGCAAAACTAACTCGGAGGGGGGGATGTGCCCCTCGAATTTTCGTAATTTTTAAATTTGAATCAGAAAGACCGCCCCTCCCCTGAAAACACGACCTCCTACAAAATAGGTTTTTTGGGTTGGAAAAGTCGATAGTTTACTTTTCTTGCTTGTCAAAAAATATCGGAGTTTGATTTTTGTTGCAGTTAAACCTTCATATATACAAGAAATTCAAAATTATCTCTAGCAATCTAAAACATATTTTTCGCTGTATTTAAAGACATCCCAATACTGCTTACATAACTTTAACTGTGTTTAAATTGCATTTTAATTTGTTTCGCCTGTGTTCCGGTGTAAAGACGAATAATGACCCCCATCGAATAATGACCGGGGGGTCATTTTTCAACGACAAAAAATGACCCCCACCCGTAGAAAAAAAATCATTTTTTGTAGAAAAAGAGTCCTAGGGGGTCATTATTTTATATGTTAGTCCTATAAAATAATGACCCCCATTGAAAAATGACCCCCTTTAAAGTGATACAAAATATACACTCTTTGATATCTTTTTTACAGCGAAACTAATTTTTACATTTTCTGTAACCAGAAAAATACAAAAAGTCGTATGAAATAATTAAGAGATTCACGTAGTCTTTCAATGCAAAAATTGTGTTTGAAAAGAGATTCTTTAATTGTCAAGTAAATAAAATTTCTTTTTAATATTCCTCCTTATAATGCTTGCTTAAAGAATGATATTCCACTTGTTTTTAGAAATCAAACCATGCAAAAATCAGGTTTAAATACTCTTTAATAGGAAAAATTAAATTTTCCGTCATTTCAACTTTTAGTTTGTTTAAGTTTGGCAAATCCTATTTGA
>PRKT01000004.1:1936017-2010642 GCA_003671525.1 Saccostrea glomerata | reverse complement strand
ACTCCACCCTTTTACTCAGTTCTGAGTATATTTTTCAGAGAATTTAATATGAAAATCAGAACAAACATTTTCATTGTTGTAACGTCTTCTTTATAATGTATCATAATATGAAAAGTTAATTGAAGACCATTTCGTATAGTTTTATCGTGTTCGTCTGTATGTCCGTCTGTCTATCTGGCGGTTTGTTTGTCCGCAAAAACCTTAACCTTGACCATAACTTTTCATTTATTAGAGCTATGACTTTCATATTTAATATGTGTATTCCTTGTGACAAGACCTTACTTTGGGTACCACCAAATTTGACCTTTTGACCTTTGCCTAGGAGTTTGTCCCATTTTACACAAAAATGCCAAATTTTTACTTTGGCCATAACTTTTAAACGGTAGATACTAGTACTCTCATACTTCAAATATGTAGTTTTTTGGCATTACCTTTCATTGGATACTAAAAACTTTGACCTTTTGACCTTGACCTTGGAGATTTCCGTACTTATGATTTTTTTTGTATAATATAATACTGCTGATTTTTAATGTCAGTTCGATGATTTCCCCCATCAAAAAACAATGTTTACCTAACCCTTAAGGCTTGATAAATCTTTTACTCCTTTAGATTCTGTAATGTTATGAGATCAACATATCATCAGTTTATTCCCAATAAACTCAGGTGAGCATTTTGGCCAATATGCTTCTTTATCTAATTTTTTTTTGCCCCCTAAAAATTTTAGCTTTAATCTACAGGGGGTCATTTTTCTACGGGGGTCATTTTTCTTCACGTGGGTTCTGCAAATTTTTAAGGTGGTGACACTTTCTACGGGCAAAAGGGTCATTTTTCTACGTCGAATAATGACCGGAGGTCATTTTTCGCTGTCGAAAAATGACCCCCGGTCATTATTCGATGGGGGTCATTATTCGTCTTTACACCGGCAATATTCGCTTTGTTTATGAGATACATAGACGATATTTTTAGTTTCACGAAGAAGCGTATAGTAGTATTTTTCTCCTCAGTAGCGTAATATATATACACGAATATCTGATTGACTATTGCTCTTGGCTCTAGGTTTGTTTTCATACAAAGAGTAGATAGGCTAAAGTTCACGGTAAAAACCAATCTGCTGATAGTGTGTTTCTCTGTGTAAGCTTCCCGCCAAACAAAACAGCGATCTCAAAGCTGCTGCATGCACTCAGTGTGCGTGGATCCAAAGTATATGAAACGAACCTCAAAAGAACATCTGGTTCGGCCAGCAACGTGTTGCTTTCTCTCTCGTTCTTTCACGTTCAATTCCTCGTGAATTATTGACTGAGCCGCAGCTATGGTTATAATCTTCCTGTCTTCAATCTGTTTAAGTCACTTTTATGTTTTCCTTTTGATTAGTTTTTGTCATACAACCCTGTAGTCTTGTTATGGATTGGGTGACACATTTCTTTGTATGGAAACAAATATCGTTCAAATTAACTGAACCGACCAATCCTTTTTGTCATAATTCTTTTATAGACAAAATGATCCATAATATTTCAAAGCAATAGAAGGCAAGTAAAACAGCAAATGACTTCGTTATTGTAAGAAAAAAGGTTTTTTTCTATAATTCAATCTGACGTTAGTTTTTTAGTTACCAAACCCCAAAGCAATTTCTTACAGAAAAAGAAATAAAATTTGCCAAATCTAATAAATAACAAACACAGTGAAATGTATTTTGTGCCTTATAGACTTCTGTCAATTACCTTTCCCATCAAATGGGTAACCATCTTTATGATATTTTCTGGCAAATTTTATCATGATATCAGCATCTGTATTCATGACTTCTGTAAACGTTAAGTCAGTGACGTCACTCCAAACTTTAAAAGCGTCTGCGATGACTCGTCGGACATCCTGCCACTGTAGATCTGGCGTGTAGTTCTCAATTCTGAAATAATTTAAAGACACAGTCTTTTATTTATAAATCTTCGACATCATTACTGCAAAAGATACTTCATGGTGTCTTAACATTTTAACTGCATCGAAACACGCTTCCTCTTTAACCTATGGTGTTTGAATTACCATTAGACAAATGTACCGTGTCCCAACCATTGGAATTGGTTACAAGATGATTATACAGAACACAGATGTTGACATGATCGCCAGAGTCAGGTTCTCTCAGAAAGTGATTTATAGCTAAGAAATTTCAAACTTAACGAAGCAGGTAGAAGACCCCTCAGCACCTGGGTAATGAAACCCATTAACGATGCCAAAGGTCAGCCTCTACCGGAAATAAAGTTTGACATCGCATCTTGTGGTTAATTCCATGCGACACGAAACGTGCTTCTAAAAGTGTCACTTTACTAATTGTTACTGGGCGTGCTAGCTGGTGCAATCTCAGAGCTGTGGTTGCTTATCTTATATTTTACTTTCTATCGTGTTCGTAACAGACAGTCTGCTCCTATTTGCAAAGAACCAAAATGATGATGTCAACTCGAATACAGACAAACAGAAGTTTCTGTACCCCAAGGTCATTGACACCAATGACTGAATTTAGATCACCCGATTCTACAAAGACAAACCAGACAAGCCATTACAGGCAATAAAGCAACATGCAAAAGATATCCTTAAGTCTGTATGACTCAGAAATGACTATCAGAGAGTATTTCGATGTTTGCTGTAGATCGAACAGAATGATAAAAACGTGATTCCTACCGAATGTAATTTTCTCTCTTTTTCTGGTTTAAGGCAGGAAACAAAACAATTATAAGCCAAAGGACTACCAAGACATTTAAGATAGAAACTAAAACTAAGGGATGATTATGTTTGGCGTACTCCAATTTGTTCTCCGCGGCCCCTGGCAGCCTTTGGTTTTCCGGCCGCGGACTCCTGGCGCCTCGTGATATCTGGGTGATGACATATTCGCCGGCAGGACCTTACAGAACTTATCTTTGGTCGACTTTATAAATAAGAAATGCTTTCTTTTAATTACTAGCATCCGATGCAAATGAGGCTCCACTTTCAAAATGACTCAATGCTCATTATCTTTTATCTCTCCGTACAAATGATACATTTTGATAGCATTAATATTTTATAATTAATTTTAGTTAATTGATTAGTTCTTGTATAAAAACCTACATCGGTTCAGTTTATTGAAGTCGAAAGACATACATCTCATGGACAATACATAATCGTTGCATCTTTGATTAAAAGAATGAGTCATTTTCGACGAATAAAATCGTTAAACAAGGCCTGAAAAGTGTCTCCTTCAGCATTCAAGAGCATTTTTTGAAAAAAGAAAAGAAACGAATAATGTCCCCTTAATTATCTAATAATTGAAATTAAAGTGTAACTCCGGATATCCTTAAATGAAACATATTTTTTATGAAATATTCGTCATATTTTTGTAAAATACATTTTTTCTCATTTACATCCGTCGACGACCATGTACTTGACAAGATTATGTTAATAATTTCTTGTAAAATAAAATACGAAGATTACAAACAGTAATCCAGCTCAAAAGTCCATTGATATAAATTGGGAGCAAAGCAAAGTCGGACCTGTTATCACCTGGGATCAGGTGCCATGGAGGAGTATGCACCCCTATCGACCGGTCACATCCGCCCTTTGCTCCTTGTCATAATTGACAAAAGAAAAATAATGACCTGACAATTAGTATGTAAAACGTCAGTCATCATTCGACTTAATGATATATTTGCTAACAAGGTCACTGTATCAACCAAAGAACTTTCGAAATGTTGTCTTGGAACGAGTTCACATCCTTATTTCCTCAACTTGTTTGTCAACAACCTATCTAGTTTTAAAACTAGAATTTCTTAATTAAAACATCCTCCTGCGTACTGGGAGATATAAACTCCATATTACAGGTGAAAGGACTATATTGCCACAAAATAAGGGAATCTGGCATGGGAAAGTTGATGTCATTACATTCATAATTTTTTTCAGTTTGATTAATATATTTCGACACTTAGGGTAGTGGGTTAAATAACATTATGCTTAAGATTTAGACTGTGTCTGCAGAATGCATTTGCTAGTGTTAAATACCAACTTTGTAGAAGTACTAATTGAAGCAATCCCTGTTGAAAAGTCTGGTCATTCATACTAAAGAGAAACAGACGTGCTCGAATAGTTTATCTCTAATATATGTAGATAACAATCTTTGACATTTGGAAAGTACACAGAATTTGCGTTAAGACGTAAAAATAGTTTGTTCAAGTGATATCTAACATTGGCTGAATTGGCAGGCTAATCACTGCAATGGGGAGATTATAAGTTTATATAGAACATCATATGATTCCTATGTCTATAAACATCTGAGTATACTCCATGTTAACTGAAACAAAATTTAAATTCCAGTTACGCATACCCTCTTGTAGAACGGATGCTAAGCTGAAAGGGGCCACTTTGACCGTTTTTAATATGATTTGCTTCACATATTTTTCCCCAATGTATGTTGTACACAAAATTGTTCTGTTGAGCTTTATTATAATTGTATTGTATTTGTAAATTTACTGATAATCTAACGGTCGTCTGCCCTTTTCTGTTCACATTTTGCCATTCGTAAACATTGTAAAATTCTTGTGTTGTTAAATCTCGTCTACTTGACAACCTGGCATAAGAATCTAACTGAATGTTGAAAAACTTGTATATTTTGAATTAAAAGCATGAAAAGTACATAACCCTGATCGTGTTGTCAAGACAACGAGCTGACTGCATTGCAGTATTATTTTTTACCCTTGTGGTGAGGAACATGTGTTTGTCCTTAGGGAGGCAGTGAAATCGCACAAGTAGAACAGAAACCTGTCTGCCTTCAACGTAAAATATTAGGAAAAAATGTACTTAGGACAAATTGAGATTATAGCTATAAAGCTTGTGTTAGTTGGTAGGTGAGGTGTGGGTGACTCACTGCTTCAGCGACTTGCATGAGAGTTCGTGGAGCGTGTATCTCTTAGATCTTGGCGGGGACAATAGAATCGTGATGCAGAGAATAGTTCAATGTAGAAATAACAATAACCTATTAGCTATGACTCAATTTCTAGCTTCCAATCAACAAAATTTTCCAATAGTTATTAGAATACAGTCCGAACGAAGAAAAAGGAAACTAATTTTATCGCTTCTCATCAGTGGATCGGCAGATTGATGAACCATATGCCCTCATTCATGCAGGTTGTGATGTCAAATAACCACATAACAACCAGGCCGAACAAGGTCACGTGGCTCAACTTTCATGGTCATCACTAACCTGTTCGTGTAGCTCGAAAGAAAAACCTTAAAGATGGAGACGGAGCTCAGCTGAAAAATTCCTCTCGAAAATACTGGCCACTGCGCTACTTATCTTTGTATTTCGCACCCTATGTACCAGCTTACATTTATCTTGCAATCCAGTGCAAACTCTAATATGCAGAATAATAACTGTTGGTGAGATAAGACAGCCTGGGAGCTACTGTACACCAGCCAAACAAGATCAAACTCTAGCAGAGAAATGGCTCTTTTCTCACACTTATTACAGATGTCATATGATTTCGTGAGTAATGCTAGGTCTGGTTTCAACTTGAAGAAGTCCTTAAATTTAGAACACATGTCCGGTATTAAAAATGGGGGCAAATCAAGGGGGAGATTTCAATATGCTAAAAATTCTTCGTTTTTGCAGAAGCACACTGAGAATTATTTAAAATCTGCTGATCTAGATACATAAATTCCTTTACTGTGGGTGTGCCATAGAAATGGTAATGCATGGTGTGTTTTTCTTTTTAACAAGATGTCATAATTTGGCCCCATCTCGTGATTCTTAATCCGCACATGCACGTAAACACTTTTGCTGCATATTTTAGCAAATTCAAAGTTGTTGACACAAATACTTTGTTTAAACATAAGGACCATCACTTTGTAATTAGCTCTGCAAAACAACATTGTAACCCTTTCGACTTTCCTTTTTCCTTTATACTAACAACTTATATAACTTACCTGTAAGTTAGATCCTTATGGTCCCATTTAGATGGGGCCAGTACATATCTCTTTTTCCGGGCCCCTTCTTCTTCCACTGGGTCTTTGTTACCACACCTCGGTTTGTGCATGAGCTCCTGAGTTCGAACATCGAGCACGCCGGTCGGCGGGATCCCACCCATTCTTTGTAATTTCTTTATGGACTCCGTGATGTCCATTGAAATGAGGTTCTGAGCCCCCTTCTCCGCTTGAGCCGATGATATGTAACCAAACTTTCCAAGGTATCTCTATAAAGATAGTAAAAATTGGCATGTAATAATATTTCACAAAAATTTTGAACAAAATGTTTCATTTGAATTTTATTTTTTAATTCCAGAAGGCGACAATGAAGTTTAAATAATGTATATGGCACGCCAAATTCACAAAAATGATATAAACCTAGTTTCACAATTGATAAACTAGGTTTATCGACTGTAAACTATAGTTTACAAACTGTAAACTATAGTTAACGATTCGTTAAGTATAGTTTTTATCTGTAAAACTATATTTAACGGTCGTTAACTATAGTTTACGAATGCTAATCTAAGTTTATCTGTCTGAATAAAGCGTTAACAATAGATTTTGTTGATTAACATAGATTCACGTTTGTAAACTATAATTTACAATCGTAAACTATAGTTAAGAGTTGTTAATCATAGTTTCACAAATTGTGAAACTATATTTATCAGATCGTTAACTATAGTTAACGGTTTGTAAACTATAGTTTACAAATCGTGAAACTGTATTTATCAGATACTCTATGTTTTGCAATCGCAAATGATTGTTTTCGATGTTAAGTATAGTTTACGGTTGTGAAACATAGATTTTCGCGTTAACTATGGTTTACAGATGTAAAATATAGATTAACGTTGTTAACTATAGTTTACAGTCTGTAAACCATAGTTTACAACCGATAAACCTAGTTTATCGACTGTGAAACTATGTTTTGCTCATTTTTGTGGATTTGGCGTGCCATATAATGTAGTTCGCTAACTGACGTGAGCAAACATAAAAGCGAGCATCATTTCTTTCTGGTGGGTACTTGTACGTCTGAATTCGAAATCAAGTGAGTATATGAACAATCTGGCAGGTAAACAAAATTTCAAGGTTTTTTTAAGCTTGTGGGAACCTTTCTTTGCAACGAACTAGATAATTATTAAGATGAGATACAACCGATATCGACTAACCACTGCATATGTTTTGTATCGTCATCAAGTGTCAAATTTTGCTTTATGCGTTTTATTTTAAAATTTAAATATTATTTTTGAGTGTCCGAAACTCTGATTTACATATCTATATAACTTGATATCAGCAGACCTACATGCGAAATTAAACCCATAAAGTACATATAATTCATAGTCAAACTACGACCTTTATTTATAATGTTAAAAGTACACATATTTTAAAGGCCAGTCAATTAAACAATAAGTCCACGGGACACAATGCTCCGTACGTCCTTATCATTCCTGTTTGATCTATCAACAATGACATTCTCATTATTTACTCACTGCTGTACCCTCATTCCGCTAAGGTACAGCTTATTGAAATCAAATTAATTTTTTTTATTTTTCAATCCCTTATAATATACTTGTAACTGTTTCTTAAAGAATTTTTAAACTCATCACAATTGCAGTATTAGTTCTAGTACCATTTTAATATGACACTGGAACATTTTTTTTTTGAAAGTGATTGTATATCATTAGAATATGATCATTTTATTAAGTGATATTTTTTATCAATAAAAATTCAAAATGCATAGAAAAATAATATAACAATTAAAACATGTGGCTATTCTAAAAAAAAATCTTCTAAACACTGATATTTTTTAACAGTGCCAGCAATGATCTGAAAACAGGGGTAAGATGAGGTGTCATGTTCGAGTGAGCTTCCCCTGTCGACCCGACTCATCAGTCACTTGCTCCTTGGTATGAACAGCTAGACGATTCAGTGTGAACTCAAAAGATAATGGACTATTTGTTTGAAAGACGTCAGTCAACATTTTTCAAGGACAGATTGCATTTGCTTGTATTGAAATTACCAAATGTTGATTTAAATCTAGATTGTTTATATCCTTGTATAGTCAGCTTATTTGTCAAAAGTTTGCCTCATTTTAGAAACTGGTCGAATCAACTTGGAACCCATGAAAATTCCACCATATCTTTGGAAGATCTCTCCTCCAAAAAACTACAAACATGTTATCAATGAGAAACTACAGCATCTTCTCAATATCAACCTTGGAGTACTTCTGAATAGAATCAGTTTTAACAAAATAAGCTTTTAATTATAGACCAATAACAAGGTATGTAAATTAACGAGTTTCATTTTTGTTGAAAAGGCAGCTGTTTCTGATGCCAAAAAGACTAAGCTTAATTTATCGTGGGGAATGGTTATATAAAGGGGTGAAGATTCGTAGGTTTTGATGCTTTTGAATTTGTTATCATTTTGCAACATTATTTTTTATTCTAAATGTTTGGGATATTTTCAAGTATTATCATCTGATTAACACTATTTCTCGGTCATGTTGATGTACATTATTCCTGAACACGCCGAAGATTCTCCTTTAATGTTAATATTTATGTGAGGTGAAAAGAAAGAGTCTAACTAGAAACAGTTATATACCTATTTTCAACGTTTGCTATTAAGTTGGGAATCAAGTAAAAGTATCAATTCAATTTGGTTGTTCGGAATATGAACACATTTCCTTAGAAAGAGAAACTAGAATTTGTATTACTCGTATGTGATGGATCACCATTTGTCGAAGCCACTGTAATGATGAACCTTACAAAAAAGACGATGTTCTTATCTTCTGATCTACTTTGTCAGCTGGGACATTTTCATACGCCATGCTGAATTTAATCAACGGAACGATACCCGTAATTGGATTTAGTATTAGTACCTCTATTTAATCCTGTATATTCCTTAAACACGACGTACTGATGCATATATATAAATGTTAAAAAAATATCAGCTGTTTTCTCTGTTAATCACAAAACGATGAGTATATACGATTTTTCACCATCAAAAGGTTTGTGTGATAGTGATGCATATACCGCGTAGCTAACCATCACGACTTATTTACTGTGACCCCTCATTTCATCTCTTTGACTCAAATTCATCTTATCAACAAAAAATTAAGTGTATGCCAGCTATCATGTGCAAGTTCAACACGTCAGTTTATGTCACACATTGTGAAGCAATTACAATATCTAATTTGCAATGCATGATCGTAGGGCTTTGGTCATTTCATTCTATAAAATCAATAGATGGAATGCATTCACTAAAGGTCATTTGAGGGAATTTTTATGTGTGATGTTGCAATTGTTTTGCACAAATTTATGTTCAAGATAAGAAAACTTTCTCTACCCAGGAAAACTCAGCAAATAACTCAAGCTGCATTTCTATACAAGACCTGACATAAAGTAACAAGAATCTTACCGTAAGATGACTGTACACAGTATAAATATGAATACATGCAGTCTGTCATCTGTAGATTTCTATCTATGACATAATCTATTTTACACATAGCCATGTGTTCCGAAGATAATGATTAACATCTTACACGTGAGTGTCAAACAAGGAAGATGCCACAACAAAAGCACTTGTAATTCCATCTCATCGCATCCTCTTTTGGAATAAGAGGGGATTCTATTTTTTCCTCAAAAATTACGAGTTAATCTTGAATGGCGAGGAAGAAATTGTAACTAGTTTGAATACATTTAGATTACTTGTTTAACTTTCTTATTGCTGTGCAGATATTTACTATTATTAGTACGCCGTTTATAGCCCCCCTTTTGAGCTTTGACAACCTGTTCCTTAGGAAACGTTTTAAGTATATCTTTTCAAACCTACATTGTTTACAGACCCAGTAAAACGTTTCATTTCTGTTAAATTGTTTGTTGTTATAAAAACCACCGAACCGTATAAAATACGTATATGATAAGTAAACATGGTCAATACTCAATACACCTACATACAGAAATCCTGAATGAAGGGAGATTTAATGATTCACAACGTACATATATCAAGGTTAAATCATGTTAATAGCGAGCACCTCTCGTCTGCTATAAGAAACAAAACAGACGATATATGAATTACTTACAAAAGCATCTGCATCTAGATTAGAAGCTCCTGAAACTGGCAATCCTATAACTGAATCTGTAACTAAGAACACTATGTATATCACAAATATTAATGAAGTCTTCATTGTTTTACGTGAAGGTCCATTATTAGAGGCTATATTCCTCCTCTCTCCCGCTCCGTCCACGCCTGTGTAGTGCCCACAATAACACACTCCAGGGATCTGCTTGTACATTTCTCGTTCAGCCTCCATGTGTATTACGGCACATTCACTGTTTCATAAATTAACCGTATATTAAATGTGGCTCCGTTATGTGGGCTTCAATTGTTTTAGCGTCTATTATTGTATCTGGTTGTCAGTTTTCCACTCAGAAGAAACCAACCACAATAATAACCAGCACTCCGTCTTCTGAAGCCAGCCGTTAGTCTAATTTATCATTCGCCGAGCATCTGGTCCAATTACATTTTGATTTCTTTTATTAGAAAAAAGAATCGCCGTATATTTTAGGTCAAGTGTTACTGATTCACACAAAAAACGACTTAAATAACCTCACCGTTTCCTGCACACCGTGGGGCGCACCTTGCTTGAACCCTCAGATTACCTAATCTAATCCCTCGAGCATAAATTACCGAGTCCGCTATATAACGAAGATAAGGTCCAGGTCTTAAGACAATAGTCGCAAGATTATTCACACCTCTTAATAAACAGCTAATTAATTCATATTTACAATGAAGACATACAGTGATGCTTCATCCTTCCTCCGGAGATGATCATCCTCTACAAATGTAAACAAAGAAACTGCTTATACGTATATCCTTTACGCTTTGGTTAATCGGACAAAAACTGTTCCGGGTTTCTGTAAACATCTTTCATCACAAGAGCAATAGATTTGATCCACTGGCTAGTTTCTGTATGTTTCTGGACTATCCTCAATATACACAGAAAGTATCCTATTATAATCAATATCCAGGCTTATTTGAAATGGTTCCTCTGCATCAGAGTTCAGCGATTCCCTTGCTAGAGGTTATGTTTCCAGACAAATGCCTTGTCTGTCAATATATTCAAAGAGCATGGAAGATCATGATGAGTCACGGGGTTCTGAGGAGAATGGTGGGTAATTTTGGAGATGCTACTGTCAGCACGTGGTTCTGATTAGCACTTGTACTGAGGGAATATATTTTCCGAACATCTTTGTTTCACATGCTACTCCTCATTCATCAGAAACATATGGTCGATACAGACGCGTGTGATCGAACGGTTCAATCTTAATATCGATTCACAAATCCCGGAGGAACAAAAAAATCAAATGAATTCACTGAACCGTGGTGAAGGTTATTAAATTTATCCAACAAAGTCCCTGAATCGCCCCGGTTATATCTTGACTGATATTAAACGCTTTAAGATGGAAACGAGATAAAGCCAATGTTGCATGTACTGTTGTAACCAGCCTGATTAAAATGGAAATTAAGTTGATTGGATTTTGCATCGATATCGCTTGCACGGTGCACAACCTGATCATATTGGGCCTTTTTATTGCTATGACACTTTAACATGCTTCATACAAAAACTAACATCAACAAAAACATTTAAAATATTATAGTATGAAAAGATTAGAAGATAAATATGAAAGCCAACAGCTGTTAAACGTTAATTTAATGTGTCTATTATAGCAATCAATATTACTAAACATTGCTTTTTTTCTTTTAATGTATGATTCATGATAATATATACAAATGTATTTGCCATGGAATCAATATTTGATAAAGAGCCGAATCGATATATCAAACTACAAAAGAATAATTTAATACGATACAGCTAAGTTGTTATGTGGTGTTTAGGGCCGAAGAATGAAACAAAATATAAGAGAACAGCAATAACGCACGATTTAAGAATTTCTAGCGCGAGAGAAATACAATACAACAATCCCTCGGAATCGTAGCTGGGTGGGGATTTCGCGCAGGTATAAGAAAACAATAAACCGCATCGCAACCGCAAACCTTTCGGACCATAATTAGGTTATCATGCCATCAGTTATCTAGAAGGACGGTATATCAATAAAGAATATAATCTGTAATCCACACGACAGATTAACTAAGAATAGATATAGGCTGATATCAGTTGTATTTTGTCTATTCGTGAAGGTCTTTTAAATTTACTCGAAATCAAAAGTGCACGCGACAAATGTATCTGGAATAATAATAAAAAAAAATAATTAAAAAATGCCACTATATTTTTTATGCATAAAAGTAGTTTCCATTCTTTATTAATTTTAGAGATTCAATATATTTAAAGTGCAAGTAGACCTGCCCTATATATTTTTGAAACCCCTTTATCGGAAATGGAAAAGGAATCAAAGACAATCTTGTGTATTTTGTTTCTTTCGTACCAGCCGCGATCATTGACTCACTGATGTCAAAACTGCCCATTAAAATACGATTGTAATTCATTCATTTCAAATCCTTAGTGCCCTTAATAGCTGTTTCCGCACTTGAAGTCTTTCTTAAGGTTTTCAGATAAGTGTACATTAATTAAAAGTCATATAAGCAAATTGCACTTCTAAAGTGTCATTCTACGGTCGACATTTGACCCGTCACACCCATTCCTGTAGGGGGTACCTGTTATGATCGCAATAAGAAAAACCCTGGGCTCGCTGCGGTTCTCCACAGACAGAGAAATTGACCACTTTGCTAGTCTAGGTAAATATTTACGGGACACTAGTAATCCATGTATGGACCAAGTCAACAGGAAAGCGAAGTATTGGACACGTCATTAAAGGAGAGCCACTTAGTCAGGAATTACAAGGTTTGCTTTGATGAGATAAATCAATGAAGGGCTAATGAAGCTCCACTTATGGTGTTGTATTTGTCAATTTTTCACAGTAACTGCGTTTGCTGATAGCATTGCTTCGACAATCCTCGCACTTTCCGTTACAATTACATGCTTTAGTACCTATTACACTGCCAAACAAAATGAAAGCTTGAGTAATGTCTTTTATTGCCTATTATTCTTATATATTTGGTCTTTCTTTCTTCATTTTTCCCCAATGACGGGGTTTTTCTGCCTATTTATTTAGTCTTACTATCACATTTCGTCAAATCAATCTCGACATTATTTCGTTTACTTAAGTAACGCATAATTAGAAATTCACACAAAACAATTAAAAGATATCAATTCAATAATAAGGGAAGACATAATTAATAAAAATAATTAAAAGAAAAAAGATAGCCATGAGAAAAACAAAGACGAATTCACGATAATCAAAATAAAAATGAAGACCACATAAACTGTTTAAAAAGTGAGTAAAAACAAACAAGATTAGTATTAAAATAATTTCAATAATTGCGAGGGGATGGGTTTTATGCTAGGAAACATTCGAAACGTGCGACCAAAAACATCTGTAAATTGAAGGTTTTTACAACGCATGGCTCTGTAAATCTGAGACATGTGACCAAAGAATATTTCAAAGTGTGTTCGAATTCTGCAGGAGAGTTGAATGTTTCATCATGTTCATGGATTATGCTTGAAATTGGTTGTTTGGAGATAGTTATTTTAAAAATGACGAAGCTGTTTGAGAGTTTATTAAGGACACCTTTTACATTTCAAGATTTTGTTGTTTAACCCCTAAACGAGGACACTAATCAGATAATTAAATGTCAGTCATACAACAAAGCATTACGGTACAATCACACGACTTCATTAACGGTGGCCAGATACCGGCCGTGAACTTTCCTAGGACGAACATTGCGCTCCGGCCATTCGTTATCTTCAGACAAATTGTTCTAGCACCCACTCAGGATGAATGTCCCTCGGGTCAAGTGAGGCTTGAGAGATGTAATACCATTATTGTAAAAGCACAAGAGACAAGAAATCCGGGCTCTTCACTGAAGTTTGCCGCCGAAATATTTTCATATCTTGATTGCAATAGATATACTTCGTCTTTTTATTCTTCAAAGAGATAATAGATAAACATGTATATAATTGGTTATTTGACTAAATCAATATTGCTGCTTTCGTATATTTTTCTGGCGTTTACATCGAACGATTAAATTAAAATATCAAAACATGTAACTTCATTTGAAAAAAAATATATATATATCTATACTCTCAAAAATATTGAAATATTATCCTGCCATCATAGTGTATTGCATGCAAACTATAGGGAATCGAGCAATGAACATGATATGTCATATTGAACATTCCTCCTCCTCATCCCCTGCCTGAAATGATAATTACATCACTAACTTCATTACCGGTCCTGGAATTATTTGCCAGCATATTTTTGCAGAAGATAAAAACACTTGATTGCATAAGTTAATTCTGCGTGGATGCTGAAAAAGAGATATGGCGTCAAAATCAATACGACAAGAATGACAATCATAAGTTGTGGAAATAGCTTGGTTTGTTAATATCTAGCCAGGGGATGTTATTTGGATGTGAGTCACCTTGAGTACATTTGGTTCATTATGACGTATTGCAACAGAGATGTAGCAAAGAGGAATAACCCGATAGATCTAGAGAAGTAACTAAAGGAAGAAATGTGTTTATCCCCCGCAGACAGAGCTTTAGGAAAACGGTCAAGGATCAGTTAAATGCATAGATATTTCTAAATAACTAGGGATGTCTGCATGGTTTTGGATGTTGAAAGTGGCTAAATGTTAAATATATTAATATCCACGGAATATTAACTTCTTTTTTCGGTAAAAGCTGCAGCGTTTTAATTCCCAGACTGACAACCAAAGAAAGTACTAGTATTTTATTGTTCATATAAATCATGAAGTGTCTTGGCGCATCAAGATACCAAAATGGATAAACCTATAGCTCCTCATACATTAACATTTAGAGTCCACTGGATCTTCTGGCCCAGAGTAGACTTTTGACGACGCTAGAAGGCTTCTAAAGAGCGTCCAAAGCAAGGAATTTGAAGAGAGTAGTTCTTACCCGTCCCAGATGTCTAAAGGTAGAACTCTTGTTAAGAATGGTCTTAAGGCATCCATAACGTCAAAGCTAGGTTTCGTGAAGGGTTGGTCTTACCCATGCCCATTGCAACATCTAAAATTTCAATATGGGATTATGGAGAGTTGGTTTTGCCCATCAACAAAACAGGTATTAGGTGTGGACATTACCTATCAATATCGAATGTCAGAAGGATTGTTGAGAGTAGGTCTTCCTCGGACCTCTGAGTTGGTAGAAGTTGGTTCTTACTCATAAACTATGAAACTTTGAAACAACATACTTATGGAGAGTGGGATTTACCCATTCCCACCGTCTGAAGTTCTAATGCTTATGAACAGTAATGGCATAAAGAAGTCTTGAAGAGTAAGCCTTATTTATCCCCAGCAACTAAAGCTAGGATGTTCTTTGAGTCTGAAGCTAGACTCTTGCTGACAATTGATTTAACACATCTGAAACGTCTAAATCTATTTAATAGATATATATGGATTGTGGGTTTCATTCATTTGCAATGTCTTAAGCTGGATGATTAGTGGGTTTAGCTAATCCAAAAAGGCTTAAGTCATCCCGAACGCTTAGAAGCTAGGTAGCATACAAAGATGTGGTATTAACAATACCTTTCCTCTGAAGCTAGAATGTTTCTTGAGATCTGTTTTTTATTCCTTCTTCACATGTGAAGTTGGAGGCTTGTGAATAGTTTTCCCACTACTTAAACGCTAAAATGCTTGGCTTGTGTAGTGGTCCCTTTCTATCCTCAACGTTATAAGCTAGAGGATTATATATAGTTCTGACCAATCTCCAGTAGGATTGTTTGCTTTAGATCTAACTCACCCCAGTGCCTGGAGGTTGAAGGCTTGTTGAGAGTTGCTTTACTAGTAACTTATTCCAAATTGCTGCATTTAAAGACTTTACAAAGAGTGCGATACAATAATATTCAACGACTGTGTGTATAATAAGAGACCTGTGGTAAATGTTAGTGGGTTAACTCATTACAAACTCCAGGAGCCAAGGGGCTTATGGAGAGTGGGGATTAAGCACGGAAAGGGGAGAAGATAACGAACAGGGAATCGCTCTCACAAAAACTTCAAATGATACAAATCCGTGAACACGGTCAAAACAAGGATCCCTGGAAATTCCAGAGGTGGGATCAGGAGCCGAGAACAAGTAAGCATCCCCTGTTGACCGGTCACATCCACTGGAACATCCCCTAGCCATTTGAAGTGCAAAAGCTAAGATATAACAATTGGTCGGAAAAAAGTCGGCCAAAATTCGACCAAGTGATAGGTTAGATTTGCTAATAAGGTCATTATAACGACCATAGAATTTACGAAATGCTGACTTTAAACGAGATTGTTGAAATCCCTGTAACATCATGTTATGTTTGATGAATAGCCTCGGTTCAAAAACTTATCATACTCAGATCATGCTCTGAAAAACCAAATAAGTTGGAAGACATAATGCCATTTGCAGGTGACAGTGGAATATTACAAAATAATAGTAAGGGAAGTTGACGATGAAAAAAGTCATCTCTTTGTTATACAAGTAACGTCCGAAGAAAGGAGGCCTATGGCCTTATTAGCATTTAAATCATCTTGAAGCAAGAAGAAAAAAGTGGATTTAACCCTTCCCCATCTTCAAAGCTATGGGGTTGAGAGAAGGTACAGCTTATTCTAATAGTCGAAAAAAGGGTAAAAGGATTGATTGATTGTTGTTTTATATTCCATTCAGGAAATGTTCACTCATATTAAGACGTCACCATATAACGATGAGGGCTTCACCTTTTGAAATTTCCTTGGCACTTGCAGTGAGAGATCCTTTTCGTGCCAATGCAGAGCCTCGGTTTTTAAGGTCTCTTCTGAAGGACCGAGTGAGCACTGTACCGACTGTGCTACCTTGACAATTTATTGGATTTAGGGCCATGTCATGCCATACCTAATGTCAACGCTAAGGTGTTTGTGAAGTGCAGTGTAAACCATTCTTAACGTCTGAGACAAGGATGCTAGTAAGGAGATGGTCATATACCAATCTCAAATGTCTGAAGGCATAAGTGGTTTTTACCCATTTCCAACATCATAAGCTAGAAGGTTTGTGGAGGGTGTCTTACCATTCCTCAAATTTGGACGCTGAAAGACTCACGAAGAGAGAGCCAGATCTACTCATCTTAAGCAAGAAATTTATAGAGAATATGTACTGAAGGCATAAGTGGTTTTTACCCATTTCCAACATCATAAGCTAGAAGGTTTGTGGAGGGTGTCTTACCATTCCTCAAATTTGGACGCTGAAAGACTCGCGAAGAGAGAGCCAGATCTACTCATCTTAAGCAAGAAATTTATAGAGAATATGTTCAATCAATCTCGTACATATAAAGTACGAGGCCTGAGGAGAGTTTGTTATATTCATACCCAACAAAAAAGCTAGAATTGTTTGATTACGTTGGACTGATCATCTGAGTCGGCAATATTTTAACCATATTTCGACGGCACCATGACTGGAGGGCTTCAAAATGATGACCCTTATATCCACCCCAACATCATAAACCTTTTATTTAATGCATTGGTGATGTACCGTACCACTATTCTTTAAAATTATGTGGCTATTCAATTGTTTAATCGAATATCTTAAGCTAATAGGCTTATGATGACTGAAGCTAGGAGGCAACTGAAGAGTAGATCTTACCCATCTTCAAGAACTTGATAATCAAATTAAATATATGGAGATAACGTACAGTATTAAATCTTAAATGTCCAAAATAGGAACAGAGCGAACACAGATCTCTGAAACATCAGAGGTGGGATCAGGTGCCATGGAGGAGTTAGAATTCCATTGCCGACTGGTCACACCCGTCGTGTGCTCCTTGTCATGCTCGGGAAATAACGGGAAAATCCGTCTTCAATTCAGTGTGTAAATAATGGACCAACAATTAGTTTGAAAAACATCAATCAGCATTTGACTCGAAGATAAATTGTATTTGCTGACAAGTTCCCTGCAAAGATTTGGTTAGAACTGTGCAGAATATCATGCATCCTTGTTGATACTGTTCATATATCGTGTTCTTTTGGCACGTACATTAAATTAACGTTGGTAAAATATTGCTGTTGAAGACTGTTCGTTTTAATTTGAAATGTATATTAAATGTTTCTCTTCATTCGTATGTCATATGACATGCTAATTTGCTCATTCATGGCCATTTCTTCAATAATTGTTTCTTTTCTTGGCTCTTCACCTTTTACTACTCGTTTTTCTTGACATTACAAGCAGACGGGGAGCTTGTAGAAGTGACAGAAAACCAAATGTTTGTTTTGTTGTTCTTTATTGGATAGCGTTCAAAAATACTTACCAATATGCACTCTATGAACACTTTTGCAAAGGAATCTTCCTCCCAAAACAGGAATCTTACACGTATTGTACAAGAATTTTCTATTTAAGGCTTAAAATTTCAATTATATGTGATAAGTACACTGTTTAGGAAATAACAAGGACTAAAAGATGTTATACGTACTAAATCACAAAACAACGTAAAAATTGGAGTGCTTAATGGTAAGTCATTTCACTAACAGTAATTTTTTTAGCATTTATTACAATAAAAAAGGTTTTTATCGAATATTTTTATTCAACATCAATATGGAGATAACGAACATTAATCAAGGGCAAATAACCAAAATATGTTTCCCTGAAGTTAATAAAACAAAGCTTTAAAGGGGTAGGGTGGGTGTGTGAGTTATATACTTGGTTACGATTGACCAATGCAAGCAACTTGCAACTTCTCTTTTCCTGGGGTAAGTATTACAGCAATTTTATATTTTTTAGACTAAATAATTAAAATTGTCCTTTCAACTAGTATTCAGAAATTTGTTAATTTCATAGTTTTAATTTTTCAACAAACTAAAATATGAAGAGATCTTATTTGTTTTTAACCTAAAGGCAAAGAAATAGATGACCAAAACAAGACTCCTCATATTCTTGTTTCATCAACTTTGAGAAATTGAAAACATCACGTTTATCATCAAGCTCTGTTGTCAGTTTACCATCTACGTCTATTCGTAGTAAAATATCCAAATATGAAACAATTGTGTCAAAATCTATGGTATTGCTTATTTCAAGCTCACCGGAATACATATCGAAATATTTAAATGTCGAGTTGAAGGCCACAGAAAGTGTTTTTCTTCTTTTCACATGTAAGACTTTTCAAGCAAAATCTACTTCATATGAATACAAAAAGGGCCTGCATGCTTCTATCGGGCCGCAATAGGTACTTTATTGGAATTCGAATATATTTTTAGAAGACCTGATCTCTAAAAACCACATGGATATTGTCAATCGAACAAAAACACCTTTTTAATAACAGCTTCAGATTACATTTGTGTACAATCAGAATGTTTTTTAATAAAATAATTTTGTAAATGACTAATGACAACGTAAGTAAATTTACAAGTTTCGTTTATATTGAAAAAGCAGGTGTCAATGATATCAAAAAGCATGAATTTTAAATAACAATGGGAAATGTTTAAATATAAAGTTGAAAAGTCGAGGGTTTTTATGTTTTTGGTAAAATTTTGCAATTTCACATTTTCCAAAAGTTCCGATTAACACCACCTTTTGAATATATTGTTGCACAGTACTCCTGAAGTTTCTCCTTCACTACTGTCAATATTTCAGTAATGAGTAAGGAAAGAGACTTGGTACTGATAGACAGCAATGTATCTGTGTACGATTTTTTTTTTAAGTTTCAAAATCCAATTCAAATTATTTTTGGTTTTGGGGAATATAAAGAAATTTATATTATTTTCTTGGATTTAATTCCTTTATAAATTTCTTGTAAATCTCTTCTTTTTAATTTAATATTTCATATTTTCGACATATATACTAAAGGCTGCAAGTACAAAATAGAAATGAAACATATAATTTTATTATTAGGAGAAATATACATGACCAAGGAAATGATTTTTTTTTAAAGTTTAAAAAGGTGTCAAATTTAGAGATTTTTGATGTCATTGTGTTGCCTATAATTGACGCGGTTAATATAAGTATTCTTAATCACAAAATGGTCCAGTCTTATATTCCACCATATTTCAAGACATAGACTACGCCTTGTATTTCCTACAAATACACATTGACAATTGCTTACAAACTTTTTAATTACAAAAAAACTTTACATGGCATGGATACAGAAGTTAATTTCATAGTTTTAATTTTTCAACAAACTAAAATATGAAGAGATCTTATTTGTTTTTAACCTAAAGGCAAAGAAATGGTTTTAAATACTAGTAGTTAACAGAATCAGACATTGTTTCTATTACTACTTTTATTGATATGAATATATCTAGAAACATCAATATGAAAAGGACTTTCTCAAACCTGTTCATTTTGTATTAGTCTTTTACGATAATATATTGTTAAAGTCGCACAAATTGATATGCATATAATATAAAGTCTTACTTTTTGGGTCGGCAATAGTTGAACCAGGTCTTCCCATGATTGTCAGGAGTGGACAGAGTTTGATACCAAAGTTTGTCCATGGGATGCAGACCTTCATTAGAGGACGGGCATTATAACCATTCAGTGCTGATTACATTAACACAACAAAACCACCACAAACTGACAGAAAACTTGTTAATATCATTATTATAACTGCACAGCGCCGAGGGCCAATACATCAACCGACTGATTTGAAACCGAGGGGACAGAAGCTAATGTGGTAAATTTTGACATTTGATGTGCATACAGTCTATACATAACAAGAAATCGATACAAGTTCCCAAATATCATTTTTACTGATTATGTTGTACGTACAATAACTGGATGAGTCAGAAATAAGGAAATTATAAATCAAAGGTCTAACAGGATAATTTACAATAGGAACTTAGGAGGCGAATCTTAAGGAAATATTTTAAATGTTTTCATGCTTTATAAATAAACTGTGCAATTTGAAATATTCCTTTTAAGCACATGAACAAATTTCTTCCTTTAATTAAAGACATATAAGTACTAAATGAAATGTATACTTAGGTAACAAATTAAAAATCCATTCATTTCAAGAAATATAACCGAGAAAAAATAATTTACAGTGTTCTTTTAAAATTGGCTTCAATCTTTTACATACTTAAGCATTATATCTCGTAAACGATGAATCAAAAAAATAAAATAAAAAAAATCATATTCGATAAAAGATTTTTATTTCATTAAGGACAGGGCTTTAGCCCGCATGACTTGACTTCGATGAATTTTTCTTATAAGATTTGTCAAATATCTCGTTGTCATCGTCTTTGATGTAAACTTTTCACATAACCTTGTTCTCCAGACCATTTTACGTTTTTTGCAGTTGAAGCTTCATTTTTTGAGGGAAAACCGGATCGGGAACAATGAGTCATATTCCATTCCGAAACCGTTTTAAATCCTTACAAACACAGTTACATGGCGGATTCTAGTTAATATCTAACCAAGCCTATTTCTTTACTCTTCAAAAAAATATTAACAGCACTGAAAGAGGGTGTAAATCAGATGTGGATACTTTTGAAAATTTAGAAACCCAAAATTTCCCCAAAATCAATAGCATTTAAATTACGACTTTTCAACTCTATTTACAACCGTTCCCCACGATTAATTAAGGACTAGACTTTTGGACTTTTCTATAAAAATAGAACTCGCAGATTTTCATACCTTGTCGTTGGTCGAATGCAAAATTATTTTGTGGAAGAAAAATCTGATAACAAAAAAAGTAATCTGAAGCTGATATTAAAAAGACGTTTGGGTTTCTTAATGACAATATCTATGCGGTTTTCGGAAACCAAGTCTTCAAACAGTCTATTGGAATTCCAATGGGTAAGAATTGAGCCCCGTTATTATCGGAATTTTTTTTTAAATTTATATGGCTCAGAATATATTCAAAATCTTATACTTTAGAAAAAGAAACATTTTATGACCTTCAGCGTTATATAGATACACCGACAACGTATCAAACAATTTACAATTATAGTTATTTCTATTTATATGTCAACAAGATAAATCCCAGTGAGCTTTAACTTTCAAGTAAATGTACATGTACCATGGAGTCTGGCACATCTGTTTCATACATGGAAATTTTACTAGAAAAAGACAATAATTGTCACAAAATAAAAAAAATGTCTTATGATAAACTCAACGATTTTTACTTTTCAGTTGTCAACTTCCCTTACGTGTGTATACAGCAATATACCCTCATCACATGGGGATTTATGTCTCTCAGTTTATTTGATTGGCAAGAGATTACTCTTCTTAAGAACAATTTATTAAACGAGATAAGTTACTGACAAACACTTTGATGAAACAAGTACAATTTATATCAACAGTCTCGTTTTAAGTGATCATTTCGTAAGCTCGATACGATTACCTTTTCAGCAGACACAATCGAGCCTAGAACAGAGTTTCTTTTATCTTAATCCTAACTACCGGGACTGGGGGTCTAAATTTGTGTTCCAAATTCTTTAAGAAAATGTAGAAAATAAAGAGCAGCAATTAAGCTCAAATGTCTATGGAAACCATACAATTCGGAAGCAGTGCGAACGCGGACTTCTGAAAACATTGATGGTGAGATTAGTTGCCATTGAGTTGTAAGCATCTTGTACTGATTGGTCACACGTGTTGTTACTCCTTGTCATGATCGAATAAATGGACATATCCATAAAGAATTCAATGTGTAAAAAATGGCCTAACAATGAGTATTTTAAGTATAAAAATGGTGACTCTATGGAGGGCAAAATAAACATATACTAAAAAAAATTAAACTAATCTCCAAATCAGCTGAAGACAGATACGATGTAATAAGAGATAGGTCTAAATGAACATAAAATATAAGACAATATATGTACCTATCTCTTATTATCAAAGGAAGGTTAATTAAATTGAATTACACCTTTCTTCTATGGAGTTACATATATCTTCAATTCATTTGAGGATAGGTACAATTGGATTAAGACAAATATACCTGTTTCATAATGCCTAGGTTTTGTAGCACATTGACCACTTGTTCGGATTCTTATTCGATCATATCTTATAAAATATCTTAAGTAAGCTTTTATTTGATTTCTTTTAACCTGAGATATTTTGGCTTCATGAAATGAGTTTACCGACAAGCACTGAAAAATTAAATAAGCCGACTTCTCAAGAAGAAATAGAAAAGTCTTACATGTGAAAAGAAGAAAAACACTTTCTGTGGCCTTCAACTCGACATTTAAATATTTCGATATGTATTCCGGTGAGCTTGAAATAAGCAATACCATAGATTTTGACACAATTGTTTCATATTTGGATATTTTACTACGAATAGACTTAGATGGTAAACTGACAACAGAGCTTGATGATAAACGTGATGTTTTCAATTTCTCAAAGTTGATGAAACAAGAATATGAGGAGTCTTGAATTGGTCATCATTTAGTACGTTCTATGGTCGATACAATAACCTTGTCATCAAATAAAATCATAAAGTCAAATGCTGACTTATATTTTTCATTGTTACCCCATTATCAACACACTGAATTGACGACGTTTTTTCCCAGTTATTTCTAGATCATGACAAGGAGCACACGGCGGGTGTGAACGGCTGACAGGGGATGCACTTGATCCAAACTCTTATGTTTTAGAGATTCGTGTTGGCTCTGCTTCAAAAGTTTTAATGTTCAATGGACTTTAAAGCTTGCATACTGATCGTTATTACTATATATTTCTTTCCTAGACCATCAAATGTAATTTTTTCTCGTCTGTCTGTCTGTCTGTTTACGCTTCCCCTCTGCCTTCCCCCTACCTGTTGGTCATTTTCTCTCCGGATTTTAAAAGTTTTCTTTATGTAAATCTGTGTTGAAGAGTTATAGATTAAATGTTACAGATCGAAAATTGAATAAAGCTAGCACCGATTTACTGATTTTTAAACGGAAGAATGGCCACATTTATTTTATTTTAATGAGGAAACGGACAATGCAGACAGGTTGGTTGGGGGTGGGGGACTAAAATTGTCATACAATGCTCTCAAAATGCTTGTTACATCATCCCTCTAATGAAATTTAGAATCAGTCCAATAGACTCGCGGCTAATTTTGTGACGGACTTTTCTGTGTAGACTCATAGACCGTTCTCGCTGATGAACATTGACAGCCGAGTCTATAAATCTTGGTATCTGGTATTGATTCCCCAGAAACCTCTTTTACTTGTCTCTATTATAAATATTTTCTCTCACTAATTCAGACTAATATGAATCTGGAATTAATTCATGTCGGAAGTCAATTTGAATAAAAATAAGGTGGTGGTGGGGGGGGGGGGAATGCGTATTATTTCTTACCTCAGTCTAATTAAAATACCCCCCCCCCTTCCTCTTCTTGAACTCGTCAGCAGTGAGAAGAGAAGGGGGCTTGTTTTAATCAGACTGTGCGGAAAGTGTTGCGGGCGAAAATTAAGTTAAATAAAGTTTTCAAAATGATCACTGTTCATTATTTTTATAAAGTTTAAACAATGTGAAATGTCCTAAAGAGCGATTTTTATGATTAATAACTTGTGAAGAGATAGCTGTTTAAAGTTTAAAAACACTAATGCAGTTTTTTGATATGGGAATATTTATCATTATCTAGAAAGGACTTTGTCTTGTCATGATATACTAGTACCATGTTCTAAAAAACTAAATCATCACCATATTTAAAAAATTTAAGCATTCATTACTGACTATTTAAAGCAATATGAGCTGCATTTTTGAGAATTTTGTTTTGCTGTTAAAATGTGTAATTTTGATGAATTTGTATGTAACTTAAACCTTTTTGATCAATTAGACTAAAATAAAGCAGTAAATTGTTTCGGAAAAAATATTTCTATACAATCGATTGAATCGAATATACAGTATTACTTAGTATATAAGATATCATTACAGAGTATTGTGCAGGACGACAATGAATAAATGTAATTCTGATTTAATCAAAGCTTACAAATAGTTCTTAAGCTTCCATCGCAAATATGAACAACAGAAGTTTTTAAACATTCTTTTTTCTGTCACTGAAATAGTTATTTAAAATTTTTCAGCAAAAAACCCGATAACCAATTTGCAGCTCATATCGCTTTAACTGTTGCAAATAAATGAAACTATTGATTACGTTTTAATCCTTTTTCATTCTTGCCATACTTAGATGGGATGATCTATACAAATGAATGTACGCTCTCCCGATTGAATATGATTTTTATGACTACAAAGATATTGTATGTATGATCTTGAATAATATTTTTATTTATTAAATCTAATGTAAGCTCATTTTTATAGGGCACGTCTGTTTCAGATTTGAATTTATTACTAGCAAAAAGGTGTTTATGGTTATATATAAAAAAAATTTATGATAAATGTCCACTTATTCAACGTTAACTTCTCTTACTTGTGTAGCAATCATGTACCATTACCACAACTGTATGGTGTTTATGTCTCTCAGTGGATTCGATGTCCAAGAATATGCACTACGTTAAAACCTTTTCTAAAACAAGGCAAGCTATTGACAAATCAATTTATTAAAAAAAAGAATTAACAGTTTCGTTTAAAAATTTTGCAAGTTCTATCTTCGATATCATGACCTTGTCAGCAAATATCATCATTAAAATAATGAAATCATTGAGTCGAATTCTTAGGTCATTATTTTCATACCGACTTGTGTATGGATTTTCCCGTTTTCTTGATCATTACAAGGAGCAAACGATTGGTGTGACTGGTCGATAGGGATGTAAAGTCCTTCATGGCACCTGATCCCACCTCTGATGTTTTCCGAGGTCCTATTTGCTATTTTCCTGTTCCTGATTTGTATTGTTTCAATGGTCATTTGAACATGACTTCTCTTCGTTATCTTCATATTTCATTTTACAAAATTACAAGTTAAAAAGATCTGAGAAATAGACCGTAGATATATTTTTAGTTAGTTTTTAGCTCTACTGGTCAGAGACCAGAAGACCTTATGCGAAAGTAATGCGTCCGGCGTATTTTGAAAATGAGGAACATTAGTATTCTTTCAATATCAGATTCGGAGATCTTGTGTGTAGAATTAAAGTGATTTTTAACGAAGTATTTTTGTTGATGACCAATTCAAAGAAAGGAATATTTCCTTCCATCTTTATTGAAGAAACTGCCGTTCTCGTTATCAGAAAGTCTAGATTTTAATTGCCCATGAACAATGGTTTAACATAGAGCTGAAAAGTCGTACATTTGATGTTACTGACTTTTGAAAAATTTGTCGATCTTAAAGGTTTATCTACATATTTAATTCAATAAAGAAATTCAACAAATTCAGGCAATTTGTCTTCACCAACGTTTAACAACAAGAAAAAAATATTTTTACATTTAAAACCGTAATGCTCAATTCATTAACGTTTATTTGATATGTCAATATGTCTGTAATTGTGTTAAACATATAACTTTATTAATATACAATGCAGCGTCATTAAAAAAATGTATATATACGTACATAAATACGTAATCTTGAAAAATCAATGAGCGCTGAAATGAAACATTTTCCTTTACTGCAAATGTTAAACTTACAATGAACTTACACAACAAAAATAAGTGCATTTACGAGTAGGTTTCAATTCAAAGTATATTCTTACATACTTTTACGATAGAGAAAGGAACAAGATTTTTGAATGTGAAATACATGTGCTGACAAAATGCTTCATAATTTTTCTGAATTCATTAGTCTCCAATTTGGCTACAGATAATATCTGGCTCAAACATTCTTTGTCATCAACCAGATACTGAAGTTAAGTACGTAAAGATCAAGTCTCCGTTTGTCAAACGAAAGTCTCGATTAAGACTTTTCCCTCCCGTTTGAGTGTTTTTGTCAATATTGATTATTCGATTCGTCTACGAGTTTACAGTGTCACCAAAAGAACAAAAGTTTTCTTTAGGCTATACATGAGAATATCTTTTATTTTAAGTGATAAATAGTTAATATAGATCACTGAAAGTTTCCAACAGTATCAGTATTATATTTTATAAATTAAAATATTAATTATTTTTAAGTCACAACGAATGTATTCGGTGACATACAATGGGCATTGAAACTGTTGGGAAAAATGTTTGATAAAATGTTGAGCGTTTAACGAAGACTAGTTTTTGATATCAGTGTTTACATTTGCAAATTAATTCCCTTATTATAAGTTATTTGAACAAACTTATTTGAACAGTGTGCCACATGATCATAAAGTCTTGAATTGTTATTGTTAAGTCTTAAACAATCCACGTGTGTTTTTTTACAGTGACGTTTTGTGTGACAGCTGCAGATTCCTATAATTCTAAATTTAATTCTTTTATTTCAGAATCAAACTATCGATGCAAAAACAGTTTATCAAGACTCTATTTTATGAATGCCATCAAGGGGAAGATTTTTATGTATGCTTTTCAAGTGAATTATTACTTAAAACAGCATTTTTTCACAATAACATAAAAACTCAGTATTTCAGAATGCTCACAAGTCTCCCTTTGGCAGCAAGATTTTGCAGTAAAGAAACGATTTTTGTATTTCAGCAATTTAAATAAATGTAGCCATTGGGCTTGTGTTTTTTCATAACATATGGAAAATCTCAGAAATTATTTGTCTGTCTCAAAAAGTATAAAAATGAACCTTGGCCACAAATATATCATCAGATGAATAAGCAAAACAGCAAATTTATATTACTTATACAGACCGGTCTGACGTCACAGTAATTGTGGAACGCGTAGAGATATTGCTGCTTCTAACAACTGAGTCACAGGATGTATTAAACATTGCGCTAACACGAAGCGAGATCGAATACAATTACTGTGACGTCAGACCTGGAGTACAACTTTCATATTAAGGTAAGTCACTCGTCAGCTTTTTAGAAAAGTTCACACGGAAGCTTTTACTTCAAAATTACTTATCAAAATTCAATTTTTATAACATATTTAAATTCAACAATGTAAATTTTTTAACATTCAATGAAAAAACTGCTCAAAAATCTACAAAGAAGCAAGATTTATGAGGGACTATTTCTTTTGGTGGAAGGATATTTAGCAGAAAATTCTGCCAATCTGCACATTTATGAAATTTAATATAATGGAAATTTAGCCTCACATACTTTTACTCGGAGAATATTTTCTGTTTTGATATTGCTAAAAATATTTAATTTAGGTCTTAATTTATATTTTTAGACTAAGTTTTACACCTTCCCTCAACACACTTTTCCAAAAAATGAAAATATATTAAAGAAGTCAAGGTCAAATTTACACCATTTTTTTCCTGAAAATAACATATTTTGACAAATATTTCAAAATTAACATCACTGACCCCACCTTTTTCTTTCATTATTTTAAACTACTCGATACTTGTGACTGATCAGCACTCAAGTCGTAAAAAGTTTGATATAAGAAAATTTTTTATTGCCTATTAAGTTTTTTAATACCCCAAATATGTTATTTTTTAGTGCAAAAAGGTCACACAATAATGTACGCGCATTAATTTGCAAGATTTATTTAATGATAAATATTACTCAAACTATTTTACATAAAATAAGATTATATTTATTGCCATGCTTACGTCTAATCAAATATAATAAGGGTTAAAGTAATTAACCAAAGAGATGAAATTTAAGTGCAAAAAGGTCAACTTAAATGTAATGTAGATCAGTAGGATGCACACTGACCCCCTATTTTCTTTGCTATTTTGAGTTACACTTTATGAGTACTTATCCAAAATATACTTCTCAATAAATCCTTGATATAACTAATTTCAGGAGTGACTTACCTTAATTATAACGAGAAAACTCAACATTTTCTAAAATAATACGAAGCTGAAAAGAGTATACTAGTATTTCAACAAAAAAAACGATCCTCATTCTTCACTTATAAAAATTAAAATGGAGAGTATTCAAAAAAGAAAATAACATTAAATCTTATGTGTTTTTTCAACACTCCAATTAACCATTTCCCTAGATAAACTAAAAACTTGACCTTTTCTTTCTTTTTCAATAAATCGTTAACCTTTAAAAAAGAGACATTGTCATTGGTCGATACATGCATCCATTGAATTCGAAATAAATTTCACACCAGAGTCTGATACATCTGCTACATATTTGGATTATTTTAAACCAGTAGTAACACATTGAGTGCAAACTACCAATAAAACTTTATTATGAACTTGCATGATGATTTCAACTTCCCTTTTTTCATGTACCCGGTAGCAATGGACTATCATCACATTATATCTCACGGTTTATTCGAGACAAAGACCATTTGCTAGAGATGAACAATTTCTAAAACGAAACAGTAAATTGACAAATAAATTAATGGTACAAGAATATAAAAAATCTCGTTTTAAGTCAACATTTAAGAAATCTTACATGTATGGTTCATAGGCAGATTTTGAAAATACAACGCATAGATTATCGAATGTTCATTAAAGTCTTTCATACAAATAGTTTGGCCATTTTTTCCCTTGTTTGTCCATTGAATTTCAGTTTACTGATTCGTAACATTGAGCACAAGTTGGAAAAGACCGTCGTCAGGGGATGCGTATTATTTCTTACCTCAGTCTAATTAAAATACCCCCCCCCCTTCCTCTTCTTGAACTCGTCAGCAGTGAGAAGAGAAGGGGGCTTGTTTTAATCAGACTGTGCGGAAAGTGTTGCGGGCGAAAATTAAGTTAAATAAAGTTTTCAAAATGATCACTGTTCATTATTTTTATAAAGTTTAAACAATGTGAAATGTCCTAAAGAGCGATTTTTATGATTAATAACTTGTGAAGAGATAGCTGTTTAAAGTTTAAAAACACTAATGCAGTTTTTTGATATGGGAATATTTATCATTATCTAGAAAGGACTTTGTCTTGTCATGATATACTAGTACCATGTTCTAAAAAACTAAATCATCACCATATTTAAAAAATTTAAGCATTCATTACTGACTATTTAAAGCAATATGAGCTGCATTTTTGAGAATTTTGTTTTGCTGTTAAAATGTGTAATTTTGATGAATTTGTATGTAACTTAAACCTTTTTGATCAATTAGACTAAAATAAAGCAGTAAATTGTTTCGGAAAAAATATTTCTATACAATCGATTGAATCGAATATACAGTATTACTTAGTATATAAGATATCATTACAGAGTATTGTGCAGGACGACAATGAATAAATGTAATTCTGATTTAATCAAAGCTTACAAATAGTTCTTAAGCTTCCATCGCAAATATGAACAACAGAAGTTTTTAAACATTCTTTTTTCTGTCACTGAAATAGTTATTTAAAATTTTTCAGCAAAAAACCCGATAACCAATTTGCAGCTCATATCGCTTTAACTGTTGCAAATAAATGAAACTATTGATTACGTTTTAATCCTTTTTCATTCTTGCCATACTTAGATGGGATGATCTATACAAATGAATGTACGCTCTCCCGATTGAATATGATTTTTATGAGTACAAAGATATTGTATGTATGATCTTGAATAATATTTTTATTTATTAAATCTAATGTAAGCTCATTTTTATAGGGCACGTCTGTTTCAGATTTGAATTTATTACTAGCAAAAAGGTGTTTATGGTTATATATAAAAAAAATTTATGATAAATGTCCACTTATTCAACGTTAACTTCTCTTACTTGTGTAGCAATCATGTACCATTACCACAACTGTATGGTGTTTATGTCTCTCAGTGGATTCGATGTCCAAGAATATGCACTACGTTAAAACCTTTTCTAAAACAAGGCAAGCTATTGACAAATCAATTTATTAAAAAAAAGAATTAACAGTTTCGTTTAAAAATTTTGCAAGTTCTATCTTCGATATCATGACCTTGTCAGCAAATATCATCATTAAAATAATGAAATCATTGAGTCGAATTCTTAGGTCATTATTTTCATACCGACTTGTGTATGGATTTTCCCGTTTTCTTGATCATTACAAGGAGCAAACGATTGGTGTGACTGGTCGATAGGGATGTAAAGTCCTTCATGGCACCTGATCCCACCTCTGATGTTTTCCGAGGTCCTATTTGCTATTTTCCTGTTCCTGATTTGTATTGTTTCAATGGTCATTTGAACATGACTTCTCTTCGTTATCTTCATATTTCATTTTACAAAATTACAAGTTAAAAAGATCTGAGAAATAGACCGTAGATGTATTTTTAGTTAGTTTTTAGCTCTACTGGTCAGAGACCAGAAGACCTTATGCGAAAGTAATGCGTCCGGCGTCCGTCCGTCTGTCTGTAAACAATTTTTCAAAATGCTACTCCTCCTACAGTTTTGGTCTGATTTCAATATAACTTGGCACACAAGTAGACTATACTGAGATACATAACTCTGCATATCGGTTTTTGATTTCGATGGACGATGTTGCCCTGGTTACTAAAAATAGAATTTTTTGTGAAATTGTTTCAAAATGCTATCCTAAATACAGATTTGGTCTGATTTCAATATAACTTGGCATACAAGTAGACTACACTAAGATACACAATTCGGTATATCGGTTTTCGATTTTGATGAACGATGTTGCCATGATTACTAAACATAGAACTTTTTGTGAAATACTTTCAAAATATTACTCCTCCTACAGTTTTGTTTTGATTTTAATATAACTTTGCACAGAAGTAATTTCACTGTATATTACACTTAGATACACGATTCTATTTATCATTTTTTGATTACGTTGAACATTATTGCCTTGGCTATTAGAGATAGAAATTTCTGTAAAATACTATCAAAATACTAACCCAAATACAGTTTTAGTCTGATTATAATATAATGTGGCATGCAAGTAGACTACACTAAGAACACAAAGAGACTTAATCAAGGATCATCATTCTATTTATTGCTGTTGTTAAGTTTCAATTCCCAACTGCTACTTTTCTGTTCCATTGCTATAAGTAAAAACCAGTAGAGCTTTAGTCTCGACAGAGACTTCTGGTTCATATAAGTAATATAAATTTGCTGTTTTGCTTATTCATCTGATGATATATTTGTGGCCAAGGTTCATTTTTATACTTTTTGAGACAGACAAATAATTTCTGAGATTTTCCATATGTTATGAAAAAACACAAGCCCAATGGCTACATTTATTTAAATTGCTGAAATACAAAAATCGTTTCTTTACTGCAAAATCTTGCTGCCAAAGGGAGACTTGTGAGCATTCTGAAATACTGAGTTTTTATGTTATTGTGAAAAAATGCTGTTTTAAGTAATAATTCACTTGAAAAGCATACATAAAAATCTTCCCCTTGATGGCATTCATAAAATAGAGTCTTGATAAACTGTTTTTGCATCGATAGTTTGATTCTGAAATAAAAGAATTAAATTTAGAATTATAGGAATCTGCAGCTGTCACACAAAACGTCACTGTAAAAAAACACACGTGGATTGTTTAAGACTTAACAATAACAATTCAAGACTTTATGATCATGTGGCACACTGTTCAAATAAGTTTGTTCAAATAACTTATAATAAGGGAATTAATTTGCAAATGTAAACACTGATATCAAAAACTAGTCTTCGTTAAACGCTCAACATTTTATCAAACATTTTTCCCAACAGTTTCAATGCCCATTGTATGTCACCGAATACATTCGTTGTGACTTAAAAATAATTAATATTTTAATTTATAAAATATAATACTGATACTGTTGGAAACTTTCAGTGATCTATATTAACTATTTATCACTTAAAATAAAAGATATTCTCATGTATAGCCTAAAGAAAACTTTTGTTCTTTTGGTGACACTGTAAACTCGTAGACGAATCGAATAATCAATATTGACAAAAACACTCAAACGGGAGGGAAAAGTCTTAATCGAGACTTTCGTTTGACAAACGTAGACTTGATCTTTACGTACTTAACTTCAGTATCTGGTTGATGACAAAGAATGTTTGAGCCAGATATTATCTGTAGCCAAATTGGAGACTAATGAATTCAGAAAAATTATGAAGCATTTTGTCAGCACATGTATTTCACATTCAAAAATCTTGTTCCTTTCTCTATCGTAAAAGTATGTAAGAATATACTTTGAATTGAAACCTACTCGTAAATGCACTTATTTTTGTTGTGTAAGTTCATTGTAAGTTTAACATTTGCAGTAAAGGAAAATGTTTCATTTCAGCGCTCATTGATTTTTCAAGATTACGTATTTATGTACGTATATATACATTTTTTTAATGACGCTGCATTGTATATTAATAAAGTTATATGTTTAACACAATTACAGACATATTGACATATCAAATAAACGTTAATGAATTGAGCATTACGGTTTTAAATGTAAAAATATTTTTTTCTTGTTGTTAAACGTTGGTGAAG
This sequence comes from Saccostrea glomerata, assembly GCA_003671525.1. Taxonomy (NCBI): domain Eukaryota; kingdom Metazoa; phylum Mollusca; class Bivalvia; order Ostreida; family Ostreidae; genus Saccostrea; species Saccostrea glomerata. Next base: position 1,977,373 of record PRKT01000004.1, on the reverse strand, counting down.
ACAAATTGCCTGAATTTGTTGAATTTCTTTATTGAATTAAATATGTAGATAAACCTTTAAGATCGACAAATTTTTCAAAAGTCAGTAACATCAAATGTACGACTTTTCAGCTCTATGTTAAACCATTGTTCATGGGCAATTAAAATCTAGACTTTCTGATAACGAGAACGGCAGTTTCTTCAATAAAGATGGAAGGAAATATTCCTTTCTTTGAATTGGTCATCAACAAAAATACTTCGTTAAAAATCACTTTAATTCTACACACAAGATCTCCGAATCTGATATTGAAAGAATACTAATGTTCCTCATTTTCAAAATGAAGAATTTCGAAACCAGGTCTTCTAATGAAATGTTAAAATTCTGATGAAATCTTATTATGTTCCTTTATTATGTAACAGTTTTTAAAATTTTAAATTCCTATTAAGCAGAATTTGTCCAGTAGAAGAAAAAGTACTTCAACTGAACATTTAGATATATAAGTTTCAATCAACTTTAGTTACTTTCTTTCATATGTCGATTTGATTTATCTCATGGAACTTGAAATAATAACACCACAGGTGTTTTACTAAGTATAGACGATAAGAGCAAACTAACAATTACATTGTCTAACAATCCAGATCACTTTACGTTTTCTACATCAATTAGTTCTTATTTTTTTAGTTTTATCCCACTATCACCTGTATAATATGGAATTCAAATCTCCCTATTATCTTATACTCCAAGGCAAGCTCAATTTTTAAAAATATTCAGGCGATTGACAGATAAGTCATGTAACAGCGATATCATCAACCTCATTTAAAGTCGACACTCTGTAAATTCGATAGTCCTTAAACTAATCTTGTAAGCAAATACAATCTAACATTTAGTCGTATTTTAGTTGACTTGTTTCAACCCAATTGTTAGACCGTTGTTTTTATACTGAATATGACCACGGTATATTCCGTCCATCTGACTTATATTTAGGGCTCATGGCGGGTGTGACCAGTCAATAGGGGATGCTTACTCATTCAAGTTACCTGATTCAAACTTTGGAATTCCAAGAGTGCGTGATAGATGTCTTCTTCATAGATTTGTTTTGTTTATAGATAGAATTTTTATGACCAGACACTGCCCTTTATCTTCTTCTTTGTTTTTGTAAGATTTTAAGGAATTGTTTTCGTCATGTCACTTTCCAGATCTTAATGTTATTAAAAATATAATCAATTATGTAGAATGTTTCTGCCTAAACCTCTTCGGTCGTATTTTTGTTAAATTTAAAGCTTATTTATAAGTTAGGGTATGAAATATGTAGAGATTTGTTTCAAACTATTGTTCATTTAGAAATACATTGAAAGACAATATTCATGTAAGTGCATTTTCCGGTTTTTATAATCCACAGTGTACACATCACATTGGAATGCAAATTTCCGATGAAAACACTCTTAAAAGTGTATGTTAAACGTTTTATGTCACTTCAAGAAAGACAAATAGAGCTAAGAAGAGGGGTCTCGGAAATTCGTCTTAAGACACGCACAAAGCGCTTCCTGGACCCTTGACCCAGTATTTGGGAATCGAGGGAAACTAACAGTAAATTAACAATTTTTCGTGTAGAGGTAGATGTTGTGGATTTAAGAAAATGCATATTTTCTTCTGTATTTTTCTACTTTTTAATTTTAAAATCATATTGGCAGAGGAGGAATTGAACTTTCAGCATCGCTCTAAAAGACAAGGATTTAGTCCAGATGTAAGTAGTAAAACCGTTTCCATATATAATAATTAATTTTGGTGATTTACATTTTAAGTTTGAACTAAAATGATTTGTTCTGTAGGGTTTTTTTGAGAAGTTCGGATACCTGGAGGAGAAAACAGGAACGAACCAACAGCACAGTCCCGCAGACCGCGAAAAAGCAATCAGGTCTGTGTTGTTACTAATGTTTCATTAATCAAATAAATATTTTTTTCATTTAAATAATGCATGAATGGCAAAACGATAAATAGAATTTTACCTTAAGATTCATTATTAGTGCATCAACCTTCCTTTTTACAATCTTTTCATTTGTAGAACAATTCCATTATTTATTGTATTAGATTTGGGACATTGTTTTTTATGTACATGATATCAATAATCTTATTAATCTCTTTTCATTTCAAAAGTGTGTTTTGTTAGTAATATATCCTGTTTGGAGTGCAGAAATGTGCAAATGCTGTTCATGTTAAAATGTATGATCTAGTAAATTAGTTAGTACTGTCTTTTTGGTGCTATATCCATTATGAGGTAACTTAAACTTTCTCTCACTTTACGGCTATAATAGAATTATGAAGAAATTAGAGCATTTTCGTGGAGTTCAATTAAAAACTAAAGATGTATAACAAGAAATCCCGATGCTGATACAGTACTCAATTAAGTATTATTTTAAAGTAGGGGTCAAGAAGATACGGAATATCATTTTCTAAGAGACTAGGCAATAATAATTCATTTCCTTTTTCTGACATAGAAACAAAATCTGTAATTTATACTTAACTTTCATCAATTTTGATTGCAAATGACACTTTGAATATCTCCTAAGTTTTAAGAAATATAAAGTATGGGGTAAAGCAGGGGATGCGCTCCCGTCCATTGACCTGATCCCACCTCTGATGTTTAGGAGGTCTGTGTTTGCTCTGCTCCTATTTTGTATTGTTTTAAGGAGACTGTTCGTTATCTCAATATGTTTCATGGTAAAAATTGCGTAAGGTTCTCATTAAAGATTAATTGAAAAAAGAGATAATCACGTGTTCAAGTCCGAAAATAGCGTTTTTATTTTTGGGGGGATTTATTTATTTACGTATTTATTTTGGTTCAGAATATAAGTTTTAAAGCATATGAAAATTATAAAGATTTTTTTTTCTCACTTTGATCTATATAAATATCTGATTCAATCTTGAATAAAAGTTTCTTTTAAGATTTTTTTTATCAAAACTTCAATGTCAAAGATGAGTTGTTAACTGTTTTCAGTCAGGATCAGAAATCTATTCTACATGAAATGTGGAGAGGTATATATCTTAAAATAAAATTCCTTTTAACACATAAATAACGAATTTAAATTAAATTTGAATATAATACATATATATTAAATGTTCATGCATATACTAGTATATTGGAAGTGTTGGTTATTTTACCATTATTTATATTTACTTACCAAAGTAAATCATGGAATTTCGGATCGGCGAGTTAATGTCTTAACTCCATTTCTTCGACCCCTGTATACCCAGAAGAGTACCTGGGGCCTGTACTTTTCAAAGGTTGAACGGAAGGCTTACATTCTATGAGATACACTGTTGTACTTTAACTCTAGTTTGTAGATTAATGACTTTGATTGCGGTTAACAATGCGGACAGCCAGAAAATCTCGTCGAATCAGGTTTTGACACTTGCCATGATTCATTTTTGTTTTAAAATTTCACATATTCATCATATCATCTAGTAAAGTGTAAAAAGTCGAATGAATCAGATTTCTCATGATTAGAAATTTCATTAATTTTCGTAGAAATGTTACGAGGGCTGGCAGATTAATCTATCTTCATTATATCAGAGGTTGAAAATTTAGACTAATTTTAATTTCTTTTGCTTTAACGATCAATCCTTTTTCTATCAACAGGAATTTTCAGCAAATGGTTGGTTTGCCACAGACCGGGATTCTGGATCGAAAAACAATCAAGAAAATGCAGGCCCCCCGTTGTGGAAACAAGGACGTCTTGCGTGAGAAAGATGTCAAGAGAAATAAAAAGAGTTCAAACATTCAACTGAAGCCAGAAGAATTTAAAACATTAGGTAAAATCTTACATCTGATTTAAAGTCGAAAATGTATGTAATTACTTTTTTCATAATTTGTATAATTCAAGATGTTTAACGGTATACAGGCTCAATATCTAAAGTTTTCCTTTCTGTTCGTTCAGAAACAGCAAGATTTATTTCATCGCTGCTAAAAAAAAACTTCATTCAGCCAAAAAATTCTGCTTTCAGCCAAAATCGCGAAATAGAAGACAACGCTAAATGTAATACATTTTTAGTATTGACTTGTCCTGTTTAGATTTTCTGAGTAGTTCAATTTGCCAATGAAATATATGGAGGTTTTGGTTTTCAAGTTCAGAAGTTCAATCAAACAATAACATTCTGCAGCAGAGCAAACAAGGCCATCTTAAAGTTTAGAAGTGGGATCAGATGCCATCGAGGAGTGAGCATCCCCTGCCGCCAGTCGCACCCGCCCTCTGCTCCTTCTCATGATCGAGAAATAACGAGAAAATCTGCAAACAATTCAGTGTGTAAATAACGGCGCACTTATATATGAATATATCATATATTTAGAGAAATGATTAATATTTCAATACTTTCTGAAGTAAGAACGTGTATATTGTTGACATTCTATCCACAGTAATTTCTTCCTAAAACTACATTTACATTTTAGCAGCCTTATCATATTTTTGAAAAAAATGTAAAGATACGGATCAATTATCAACCCCAATTTAGCACAAATCGAACGTAGATTAAACACCGTCCTCTTAAAATATCAGAGATCAGATCAGGTGCCATGGTATTTGAATAGGCAAATGGACATTGGGTTTCAAAATTTACGTTTTCTAATTAAAACTGCTTTCTTGAAATCCTCCTACATTTCTCGCAGTAGCCAATTCATATTTTGGCATTTAGTTATGTGTCCAAGAGATGTGCAATATATAAATATTTCAATATTGATTTTGTTCTAGAGGGCATTTAGTGAAAAAAGATATTTTCCTTAATAACTTAATTACATTGTTTTCATATAACTCCTCTTATTTTTTTAAGAACATTCATAATTTGAAATATGATTAGTGACAATTAGGGGTTAAAAGGTTTTTCCTGATAAGAAATAAAAGCAACAAAAAACAAAACAAAAAACAAAGCCCTTTACTTTGTTTGTATGAGCCCAGTCATCTTTTTGAATTTATTTTTGATGTCCTGTAGATGTATAAAAAATAGATTTTTTTTATTAGTTACCCTCGGGGTAAAAACGAGTTGAAAAATTAACATTTTTAAAAACAAAAACCTGGTTACCTAAACCTCTCTTACATTTTTGCAGTAGCCTATTTATACTTTGGATAATACATGTAATTTGAGTATATTGTATGGTGTTCGAATTCCATTTTCACCTTGAAGAGGGGTGATTTGAGAAAAAACCTTTTTTTCTTCAAAAACCTACTTTCCTGAAGTCGTCTTTTACAGTAGAAGATCATCTTTTGAAATATGATCGACGGTGTTCTAAAGATGTGCAATTAAGTTTCGTAATTTCATTTCTTTTGACCTCTTTTTTCAAATGTGGGTAAAAATGACTTGCATGTTTGGTACAAAAACTGGTTTCCAGTATTCCTAACAATTTGCACAGAGACCCATTCATAATTTGAAATTTGTATTGATGAAAAGTAGGATACACTATTTAAATGCACAAATTTTACATTAAATACTTTGACAAGAGACCGATGCTCCAACAATTTGAAGCTTTTTTTTATGATTTCATTCTATACCATTACCTTCACTTTCTACTGAAGGATTGTTGTAAATGTACAACTAGCATTTGGAACTTTACTCCCACCCTTAAGGCCTAATGGAGAAAAGTGGACCAATCGACAGTTTACAATCTCTTCGTATTTACATTCGTATTCATATTTGCATATTTTACACGTATTTTTGTATTCATATGAATATATCATATGTATTCATATGAAGCAGAATTTGTGCATAATCTTATGCGTGAAAAGAAGAAAACGCTTGCTGTGGATAGATATATCGACGACGTAATGTCAATTAACAATGGAAATTACCATTTTTATGTCGATACGATATATCCTGGTGAGCTTGAGATAAAAGATACAACAGAGTCTGACACAAATGTTTCATATTAAGATATTTTACTTGTAAAGACACTTATGGTAATCTAACAACCAAGCTCTATGATAAACGTGATGACTTTATTTTTTTTTATCGTCAACTTCCCATACTTATGCAGCAATATACCTTCATCACCTGCATACGGAGTTTACATATCTCAGTTGATTAGATACGCAAGAGCATGCTCTACGTATGAGCAATTTCTAAAACGAGATAAATTATTGACAAACAAGATGATGAAACAAGAATTTCAGCAGGCTCGTTTAATATCATCATTTCGTAAGTTCTATGGTCGATACAATGACCTTGTCAGCAAATACAATTTATCATCGAGTCAAATGTTGACTGAAGTTTTTCATATTAACTGTTAGTCCATTACTTATACACTGAATTGACGACAGATTTTTCCGTTATTTCCCGATCATGACAAGGAGCACACGGCTGGTATGGCCGGTGGGGAGGGGATTCTCACTCCTCCATGTCACCTGATTCCACCCCTGATGTTTTGGAGTTCCGTGTTTGCTCTCCTCCTATTTTGTATGGACTATCGAGCTAGAATACTGTTCGTTATCTTCATATGTTTCATTCAAGATAGGTCCAAAAATACATACCAATCAAGACACCCTTTTTTTGTTTTTACATGTATCACCTGTCCTTAACTATCAATGGTGCATCTCAACGTTTCATTCCACTAGACCATGTACACATGTTACAATTGTTCTACAACTTTAATTAATTAAATATCAAAATCTTGGTTAAGCATACAAGTATCTCTTCTGTTTCAAATTTGGATGTTTTATTAAATATTTGAATAGAGATAAATTCCTCTTTGCAATCGTCAAAATTTTTTATTTCTTCTTTATATCTCTCAACTTTTTGATACTCAAGCGCATGCTTTGAGAACGATTGACCTTCAACCAAGACAGGTTACCAACAGATAAGGATATTACGTCTACATGATATTAGGGAGGGGGGCTTCGGCGAGTGTGACCGATCAACAGAGAATGCCTTATCCTCTTTGGCACCTAAACTTGCTTCTGGAATTTTTAGAATTGCGTGTTTTATGGCCTATTTACATACTCGTATTTTTGTTTTTTTATTTATTTTGTTTTGGTCATCATTGTTAGTTATCCTCGCCTTATTATCAAGAGGGTTTACAAGTTCATAAAAGAAAAAAAAATTAAAAAATGATTATTTTTCAAGCATATTTCTCACTGTGTTGAATTCAGAATATCATTTAAAACTCTTGATAACAGGGACTGCTTTTACAATTATGTGTCTTTTCATCTTGATTGTCATTTTAGTAAATTATTTCAACATAATAAATGCCTTCATCCTACATAATTATAAGCACTCTTATCTTCTACAGGTTTAAAATGGCCAAAAAATGAGGTTACTTGGAAAATTGTTGGATACACACGGACGAACCCACTATCTAGCTCCATTCAAAGGTCTGCTTTTGAATATTTGTGAACGTCCAAAATCATTACTGATTCATTTTATTTAAACAAAAACAAAATCAATATCATAATTTTTTAAAATTTTCAGACGAGCCTTCATCAACGCCTTCAACAAGTGGAGTGCGGTAAGTCCTCTGACTTTTCGGGAGGTCAGAGGTGACGCCGACATCCTTATAGACTTTAAGCGTTATGACCATAGAGACGGGAGTCCATTCGACGGCAGAAGTAAATATCATTTACTCATTATATGAAATTCATTAGTAGTACTCTTTTATCATTAATGTATTCATATTTCATGCATTTATATGTTTAGACATATCTGCTGGTCCATTTTACGGCAGAAGTAAACATCACTCATTAGCTAATACTAATAAGTAAATCACTTGAATCATTATGTTTTTAAATGAATTTATATGCTTAGAGTTTGCCATGTGAATTGTGTTGTCGTTGTATCCCCTGAATTGAGAACAACATACTGCAGATATGTTTTGTATCTTATCTATATATCATATATAACGAAAAGACAGCTGTTCCAAGATAATAATAGAAAATCACGATGATGGTTGACAAAGGTCAAACTTATTTGAGACAGGAAAGCCATATTTCTAATACTCTCCTCTGTTATCACGTTGTGAAAGTACTTTTCAAGCTCAATAATTAATACTGTTCTGTTTTGCAAATGAAAATGTGCAAAAAGTTGCAACGGACATCTTTGCAAAAACAGAAATATTTTAGCCTCTTGAATTTCTTAAATTGTGTTGCAGACATATAAAAAAAAATTTATGAATTTCCAGGAAATAAATTAATATATTCTAGACTGTTTGTAACTTTAAGAGAAATCGAATGAAAAAAAAAAACTTTTAGCAGCATTAAGATATTTTTTAACATATATATTCTGTTTTTGGTTGCACCTTAGAATTTTCTTTGGTCTCTTTTAAAGTTTAGTAAATTGTTTTTGTTTCAGTAGATTTCTATAATAATTATATATATATATTCATTGAAAAACAACATTACTTGGGAAAAAGGTTCAAAGAGATATAGATCACAATTAGTGTTAATATGTTTAAAAAGACCACATGGATACAAGTATTTCTATGTGATTTAACCACATTTTAGGAATAATGAGATATTGAGAAAGGTCTTATATGGATCTTGACAATGATTTCAAACTCTCCTCACTTCTACTATACAAAAAATCTTAAACGTTTATAATTATTCTGTTATTGGCATGTGAAAATTCCTTTCATTTTTAGAGGCTTGTGTTTCCTTTGCTCCCAATTTTTTTGTATCGTTCCAATGGACCAATGTTGAGCTTGATTTCTGATCACAATCTTCTTGTATCATTTATAAAATGTGTACACTTTATCATCTTATCCCTGGTAGTACTGCTGTTTTAGTACTGTTCATGCTCTGAAGCACTTGTTACCCTTCTTGATATTGGCCAATGTTTTCGTATAAATTTGTACTTTCATTCCAATAACAGAAGGTCACTTTGATAGATCAAGCGTGCGAAATTTTCACTTGTTGTCACTACATTTCCCATCGATTGGATGTTTGAATTTCAATGAAATAAATACTACTTTGCATATGAAATAGAGAATTCAGCAATACACCAATATTACTGACCAATCACATTAAAATATTGTTTACGAGGACGGCAGTTGTAAGTGCAGTTAGTAACAGCACGTGGTCAGTCAAAGCCATTGTAGGCTTCACTGTACATATTATATAAACGCCGCATGCAGGTGATGAAGGTATATTCCTGTGTAAGTAAGGGAAGTTGACGATAGAAACAATTACTTTGAATTGTATATGAAATATGTGCAGATAACGAACAGTATTCCTGCCCAAAAGTCCATTAAACAAAACAAAATAGAAGCAGAGCAAACACGGACCTAAAAAACATCAGAGGTGGGATCGGGTGTCAACCCTGGCGGAGTGCGCATCCCCTGCCAACAGGTCACATCCGCCGGTATTCTTTGTTATGTTCGGGAAATAGCGGAAAAATCCGTAGACAATTCAGTGTGAAAATTATGGTATGAAAAAGTCAGTCAACATTTGTCTTAACTAAAATTGTACTTGATGAAGTCGTTAAAGTGCTTATCCATATAAGTTCAAAGAGGTTAAATTACTGTATCTCAGACAGAATCGTCATTATTTTTAGCCGGCATTTGTATCATTCTCGGTTAACTTTTTCGTGAAAGAAATCAATTAGAATTCATTTAATCAGTGTTGCGAGGATGGAAGGAGAAAATTAATTTTCATTATATTTTTTTTCTCTTTTGTTCCCCTTTTTGAAGTACCTACTTTTGTTTTTCGTTTAACTCTTGTCCGGAAGTTAAAATATACACAATAAAAAAATTGCAAAAGTAAAATATGCAACTTTAGGATTTGGGAATTAACATTCATTGAAAAATGTCAAAATGTCCAAAAAATCCACATTATTACTTTTATAATACCCGGTATTTGGATATTTTACTTGAAAAAGACGTTAATGGTAATTTAACTACCACCATCTATGATAAACATAATGACTTTAACTTTTTCAATCGTCAAATTCCCTTACCTATGCAGCAATATACGGAGTTTATAAATCTCAGTTAATAAGATTCCCAAGAGCATGCTCTATGTATGAACAATTTCTAAAACGAGGGAAATTATTGACAGACAAGCTGATGAAACAAGAGTATCAGCAGTCTCGTTTAAAGTTATCATTTCTTAAGTTCTATGGTCGATACAATGACCTTGTTAGTAAAAACAATTTATCATTGAGACCAATGCTGACTGACGCATTTCATACTAGCTGTTGTCAATTATTTATACAGTAAATTGACGACGGATTTTTCCGTTATTTCCATATCACTGACCGATCGGTAGGGGATGCTTACTCTTCCATGGCACCTGATCCCACCTCTGATGTTTTTCAAGTCCATATATGCTCTGCTCCTATTTTGTATTGTTTTATGGTTTTTGATCTAGAATACTGTTCGTTTTCTCCATATTTTTCATGATAGCTGCAAAAAGAATAAAAAAAAACGTAAGAAATTCCCTTCGAATGAAACTTAATTTGAACACGAGAGATGAAATTTTTCAAATGCTAAACAATACATGAAAATTTTTTTTTTTTGTGATTCACTGTTAAGTTAAATTTTTTTAAGGAAATGAGTTTAAAAAGAGGTGTTTTTTACAACTTGAAATGAAAGCTAAAAGTGATTTTAAAATTGAAAATAAATGGACATTTCTTTCAAAGAATATCTTTTATATATACAAAATTAATTTGTTCATAATTTAATTCCTGTTTAGTACTATGTCTTTTGTATCTGAATTATGCTTTGAATATCTGTCAGGTAGACAAATTTCTCTTTTCAATGTAACACATTTTGCGACATTTTTCTTAAACTGCAAAGGATATTGTTTCTAACATCTTAGTGATTTCCTCCCACCGTTTTAACTATTTTTAGTTGGCACGTTATCTTACACTTATCCAGTATCAGAACTGATATTATATTATTTCTTGTATCAAACCAAGTAACACTGTTTTTACTATATTGCCGATGGTGTGTTCTTCTTCCAGGTGGCACTCTTGCTCACGCCTTCTTTCCCGGAAGATCTGGAATATCTGGGGACACCCACTTCGATGATGACGAGCAGTGGACGATGGACACCCCTGAGGGGACAAATCTGGAGATCGTGGCTGCTCACGAGTTTGGCCACGCGCTCGGTCTCAGTCATACTAATGTTCCGGAAGCTTTGATGGCACCCTATTATCAGGGTTACGACAAAAATTACAAGCTACACAATGATGATATTCTAGGGATTCAAAGTCTTTATGGTAACTGTTGTTTTAACAATTACGTGTTGCCAGACCGTGTGTTGGGAATGACTTTCGAATTGGATAGTTAAGAAAATTTGATTCAAGATTAGGCCTAATATTCTTTTTTCTTTTTTTTTTAAATTGTTGATATTTGTTAAAATTGGTTTTTATGCTCTCGGGCAGAGTCCAAGTTATAGGTGTTGAGAATGAAATATATTTGCGAAGATAACGTGCAGCATAAAAGCTCCATAAAAATCATAATATTATTATGTCATTATAGGAAGACCCTCTAGGACAACCAGACGACCCTATTACACAACACGAAGAACCTTTCCGACCAGAAGACCTTACACCCAACGACCATACACCACGCGGCGGCCATATACAAGGCCTACAACTCGTAGACCAACTCGTCCTACGCCACCAGTAGACATCTGTAGTGTCAAGTTTGACACCATTTTCAATGGTAACTAATGTTTTGATTCATAAATTCATTTTTACAGTTGATATCAAATCTTGATTTAAGTACCTTTTTAAAACATATATGTACGTATTTTAAAAAAGTGCTTTATATCCTTAATATTTTGTTCGTAGCCCATGACGGTTCCTTGTACGCAACTCGAAAAGATCAAATATATAAATTTAACTCCAATGGAGTAGGGGTCCAGAGAGGATTCCCAAAGAAAACAAGAAAGGTCTACAAGAGGGCTCCAAAGAACGCCGGAGCTGCCGTAAAAGATCGTTACGGGCGTGTTTACATGTTCAAAGGTAAAATATTTCTTAAACATTTGGAGTATTTTATATGTTCTTCATTGCTTTTAAATTTAACAAAAATTAAGTTGATAAATACAAGATTCTTCACTTCTTCATTAGAAAACAACCATAAAAAAATATTTACAATGTATTCAGAACAAATAAAAAATTACAGGAAATAAGATATTCAGATACACCGGATATCAACTAGACCGAGACTTCCCTAAGAGAATACGCGGTAAAACTAATTTTTATCGGAATCTACAAGCCGCATTGTCTTGGTATGATGGAAGAATCTACGTTTTTAAGGTAACTCAATGTACTAACCGATATATATCTTAGATTTTTAAGACTTCATTTTAATTGATTATAAAAGGAATCGTTAAGTTTCAAAAGTGATTTTATTTGACTATAATAAATTTAAACCTGCAAAGCGTGTCCCAGAGAGGGGTGACAATGTAAAGTACATATAGTGACTGCCTTTTTTATATTGGTAGGGAGATAAATATAGCATTTGGGATGAAAGATACACCACTCCCCCTCGTGGTTACCCAAGACCTATCTCCTCTTTCTGGGGAGGGATACCAGTTAACGTAGAGGCAGCCATCAGATGGAACAGATACACCTACTTCTTCAAAGGCAGAAAGTAAGCTTATTTTTCGTTTGCATTTTTTATGATCAAATTTTTTTTCTTCTTTTTTTTTAAACGTTAATAATTAATTTGTAGTTACTTCAAATTTGACGACCGTTATCGAAGAAAGTACACAGGATACCCGAAAAGGAAAGCTGCACCGTGGCTTGGATGCGGACAGGTTACACCAAAATAACTTCCTCTGCAATTGCAAGAAATAATCATTTGATGGACAATGAAATACTATTATGCTGCAGGGGATCATATACATGATTATCTTTATTTTTATACACTGTGTGTATTAGATGCCATACTTTTATATTTTGATGTCGATTAATACGACTATAATCATATATTGATATTTTTCTTTCATTCTCAATTGTCAAAGGATACATCCATTACAAGAAATCCGTTTCGATTCTATTTTATTTAAATAGGTAAAATATTTGAAAACAGTATAACTGGAAAATAAATTTCATTTTTATTTATTTATTTTTCAAAACATTTTCACTTGCAAGCTTTAATCCCTCTAAAGTCTTAATTTTCAATAATTACATGTTTATAACATTAACTATGTATGAAGTATTCCCAGAAAATATTGAGATTCTTCACAGAATGTTTTCCATTGTATTTTTACATTAAATTATTTTCTTTTTATTTGGAAATCATTCAAATGACAATATTTGGTACCTTCTAATTTCAAGAATAATCCACCATTTTCATTGTATACTTCAGGTTGATTGCTAATAATCAAACTGAGTGTTTTTAAAAAGAAGCAAAGCCTATCGTATATTTTTTATTATCAAAAATTTACAAACTAGCAATACCTCTGGAGTACTATAGTATTTAAATGTCTACTGCTGAATTTCGTGGGACAAAATATCGAGTTATGGAAAGGAATTCGGCAAATGTAAAGAACTAATAGAGCTAGGAATAAAATCCCGTTTGTTTTTCACGAGCAAAGATCCACACCTTCTTGAATATATGTGAATCTTAGCTTACTAGGACTACAAACCTCCTAGCTGAATTCTTCCTCTTTTTTTATATCTGTTCCACACAATACAAAGTAGACGGGGAAATATTCGTTGTTTCATTAATATCAGCAGATTTAACAATACCTTACTGATATACATTGCTGAATCAGGCTTTTTAATTTCCAAAGAAACAATTTATAACATCAGCCGGCAACAAAAAAATGCATAAAATAAATGTGAGGACATCCATCAAACTGCTTGTCCCTTTAGAAACTGCGGAATAGTGTCATAAAATGAAAAGTAATGTTCAATTATTTTGTTTGTAATAAATTCAACATTTTCGCTAAATGTGTGATTAAATATTTTTCTAATTTCTGTGAACACTTAATAAACCAGAAAAGTTTTACTAAAATTTACAGACTTTGTTTACAGAATGGCTTTTTAAGGTCAATTTTGGGCTAAATGTCAACACTTTGGTACAGAGAACTTTTATTCAGTTGAGTATTCAATTTTATTTCAAACGATATTAAGGTTTTTTCTTGAAGTATTGTATTTTTTTATAGCCATTGTTTGCAACAGTCTTTTATCCAATCTTTGTACATAGATTTTTTTTTATTATTTAATTCCATAACTTTATATCCTATTTGATATTATCAAAAAATTTGTTTTAAAAAAAAGATGACACTTAAAGCACTAATGCAAAGAGATCACAGATGCTCAAAAATAGCATCTATATACTTATAGGTATTATTAGTGTATGTTTTTGTTTTTAATATATATATAAAACTAACTATTGACCAACCCGGTCCTTAGGGAGCATGATTTGAAACATGCTTGGATGTATACATGTACGTACACTTTGAACGGGTATTCGTATGCTTCAATACAAATATGATTTATCACAGCTGTGTTATGCTTGATGAGCATTTTAAAGAATTATTCTGCTTTATACCTACGTAACACTCTGCTTCTTTGTTGCAATGGCAAGTAAATGTAAATTCTTTGTCTTTGGAAAACAGTAAGGACAAAAATTATAGAATTAGTTAATTGTTTTGCATTTTAAAAGTATTTTTTACATTTAAGTGACAAATTGATAGCTACAGAACTGTAGCGTATGGTTTTAAATTTTACTTTTTGACCATAAAACTACAGATCTCGTAATGCAAAAATGTGCAATTTACGGCGCAAGATTGTTTGCTTTTGGGGAGAATTTCTCCACTTTTCAGCATTGATTTATCAAATACCTTTCACTCACTAAATCTATACACATTCTCTAACCATTGTCTAATATTTTATCTACCTCCAAACCCCTTATTGTCGTCTCTAAAGGCAATAAACTCGCTTATTTTGAATTATTTCGTCTGTAGAGACGATTATAAATGGTAAGTTGGATAAAATATATGGATTGGAAAAAGAATGTGCCTATAATAAGGAAGAAATTTGATTGACCAATGCTGGAAAGTCAAGAAATTCTCCCCGACAGTGCACAAAAAATGCACAATTTTTGCATTACGGGGTGTAGTGTTATGGTCATAGACTATTATATATAAATTCCGTAGTAAATATATGAAAGTGTAATAATTTAAACGCAACATAAGCAACCGAAAAGACCCAAACCACAGCGTTAAGTGCAGTCATGCTTTACGAGGGACGTTCAATAAATAATGTCATTAGCTTGATGACATACAACATAGAAATCATATGACATTAAGCTAGACTTTCTCTCATTATTGAATCTTTAATGAATTGATAACAGTTTATGTAACCACTTTTCATCATATAGTTTCATCGTGAAAAGCTGGGAAACAAGGGCTATTCGAGACACTGCATTATAAATGAATGGTAAAGAATCAGTAAACTAGAGTGAAAATAAAAGCTTCATTAAAACTGCTGTAAAACGTGTTAAAAATCCCAAAGAAATTTTCACTGAAATATGAGACATTTACATCAACCGATGCCTGTTTTATAGACAAATAAGCAAGTTGATTTCAATGATAAAAAATTATATAATGGGCATCAAAATGGGTACCGTCCTTGCCAACAAAAATTATAACAACTTATGTACTATTTGCCCAATTTCAACAAATAATATCTGATGATGTATGACTGACTTTAAGACACATAGCAAATATGATATACATCATATCGGTAGTAGTTTTCAATGTTTTTAAGAATCGCTTGACGGTAAAAAAGCTTGGTACTCAAAGATCACCCTATATTTTGAAAAATGGGTGAAAACGACAGCGTGTAGGAATGTCTTAACAATTATTTTAAAATATCAGTAACTGTAGTTATTCAAGTTTGTTTCATATTCAAACAGATAATGGAACATGAATCTATTGCTTAAAACACTCAATACAAAATTTACCATAAGATGTACTTGATGAAAACAGCAATGGTCCGACAAGAGCAAAGGTATGCAAGAACACAAAGACAGATTTATATGCAATTTTCTAAAATATTAGTGGTACTGTTGTTCAGTTTCGTATTCGGGGAGACAGTTTAATTTCTGGAGGAGTCTAGAAAGCAATATTTTTGCAAAAAGATCGAAAGGTTTATTAGAGGAAGGACCTGGAATCAGGAATTCACTACATTAGATTTCTTCATGACAGCGTCCAAACCCTGCATCCCTGAAGAGTAAAGGGGTTTTCGGGATGAAAAGAAAATTAATATTTTTCACATTAACAATATTCGCTAGATCTTTTACCTTTTGACTTGTTTCTATTTCCAAACATGAAAAATCCCCTTTCGGAAAGAAAAAAACAAGTCCCGGAAATCATTGGATCTGCTATTTTTCAGTATACTAAGGGTCATGACCAAAAATGTATTCTAAATACAATCAGAAATTAAATAAAAACTTTAACGGACATCTATTTTAATCAAAAGAGATTAATAAGTAAAATCATGAAGACTAAATCATTAAAAAGCGTCTTTTGCTTCTTTCCGAGCCCCGATGACATTATTTATTGAACGTCCCTCGTATATAACAAAAGATCTAATGGAAACAGCAAGGTCAAAATACTGTTAAAGTACTCTAATGGGATTTGGCCCATGGGCAGTTTGTTGCTTTTAAATTATTTGACCAAGGTATAAATGTACTCTTAGCAATACCTTGAGAATATTGACAATAATTTGCATTATCATAGATAGATGTATTTCTCAGTCTCTTTATAAATTCCATGCAAATAATTTCCATTTGCGTGACTATAGATTTCTTTCCATTGTAAGTGCTGTAAGTGACACGCACGCCGTAGGTTTTTATGTATTGTCATTTATATCCGACCCGCCGCCTCCCCGCGTCCTGTCAATAAAAATCTCAGGAATACACTGTTCCGTTTCTCAAAGAAACAAACGACTTTTAACAGATCGCTCTTTGTGATTATTTTTTTTTTTTGAATGACAATCAAATTTCCCAAAAAACGTATTAAAAGTAGTCTAAGGTTCTGTTGAATATTTCTTTTATACAATTTTATTAGTCGTTGAATAAACTGCACTGGTTGTCACTTATCCTTTCTGTAAGGAATTTTATGCAGACTAAACAACTGTCTAAGACAAAGTGGGCGAAGCAATTTCCTCTATTAAGTTGATTTTTGTTTAAATGAGTAATGATATCTCTGCATTAAAACAGTTGTTCAAGGGTAAATTAGAAATGCATCTAAAATGATGATGAAAATTAATGTCAAAAATGTAACGAATTTATGTAGATAATGAACAGAATTCATGCTCAAAAGTCCATTAAACAATACTAAAATAAAGGAGCAGAGCAAACACGAACCTCCGAAACATGAGAGGTGGGATCAGGTGTCGTGGAGGAGTGAACAGCCCCAATAGGCCGGTAAACGCTCTGTGTGTTCCTTGTCATGATCGTGAAATAATGGAAAAATCCGTCAACAATATAGTGTGTAAATAATGACCTAACATTTAGTATGAAAAACGTCAGTCAGCATTTGACTCAATGATACTATTGTATTTGCTGACAAGGTCATTGTATCGACCATAGAACCTACGTTATGATGACTGTAAACGATACTGCTAGTTATCTTGTTTCATCAACTTGTTTGACAATGTCAATAGTTTACCTCGTTTCAGTAATTGTGCGTACGTAGAGCATATTTTGCGTATCGAATCAACTGAGAGATATAAACCCCGTATGAAGGTGATGAAGGTATATTAATGCATAAGTAAGAAATTATTCACTAATTTCTGATCGTTTTATGATCCTTCGACTGCCGACTTACACCCTGCATGTAGTTTAAAAAGGAACACACTTGTCAGGGAGTCTATCTGGAATCCAAAATACACTTTTGGAAGACGAGGTCCCAAGACAATAAATTTGAATAGACTTTATCAAAATCTTAATTTTTATATGAATTATAATTCAACGAAAATTGTTTTAAAAGCCGAAATTTTTTTTTCTGATGCTCATGTACAAATACTGCATAAAATTTGGTTTTATTATCTTTATTTTTCAGATATTACACAGAATTAATTTTTTTAAATTAAATCTACTTCCAATTTATCGATTTTTCTTTTGAAGAATTTTTGAATACCCGGTATATTTTTTGTTTGAATAAAAAAGTTGGCTATATATGGTGCACAGTTTGTGTCCATCGAAATTCCAAAGTTTGTTAGAAGACCGGGTCTTCACAGATTACAAAGATATTGTCAGTGAGGAGATCCGTCTCCCTTTTCATATCAGCTCAAGAGTTCTTAGGTATAGAAAAGACTTTTTCCCGACTCTTTAACTATTTTCGACAAAATAGTGTATACAGCCAAGATTTGAATTAAAGCTATACTCGGATAGAAAAAAAAACAAAGACGGAAGAAAATGAAACAAGCACATAAATGTAATGAATGATGCTAGTAAGTAGACACCACCCTTTAAAGGGCTGATACTTTAACATGACATTTCCTCTTCAAATGGTAGCCCGCGTGGCACAGTGGTAAGAACGTCTACTCTAGAATCGCGAAATAAGGAGTTGATACTTACGTCGCGGGTTCGACTCCCACTGTGGGACGTGGAGACCGGTCCTTCGGATAAGACCGTATAACCGATGTCCCGTAGGTGCTGGCACGAAAAAGATCCCTCCCTGCTCAATAGCCCTAGGTGCCGAATATAGGACAAAATTTGCAGCTCTCCACCGGCAAGTGGTGGCGTCTCCATATGAGTGAAAATTTCTCGAGAGGGACGTTAAACACTATATGCAATCAATTAACCAATCCTCTTCAAATGTTATTATCAATTTTCCATGTATTTTACTGATAGTAAATTTAATGATGTCCATGTTTAAATAGCAAACACAAGTAAAAGACCTTTAGCAAAATTTTATTTTTCAAAATGGATGATTCTTAAGCAGTTTTATTTTAATAGAATTTTAATACAAATCTCATAGATGCTAAATTTGTCAATATAAAAGATGATTGACAGAAAATTTTTACTTTAAATACTATATGTGCGAATTCTCAAAAAATAAAAAATAATTTAATATACATAAACTATATATTTTGTCTCAGGCTACTGTCGAGTCATCTATTCCATCTTTCAAAAGCCAAATTAAAATGCTTACAAACATGATATGATGAGAGATTTTACATAACTATATTTATTATTTTCTACCTGGAACACATACATCCGATAGTAATATCTAAATGTTCAAACCTCCATTCCTGTCGAAGGGAGTACGGAACGTTTCCATCTTCATCACCTCCCACACTACGGGTCAGAATCATAGCTGTATACTTGGCAGGGGTACAACGATAATGTCCATACCAACAGGTGGTATTTAAGCATCTGACTTCCTTTATATGTCTTGGAAAGTGCATTTCTCCTAAATCCCGCCAATAGTATTCAGTACCACATTGCCATGGTAACTCGATGTCTGTTGAAAACGGTTCTGATTGGCGTATAATGTCTCGTGGTTCGCTTCGCTCAGCTGTGGATATAGGCAAATTAGATCTATCTATCATGTATCTTTGAATGCGAGAGACGTCTGGAGATTGCAACCCTTGATTTCTGCTTTGTCTTCCGAATATTTGGAGAAACTTTGGAAGAGAGCCAACAACAGGACACAAGGTACACAGCATAAATACTGGTAGCTGCAATAACACAAATAAAGGAACATAAAAATATTTTTAAAAATTTCATACAAACTAAAATATGAATTTGTTTTCTGTAGTTAACAGATGATACATAACTGATTATTAATTTAGTTGCTTGATATATTTATATATACAGGTAAAATATACAGTGAAAAATCCTTAGAAAATGTATTTAACAATTGTATCACATGTACGAATCATCAATCCTTAATGTGATACAAACTATAAGTAAAGATTGATGAAACTTACATAGGATACAAACTAATGATAAATAAGGTAAAAAATATAACCGTAAATACTTTGCAATATCTTGGTCTACTTTAAATTTATTATGCAATAAACAAAAACAAAATATGCTTTATTACCTATGTAGATATAAAGGATTTGGAAGAGCATTTTATACAAAACAAGAAAATTTTTCAGATTGTGACATGTCAGTTATAACAGGGATAAATTCAATATTTTCATAGTCTTTTATTCCGCTATCACGTGCATATATTATTTTCAGCTTGCTCAATATTCGAGATCGTGTACTGATCATTTTTTATACAGAATTTCTGTATAAATGCTGGTTTTTCATTTAAACTTGACCCTCTTAAAAAAACACACATAAAAAACTAATGACCTGAAGAGTTTAACTTACACATATATTGTTTTTGAGCCATGATTGTCACATTTGAAATGATACAGCACATTGATTTCCTTGGAAGGCAAAAACACAAGGTCGCTGACTTGCACTCAATCGACTGCACGTGCATGTAATGGTCTAAAAAATTTTGTGTTTATTTTTCTAATCTTTGTGATATCATTATTCAGAGAATGTCGCACCTTTAGGCTAAAGTTAGAATATACCTATATTATTTGGTTCTTATTTGAATCAATATAAAAATCTTTTTGATATCCGAAAGGTAATTTCCTTAATTTGAGTTATGTTTCCCATTGAAAAGAATTGAAAATGCACTATTTACACATTTAAAATGATTATAAACTTCATTTCAATACAAATCCAAACATTTATCGTAAACTTTTTGACAATTTAAATATCGTTAATCAAAGGAGAAGGCCCAATGGTTCTACAGAATAAGTCGAAACAAGGATGACAAAGACATACATGAAACATATGGAGATAACGAGCAGTATTCAAGATCAAAAGTCCATAAAACAATTCAAAATAGTAGTAAGAGCATACAAGGACCTTGGAAACATCAAGTGGGATCAGGTGTCATAACCAACAAAAAACTCAATTGTGTCTTCCCATCTGAGTTAGTTTGTCAGGTAATAAAGGCGTACAAATACATGTAATACACATGGGAATGCTATCAAAGAGCTAGTTTTACACTGATATTGTGAAGTATGATAATCTCATCCCTGCTCCAATACATGTATACATATTCTTTTTTGAACAAGCTATTAAAATCTATTCATGGCATGTTAGAAACAAGAATTGTCTTTCTTTTCCAATGAGATACATTCAATCAACCAAAATAATATCTACAAGTTATTTGATAGGATAATTCCCGACGGGAACGACTTGAATGACATTTGAAAGTGCAGATGCAGATTTCTCGTCAATTATCTAGCTGAATACTGCATCTACCATCATGCTGCACATGTCGACGAGCTGTCTATTCTCGTTTTTGTGTCTATAGCTTTAAGCGATTACAACCTTCTATCACCAAAAATTCATTTGTTATACTCCTGGATGTCGAGCTGGGCTCAACCCTCTTGGAACTCCTGTTATTGCACGTTTTAAGATTTTTTAATTTATTTTTTTCTGTACATCAGAAGTACATGATTATAGTATGGGTTTTCTATCCTTAGTTGATACTATTTAGTAATTCTTAAAAAGGGAAGTCAAAATATGTAAGTTTTTTTGGTTAGGTGAAAAGATTGACTGAAATAGATTAGCTGTATTTTCCTTAAAGGTAAAGCTCAGATGATCTAAGAAGTAAGAAATCGAGTCATTCCTTAAATTTCCATTCTTGTTCTAAATAAAGTAAAAAATTAAATATGGAGATAAAGATCAGAAATCAGAATCAAAAGACAATTGAAAACATATAAACTCAAGGCAGAACAAACACAGACCACTGTAATCATAAGAGTGGGATTCAGGTGCCATGGAGGAGTAAAAATCACCTGTAAACTGGTCACATTCGCCGTGCTCTCCATATCATAATCGAGAAAACGGAAACATCAGTGTAAAAAATAGTCTAACAGTTAGCATGAGAAATTTCAGTCAACATTTGACTAAATGATAGACTGTATTTGCTGCCATGATTATGGTACCGGTATTGCGACCATAGAACTTGCAAATTATAGACTTTAAACTTCACTATTTACATTCTTGAATTATAAACTTAGATGTCAATTGCTTGCTTCATGAAATATACGGAGATAATGAACAGTATTCAAGCCCAAATGTTCAAATATAACAATACAAAATGTAGGAGCCGAGCAAACATAGACTTTCAAGACATCAAAGGTTGGACCAGATGGAGGAGTGAGAATACCCTGCTGACCGTCATGTTCCCAAGTCTATTGGTAGGTGAAGAGATTTTATTTTACATTTCTCATTTCCCCCCTACATCGTTTCCTTAGAATGAGTTTACAAATCCTATTTTATTACCCTTTCGTTTTCTGTTCCGTATTTTTGTCAGAAGAAATAATAAATACATTTCTCTTTTCTTTCAATAAGATGTCAGACTTATCCACGCAATTTTGGTAAGATAATTCATCATTGCTCTATTGACAGATGTACTTTTAGTACGATGTCTTGCAAGTTGGATATCTTCTCAGCTGTATGAATTGTAAGATGTGCATTAACTAAAGACATATCGTCTGAGGTTAGTTGTCAAACTAGGGAAATACATGAAATAGACTAGCTGATTCATTGAAAATAATCACTGCAAAAGCTCATGTACGTCTTTTGGTCTTTTATGGAATGGCTGCTGTATTGACTAATACTATATGTCTCCTATGGTTACACGACACGTCAGATGCTGTTATTAGAAATCCTGTAGTCTCCTCTGGTAGGACAGAACAGTTGCTGTATCAACTGATGATGATCTCCCCTGGTAAGTCAAGATATTTGCTGTATCAACTTATGATGAAGTCCTCTATGGTAGGACACAACTGTTGCTTTATCAGCTAATGATGATCTCCCTGGTAGGACAAGACAGTTGCTGTATCAACCAATAATGATCTCCCTTGGTAGGACAAGACAGTTGTATCAACTAATGATGATCTCCTCGGGTATGATGGAACATGTGTTCAGTTGTTCCAATATTCCATCAAACCAAAGGTGACCAACACCAGTCGGTGAAGTCTAACCAAATCGCTCTGCAACTCATTCAGTAATTATGATTTTCAATTGTGCCATTTGAAAAAAAGATTCAGTCATTTTCAAATAACTTCCAAAATGTCCATTTCATAAACATCGTTTCTTTTTTTTCTGCTCTTTTAAAACTTGCGGAGCTTGGTACATGTTTGTGTATATCTCTTTGTTATTATCCGTTGCTTGTACGTGTAATCATTAGCGCCCTGGTTCATGGTCAACGCTTAGCATCTAAATAGTCCATTTACAATCTTCGACCATCCTAGAAGGTCAAGGTCTGATTATCTGTCTTGGTACCGCGTAAACTCTAGCATCCTTTGTAAAATATTCATTGTTGAAACTTACACACTATGTACATGGAAATGTTTACTGAAAATCCCTGGCATTGCCATTCATGAATGGCACGCAACAATTAAATATTCATTTATTT
This sequence comes from Saccostrea glomerata, assembly GCA_003671525.1. Taxonomy (NCBI): domain Eukaryota; kingdom Metazoa; phylum Mollusca; class Bivalvia; order Ostreida; family Ostreidae; genus Saccostrea; species Saccostrea glomerata. The sequence goes on along the minus strand of PRKT01000004.1, from coordinate 1,953,998 downwards.
ATATTCAATAAAACCCACGGTTGACCCTAAAAAACAGTTATTCTCCAATTGTTGCGATCATGGCATTAAGGTCCATTAGCATGAGTAAATGCTAAATGGGCTTAAAACTTGAAGAAACAAAACGTCAATTTCTGTACATTCATAAAATCTCGTCTAATATATTATTTTCTTTTTGTAAGAAATTCGAAAGATAAAATACGAAGTAAAGTCGAAACAAATTCAGACGATGAAAATTTTGATTTCCAAACAATGCTTGATACATAAGTACATGAGTAATGTGATGTATTTTCAATTTATGATGAATCGTTATGCCAATATGTAAGTCCATAAGTATAATCTTTAATTATAAATTATATATCAGTCGGAACTACTTTGTTATGAGTTATGTAAGAAACCGAGGCTCTTACTTGTAGGAGTACCGGCGAACGACACTTTCTTTGCCAAGAGCCTCTAGTGTAATATTTGAACTCTTACATAATGAAGAAAGCAGAATGTTCTTGCATCGTTCATCTTTTCTATTTAGTATACTAGTGGCAATCATCTTATGATAAACATAGGTTTGTTTCCTGCAAATTCTTGTTCTTCTTTCCCATTTTTATGCTAATAGCTTTATAAATCGTTTAAAGATTACAAAAGTACTCTAAAGCTAAAGATAATAAACCTTATCGTATATCGTCGAAGCTTTTGTTGTAATAAGAAATTGGCAATAATAATTATTTGGGCTATGTCTTGTACGATAACTTGTAAGAAGTCCTTATTTTCAGATATATTTTAGCATTATTAAAACGCAGTATTTATATATGGAAAAGCATCTATTGACCGTGATGCATCATATTTAGTGGGCGATTTAAACAAGGTGAAGTTGTCTGTATGTCTGTCGATATATTCAGTTTGTTTTCATGGAATGTATTTCTGTACGGCTCTTTCCACACCTTATTTATTTTTTGTCTATTTTTTTAGTGCAAATAATGTCACTTTTTGCTTTTCGAAAATTAAGACAAAGCATTTAACTTGATAATATACATGTGAATAGCTGAGAATGTTTCAAATAATAACTTAAGTAATCTAAAACATCCTTGCAGCAATACCATCATCTAAAAGATAATAAGCATTCCATTGCAGGTTTGGAAAAATTCTCATTGAAACATATCTGTATATGTGCAATCACACTTCAAATATATTTCAAATATGCCACAATTGTGATATGAAAGATCACCCAAGAAATTTTTATTAATGCCTAAAAGAATCTAAGTTATGTTAAAATGATAAAGCAATAAACATTAAACATCTATGCTTCAGTACTCCCCAAGCATCAAGTGAAAATTTATAATTATATAACAGCAGCAAAATGAAAAAAAAAATACATTATCAGTGTTACATAATTATTATTACACAATCACTAAAGCAAACTACAATGTATGTCCAAAAGATGCCCTTCTAGATGGAGCACAAAGAAACGTTCCAAATGTTCAAGGTACGAATAATTCATAATAGATTGTTTAAGTCGAATCTTCCATGACATGTTGTAAAAGTATTGCAAATAAATATTGAATTATAAGACATAAGATAATTCCTAAGACAATATTATAATTTATTAGATAACCTTGATTATTATTAGATAATTTGCCTCAAAAGGTTCTATTGTATGAAGAGGGTGTTTTCTTTTTATGCTTTTTAAGCTAGACCCCCAAAAAGAAACAACTCAAATTTAACCCCAACTATACTACAGGAAACTTATTTATGCTGCTTAATGTTTTATGAACAGAAACTAAAGGATCTATTACTTTTTTAAGGGTTAATTAAAAAAAATAATTTTATTAGACATTAAAAGATTATTAATCCAAGAGAACTTAACATGAAATGTTACTTATATTGACAAGTGTATGATTAAAATTCACTGTGAAAAACTACTCACAACAGTTAACTTTCCTGTCATTTCAGATGTGTTGTCCCCTCTATCTCCTGAAGTCAAATCAGTCTAGACTATTCCTTTCATGCATTTTATACTTTCAAAGGGTGTGAAAATTTGAATTTATCTAATCATTGACGACTTTATACGGGTTTTATAAGAGTTTGCGAAACTGATATCACAAAGAAAAAGAATGAACTATAAAGACACGTTCTAATTTATGAATACAATTGTTTTTTCTTGAGAGAATTTGATATCTTGTGGGTATCTTCATGATTAATGAAAATTCGTATATCACGTGATACTGTTGTCTGCAATTGACAAATCAAATCCAGCGAAAGACATTTCCGTTTAAGGCAAAAAAACCACGTCATCGGTAAATCTTGTAGAATGACAAAATGCTTTTCTCCGTAGGCGAGCATCTTTTTTACTGACAGACTCCTTCCACAAGAGTCTTTAATGTTATTTATCAAATGTAAATAATTCATGATTAAGTTGACAATGCTATCAAAGTTTTAATTACATCATTATTTGAGTACATTTTATTTCCACATTTTAAGAAATTGTAAAAGGTTATTGAATTTATCAAGTGGGAGTATAAAACTTTGTTTTTAAAAAAAGTCGTTTACACATGTATTCAGATTTTAAAGATATTTTTCAGTTAAACCATATTTTTAAAAACTTTAGGAATGAATGCAATAAATCAATATTAAAGAATAATTCTGAAAAATTATGACATGATGATACATGTATTTTTGGTACAGCATATATTTCAATAATTTCTCCAAGGTTTTTATCATATTATATAATACAGTTATTACAGTTCCGATTGCTAATATTTCACAGATGTTTAAATACAGATTGATGAAATAAAAAGTACTCCGTATGCAAGGATGGGATTGGGAAAGTGGGAACTCTTTCATAATCTTTCAAAATTGACTTTTACAAATGCTCCAAAACCTTGAATGTCGTTACTTTTTTCAGTAGTGAAAATACATATTTAGCCGAAATTTGGGGTAAATTATTTGTTTACCATTTGAATTCATCTGACTGAAAAAGGTTTTTACAAGGAAACTGATACAACAAAAATAGGTGTTTAAGAAAGGGAAACTATATTTCACGTGGAAAATTTTCTACTGGGTAAAAATCGATAATTTGGGGTAAACTTATCTTAAGTAAAATATATAGATTATTCAAGCTCAAAAGTCAGCCAAAACAATACAAATCAGGAGCAGAGCAAACGCGGACCTCTAAAACATCAAATGTGGGACCAGGTGCCATGTACGAAAGAGCTCCTCCTACCAATCGGTCACACCCGCTTTGTGCTCTTTTTCATGATCGAAATAATGGGATAATCCGTACACAATTCAGTGTATAAATAATGGACTAACAATTATCATGAAAAACGTCAGTAAGCATTTGACTTAATTATAGATTTTATTTGCTGGTAAGGTCATTGTGTCGACCATAGAACTTTCGAAATAAAGGAATTTTTTTAAATGAGACTGCTATTATTCATGTTTCATCAATTGGTTTGTTAATAACTTTTCTCGCTTTAAGAATCGTTCGTACATACAGCATGCTGTTACGTATCGATTCACGTGAGATATGAAATCCAAATGTTGTGAACTTATGAGTAATACAATCATAAGTTCATAACATTTGGAATTCAAATTCTATGGCTACAAAAGTAAAGGCAAAGTTGACGGTTGAACATTTGAGTCATGAAGTTTATGTTAAATAATTTTATAGTTCGGATATCATCATTTTTTTCTAGTTAAATATCCAAATTTGAAACAGATTTGTCACATTCCGTTTTTAATTCAAGGTCATTGTGATATATCGTGTCGAAAAATAAATGGCAATAACTATTGATTATTGATAATGAATCGTTGATATATCTGTCTATTTCATTGACTGATTGATTGATGTTTATGTCCCATTCGAGACTTTGTCACTCTTATTGAGATGTCACCATGTAATTCAGTAGTGAAGGGCTACAAATTTTGACCTTTAAACAGGGCCATTAGGCCGTGAGGGATTTTCATCGTGTCAACGCCAGCCGTAACATGGTACCTTGGTTTTGAAGATTTCATCCAAAGGACCTGCAAGTCTGCAACGTTCACTTCAAGGTGCCGAGCGCTTGACTAACAAACAGTGTCATGGCTTCCTATTTGATATCGACGTAGGTCGGTCGCAGCTAAGAGATGAAAAACGACCTTCCCATCACGGACAAAACGCTGTGGAAACACACTGAAAAAATTACGCACTTTGAAAGCAAAATTTAATAGTGCATTAAAATTTAGACAAAATCAACGCACATCGAAAAAATATATATGTCGTGTCGACAAATATAAATGGAAAGGTATGAAATATGAAAAAGATATGAAACACAACCTTCCATTTACGGACAAAACGCTGTTGCAACGCACTTTGAAAACAAATTTCATAGTGCATTAAAATTTAGACGTAGTCAATTCACTTCGAAAAAATTTCAAAGTGCGCTAATTTTGGGACAAATAAACGCTCTTGAAAAATATTTCAAAGTATGTTAAGTGAGTACATAAACATTTTTTAACATGGTGTAACGTGCAACGCGGCCGAGCTTGGTGTGTGGTGATATGTCTTGTATCACCGAGGCGTTACACTCAGGTTCGTTAACCTGTTAACTCAGGTTTTTGTTGACCAATTAAAATGTTATCAAACATATATACAAATGCAATACGATAATACAATGGATCTCTTCTTGATTGGACAACCACTAACTGTGGTCAACGGGTGTCTCCCATATACAAATTTCTTCTTGTCCTGCCACTCCACAAGTACTGTATCCTGGCACTTCCCCCACCTTTATTTGTGGTATGCCACCTCTCTAATTAACCAAGTGACTGCCTTATTCAGGTCTTATGCCTTATGGTTAACACTAAACTCTTCACTGTATATTTCCCGCAACTATCTGCCTTGTTCAGGTCTTACAATAGTATGTTAGGAAATAAACGAGCAAAGGTTTGTCTATTCCGTCACCTAAGAGGTCTCAAACGCACTCTATTACTGTGTGTATTATTCCAGTGCAGTCCCGGTATAGTGGCAGATTCATACTACTTGTATGATCGTAAAATTAATATTTTTTAGTGTTTAAGACTTTGAAAGATAACGTAGGTCTAACGTTTATACGAAACTAAACTACACCCATTTCCGTTTCAATGGAAACACTTAACGCACTTTAAAAATATGCATAAAAAATCTGGACATTGATTAGGTAACAGACAGCATAATTTTGTTAAAAAATGATGCATTGAACTATCCTTATTAAGAAAAAGGAAAATACAGATAGAAAGTCCTTCTGCCCAACTCTTTATTTTTCCAACTAAAACATTGGTATTTACATAACTGGTATGGCATTGATATCTGTCCTCTAAATATATTTGAGTTAACCTAAAACAGACAAAAAAATTATAATTGAACGCGGTAAAAATTTCAGTCGAGAGGGAAACAGTAAATTTTAAAGGCATCAATAATTTTAAGTATTACCTTAGTTAAATCACAGGTGCTTGAGAGTAAGTCACTTATCAAACGCCTACTTCCCTTTTTTCCTCAAAGTGCGTTAATATGATGGATATTAACGCACTTTGATCCCAAAGTTAACGCATTTGAAAAAAAATTCAAAATGCATAATTTTTTCAAAGTGCTTTGTAACACAGCGATTTTAAATCTAAAATTCTGTAAATAATAAATCTATGATAAAATTCACAGGACACTCCGCCGTCAAAACATAAAATATTATGTCATTATATTCCTCATTACTTATCAAGGTTAAAATAAGTCTTAATTTTTCTTCCGCGTTCAAAACAACAAGTAAGAAATGCTTCACCTGTCCTTTGATTTTAAATTACTCTAACGCCTAATTACTAACTCAGCAAAGTGAGACGACCATCATCGAAAACTTTTTTGCATGTATTTTGGAAGAAAATATCACTCGCCTCTGGATCTATTTTTTTTTTATTGATAAACAGCCATGTTTAGCCGAAGTAACTTCCCTTTAACCATATTAAAGGACTCAGAAAATTATTCAAGACTTCTTTGTATTCTGTTCCTTTGTCTTATAGATCAAACCAACTTTCATACTCATTGATTTATTTATTTTTAAAGATTTATTAATTTCATATTTGCATTCTGCTTTATTTTACAAAGAAGGGAGGTCTTTTTTGTCGAAGGAACAATTACATGTGTCATGGTCTCTTCTATGAGATCATTCAAATTTATGTTGGTATTCAAATATAAGTTGGTGGTGGCCAACAGCCTAAAAACTTCTTGTGCTGGCTTCTTCTGGAGATAACGCAGATCTTTCTCCTTGCCTGGGGGCCATAAAACTAAGACGAGCTCACTTTTGATCACCAAAGGAATATATTGTGGAAAAGTGAGACTGAGATCAAAAGTGAGCTTATCTAACTTTTATGACACCCAGGCCTGAAGTTTAAGAAACTGGTATGCTTTAATTGTTACCTAAATAATCTTCTGAATAAAGAGCTCGATGACTCGATAAAACATCACCGGGAATACATTATTATTTAAATCTTATAAAGCACTTTAGTTTAAATAATAAGCCACGGCCCTGATCCCACCTCTAATGTTTTCGAGGGCCGTTTTTGCTCCGCGCCTATTCTGTAATATTTTATGGACTTTTGAGCTCGAATACTATTCGTTAAGTCCATATATTTCCATTATAAAAATGGAAATACAATTGATGCATTTTCCTATTTTTATTTCACCGATTGGACCACTACTCTGAAAATGCGTCATGTCACAATGTCCTTATTCTAACTTTATTTTTTTTTACCCTATCACACAGAGACTCACACGGTTCCATTATAGACTATAACCATTGAAGCAACATAGCAAAATACTTTGTTCTGAATTATTTTCTGAAAAACTTTCCATATTGTTTTTGCTCTTCTTTTTGAACAGGAAGAAAAAAAATAAAGTAGGATTTTTCATCGACATCTCTCTTCTTTTTTTTTGCAAAATTAGGAAGAGGCATAAATACAAAATCAGAGCAGTATATTTTTTTTAAAAATGTATTTCCTTTCTTCTTTTTAAGAATACCTTTAAAAAAAAAATCATTTTTTGTTTTTTGCCTTGGAGTCGATGTTGAATGTTGGAATTTCAACAGCCTTTCAAAATATTTTTGAAGCCAAAAAAGTGTCACTCTATTTTTAAGATGCTTTCTGGCAATCATTGCATTCCCCAATATTTCTTGAATTGTCTTAAAGAATATTACGTAATGGAGAAGTCGGGATGGTATTTCTGTTACATGTACATTCAAAGTTATTGTGCTATCATTTATAAAGCAGAAAGAAAAGGTATTTCTTGATACATTTTATTCTGAAATACTGCGTAATTTCATTTTAACTTCATTTCCGAAATAAAATGTTACTACATGTACTTGCAGAATACCATAGTTTAGCCTTGTGTATTCAAAGGACAAGACGGGGTAGGAATCCTTTTTGGCCCCTGATTTTGAGTGTCTTTAGAATGATGCAACAGTTTATCAATAAAAACCTGTTGTCATCCGTGCTACAAAATCAAGTTTTGGAATACACAGAGGTCACAGAGAGGTCAGGAAATAGGTCAATTTTCTATTTTTATCATTTTTATGCCAATTTTTATCGATTATACAGCACATTCTGTTTCAGAAAACATAGAGCACAAGCTTGCCTATCTACCAAATTTATATACATGTCATGTATTTTTTATACACTACTTTGTCGTAGTTTAAGATACATTTTGTGTTTAAAAATCTCAGATAGGCACCTTATGCTCTATGTTTTCCAATGAGAAAAGTTTCTCAAATATGATGAAATTCCACCAGAATTGAGGAAATTCGGGTCTTAACTACAAACTATCACAATTTTACAATTGTTCTGATTTGTACATAAAAAAGGGGGCCAGATTCAACCCTTACCCTACCTTGTCATTTAGATAATGTTCTTCCAATATAGTATACTGAAGTCTGAAGCATATAAAATATGTCAATATGGATATAAAAATTTGATTGCTTATTCTTAATTATGTGTATAGAAGATTCTTTTTATATGGAATATTTATCACACTGTAATGATGATTTTATGAGTTTGTACAAGCCAGACTTCATAAATTTTTCATTTCACATGCTGATTACTATCATTTAGTATAAAAAAAGTATTTCGAAAAGAAATGGTTCGTCCTGTAATCGAACCTCTCACATGTGAAGCGGGAGACATACCACTACACCACGGAACTGCTGCACTATAGCGAAAATTATATGCAAAGTTAAATATATTCACGTTCGATATTGTCAAAATTTTACACAATGCATGGTGTCTAATTTAACCTTCATTAAACAGTTCTAATACATGTAATAGGAATATAAAGTCCGCCGAGAACCTGTTTTATACGCAATAACTCTCCTTCATGCCCCCGTGCTAAAAATAGCATAATACAATAAATACTAATAAAACAGACGGGGCGGAACACTTTGAGAGGGGTGAGAGAGGTCCTAGGGACTTTTGGTATAAAATCAAATTGCAAAAGCTCAAAATCCTCTTGAAATATCGCCCGAAAACGATAGTGTTTCACACAAACAGAATGTATATATCTATGACCTTGAACTTTGACCTTTTGACCTCAAATCAATAGGGGTCTTCCTTAATCCACAGGGAGTTGTTCTGTAAAATTTCATTGCAAAAGCTCAAAGGGTTTTCGAGGTATCGCGCGGAAACGAAAGTGTTATAACAGACAGAATTTGCGAATTTATGACCTTGACCTTTTGACCTCAAAATCGATAGGGTTCTTCTTTAGTCCATAGGGAGTTGCAAAATTACATTAATACAAATTATGCAAAATTTCATTGCGAAAGCTCAAAGGGTTCTCGAGATATCATGTGGAAACGAAAGCGGTACAGACAGACAGAACAGGTCTGGACGATTTCTAAATAAGGAAGTCAAGAACGATAACCGTGAATTGCTATTAATACACAGAATAAACAAGGCACTAATCCATCTGACCAATCAGATAACAGCATTTAGACAAACCCATGAGAGAATAAATAAAACACGTGGTTTTAAAGTTTTTGCTCAAAAGATTTTTTAGAACAAATTTTTTGTAAACTTTATGCGAATTTGGGAATAATATAATATTTATGACAATTCTACCGTGAACAAACACGACTTGAAAGCTTGGAATACGTTTAAAGTGGGATAAAAAAATCTGTCTCTAGGAGTTAGCAATCCCAAAAGTTTACTTACGTTAAAAAATTGATATATAAATACGGTAAATTTTCAGTTTTTAAAGCCTGACATAAAAATCTTATCGAAAAGATAACAGTCTTTTTTATTTTTGAGTGTTTATTACAGAATACTAGTAGTCTATGCAGTTTCTGATATGTGAGGTAAGATATTGGGATAAAACGCATTCATGTATAATTACAAGATAAAACGCCTTTCCTTATGCCCTTTTAAAGTCTGCATAGCTATAAGTATTCGGCGCTCATGAAACCCGTGATAATGCAAAACTATATGTGTATATATACTCCATACGATAAACACTTGTGTGAGTTGATCTTTACACATGGAATTTAAGCATTATCGATGAAAATCGGACGGCTTAGCAAAATTATATTTACCATCATATAATATATTCTGGTAAATGTTATAATTGAACTTGATAAAAACTTGCTGGTGCGATCTATACCTCTGTAAACGATTACATTATATCGTGCATTATTTGTTTTTCTTTACCGAGATAAAAATGTCAAGGTTGTTCACGGTAAAAATGTGGGGAATACTTTATTCTTCAAAAGTTTTCATCTTACTTCTACAGATTTTTTGTTAAAAAAATCTTTTATATGAAAAAAACAAAAGCACGTGTTATCTTTTTGTTCTTTTAAAATATGTTTTGGGGTGTGTAAAAATGCTGTTGTCTGATTGGACAGAAAAATAATTACGTGTACTTGATGTACATTTATAGCAACTTTCGGTTATCGTTCTTGACTTCCATATTTAGAAATCGTCCAGACCTGCAGAATGACGGACGGAGGGACAGACGGACAGACTCAAATTAATATCCCCCACTTTTCAAGCGGGGGACAAAATAGGAATCAGCTATTGCTTCGCCATACTCCCGGTGCTTTAAAGTGAAAATTGCGGGTCTTTCGGATGAGACCTTAAAAACCCGAAACCCTGTGTCACGGTAGGTATCGGCACGATTTAGAACCTTCACTGCTCAATGGCCGTAAATGCCGAGTAAAAATCAGTCCTTTTCTTCTTTACTATCAATGGAATATTCTAGAATTGGGCTTAAAAAACATACAATCAATCAATCCAATATCAAACTTGCATGTTAAAACCCATTTTTAAGGAGGCTTTACCATCTGCAAAATGCTTGTACATGTATGCGATTTTCCCTAAACCCCATATAATGCAATCAATTTTATCTTTTTTAATAAATATATGATAAAATAAAAATTACATTTAGTTAAGAACCGAATTTTCAAACACAGTTTGAAGGCCAAAGTAAGCGTCCTCTTCTTCTCATGTAGATATACTACTAAGATAAATACAGATTATCCAATAAAGGAGCACAACAAGTGTCCATTGGAATTCCATTAGCCCGCCGGAAGACCTTGTGTCCCAGGACTACATGTCAATTCTGAAATTGGCATTCCTTTAACATCAACCTCAGAGCAAATTCAGAGTGATCCCATACAAAATCATTTGTTGATGGCCAACCACAAGATATAGGAAAATTTTCGAACTCTTTTTTACCGAAGAAACAATCGTCTGTGATTTCTTTTGTGGCCCTGTGAATTTCTGAAAAACTGAAACTGCTTGATTTTAGTTAACATTAGTTAACATAATGCATTAAAATATCATTAACATCTTTTGTGATTGCATGTCTATCATATATGATGTCAATTTCTGGCTAGTTAATGCTGACATCACGAAATGCGTCAATTTCTCATATTCTGAAAAAGTCGACAAAACCAACCCATTTAAAAGCTATTTTTCATTTTTTTTAAATATAAGGCGCAACCTCTGATCTGAAATAAGAAATTAGTGAATGATAGAACTGTTTCTGAGGATTGCAAGACATGTTTTATTTTTTCTGAAAGTACTCGAATATATATGTTTACATTAAAATTCAAGAACATTGCAATTCCATAAAGCTTGTGTTCCAAGACCTGGTGTTAAAGGAGAAAAATTTTAATAGGAAATGAAAGTATTAAGTCTTTACTTTATTTTGATGTTTAAAATGGAACATAAAGTGTCAATAAATTGGTTCATCTGAAACCGAACCGAGCTCTTTTCGCCCATACATGTTTTTTCACATCTCTATACGGCTGATCAGCCCCTCCCTCAACTTAAAAAAAAAATATTGTATGTCCCCTGATGTGTCAAATTCCAGACTTCCTTCTAATATCTGTAGAAATATATATTTCTTTAATTCTATTTTTATCATTTTTATGAAGAAGATAACCGTTGCATTAACAATAGAGATAGCATTTCCAGATTTACGGGGTTCTGAGAGAGTTTACATAACACCAATTAAAACCGTGTTTTTAGGAAAGACGTGTTGGTGGATGCAATCAATTAGAGCCTTAGATTCTAACAATTTTGTCAGAAAGTAAACTGATCAATTTTTTGCTATATAATCTTTTTTTCAAGATGAAAGATTCTTTGTCTCAATCGCTTCGAATGCCTTTCAGACTGGAGTGTCGAATTTCCATTTAATTGAAATAGAAGTACTTCTAAGTTGTTTAAGCCATCAAATTATCTTTAAAATATTTTAAGAATTTGACAACTAAAAGAAATTAAAAAATCAAAAAGAAAAGTAATTAAAAGATTTTTTAGAAAGAATAAACACATATATATTCTAACTCATAGCTTTCTTGGCAAATTGCCATAAGCCAGATGCAGGGTCAAAATTTTATTCTTTTCAAAAAGAAATCATAGTATTTTATCTCAGGCATTTCGCGATCCTCAAGTATAAAAAGAAATTAATATATTGAGATAAAGAACAGTATTTAAAGTCAAAAGTCCATTAAACAATACAAAATTGGAGCAGAGCAAACACCGACCTCTGAAACATCAGTGGTGAGATCAGGGACACTGTGAATAAAATTAATGAAGGTACTTCGATTGCTACTATTTATTTTATCTCTACTTTAGTCATCAAAAAGTTAAACGCTCATTCCTCAGTTGAATGCTCTAAATTTCACATATCATTTGAGCTTTACTTTATGCTTTTTTCAACGTTAAAAAAGAATCACACCAACTTTACATTGAAAGGGTCCTATTTTGCGAAAAGAAAAAATAAATGATCTTTCCGAGTGTCTTTCTATCTAATTCTTTAACATCTTTGTGAATAAAAAAAGGTTAAAATGTAGGTCAACAGTAATCAATACAATTGAATATTATAGTCTTTATGTCTAATGAAAACCGCGGTCATTGATCAATCAGTTAACACCGCTAAGTAAGCCATCTATATACATCTTTTTACCAGTGGATGTTCTATCAATAAAAATACCGGTATGTAAAAGAGGGATGGAGGTAAAGAAAAGTGATCGATAACTTAAAAACGACAAAATATACTAGTAGTAGTACAAATCAGTAAACATTGATTAGACTTGAACCTCTGGAAATTTCAGCCGTGGGATCAGGTGCCTTGGAGAAGTATTAGAGCATGCGCTGTTGACCGGTAAGATCTGCCGTGAGCCCTATGAATTGATCAAGAAGATGAAAATTGCCATAAACAATTTTAGAACAAAAACAAAAACCTAGCAATTGCTATGAAACAAGTCAGTCATAACAAGACCCAGTGGTGTATATGTTCTAATAAGCTAATATCATAGAATGTACAGTTTACTGACCTGTTGAGGTTGATGAAATCCTCGTAATCTTCCCCGTTCGTAATATGGCCTACATATTGTCTTTTATTAATTTTCTATCTGATTACATGACAAATTCATTAATTCAATAATTAACATAAAATAAATTTATTTTCTGTTTTTCATATATAGATATAAATATTAACAATAATTATTAATTTAAAAATGTTTTTCTTGGTTACCCCTAATACCTGAAATAAAGTCACCCGCGCGGTGAAGCAGTGATTTATTTGTTTGTCTGTTTCCCTCTCGAGAATTATTTTTCATCCATATGAAGACACCACCACTTGCCGTTTGAGAGCTGCAAATTTTGACCAATGCTCGGCAATTAAGGCCATTGAGCAGTAGAAGTTCCTTTTCGTGCCAGCACCTACTGTGACACGACCTCGGTTTATACGGACTCATCCGAAGGACCGGTCTCCACGTCCCACTGTGGGATTCGAACCGGATCAACTCCCTACTTCACGACTTTAGAACACAAGTTCTAACCACTGCCCAACGCGGGAGACTGTAGTGGTAAGAGCGTGTGCTATGGAGTCGCAGAGTAAGAAGCTGATCCTTGGTTCTAGACCCACTGTGGTTAGTCGAAACCTATGGTGTTCCGTTGGGGAACATCGCACCTTCGCACCTTCGCACTCTCGCCTTTAGTGCGAAGGTTCGAGAGTGCGAATTTGTAAAGGCGAAAGAACGAAAGTTCGTAGATGCTACAGTGAAACGCGAAGGTGCGTAGACGAAACCCTTTAGAAACCGGACTGAGCGAGACCATGTAAACCGAGACCCCATGACGAAGTAAGTGCTGGCATTTAAAAAGATTTCTCAATGCCAAATGGCCCTAGTGCCAAGAAAACATAATTTTTTAATATGGGAGATATTTTTTCAAAAGGGACGTTAGCAAAGAAAACAAAAATTGACAGTTGCATTGCAGAAAAAAAAAATCAAATATCAAATGCATTTTTATGCACCAGGTGCAACGCTAATTCCCATACTAACTGACAACCAAAAACACATTATATCGTTTAAATATTACTTTTTTTAAGCCATAGACTATCAACAAAGCATTTTTCTTAAGTGTTTTACTGATTAGAAGTACTTTGGCCAACAACAACCTGGCATATTAGGCAAATAAATAGTCTTATATTCAACGATTAGCATTTTTGAAAAAAAATCTGCGTTTTACACACATTTGAAACACGGTGTACCCGAATGTCGAAAAATCGAAAGCTTGATGATTTTTTCATATATATGTATACCTTTTGAATTTGAAAATATGAAGAATTTGGCTCTTTAACTTTAATCCATAGAAAATAAAATTCTTAAATTGTAAGTCAAAAATATGATTTCTCATACAAGGGGCTATCAAAAAGTTCGTGGACTAGCCCCATAAAATTAAAACCGCGTTAGGTACATTAATGAATTTTAAAATATCTATTCATCATAATCTTTTCTGTCTATAGAATAAATCACAAATCATAAATCCCCCTTTCTTCCACCGTCTTATATTATATGTTATATATGTACATGTATTAGTTGTGTTCATACTTATTTGTTTGGCGTTTATTTAAGGAATGAAGCTTATTTCAACTTATATTAGCCTATACGATATAACATAACTTGGGAAAGTTTACGCTTTATAAACCGCGAAGCGGTTTATATAAAAGAAAGCGTAAATTGCCCCAAGTTTTGTTATATCGTATAATATAAGTTGAAATAAGCTTCATTCCTTATAATCTAATTTCAGTGCAAACAATGAGATAATTTTCCCCCAGAATAAGGCTTCACATTGAATAAATTTTAAAAGTAACGTCAAGCGGAGTAATACGTTTTTTGACGTAACTCATTGTGACGTAGGCAAGTTATGTTATACAAAATGGATATAATCTTTTATCCAATCAAATGACGTGTTACGAGTTAAATTAAATTATTTTCTTTTATCCCACCCCTTTTTGATGACAGGCATATCAGTGCCTGCTTTATGCTATATTTGATTTTAGGGGGTCAGATTGCATAATATGATACTAAAGACTTTTGTATTCTTTCGAGTTTTTTCTAGGCATGTCTGACCCCTCATAATATGTTTATATTTTTGTTTTGCGTCATTTACTTTAATAAATGACATTTTTCACTTTCAATACTGTTGTTATTTTATTTTTAATCCATCAAAAAACTAGCTCAGTTGACTTGGCATCAGTCTTTCACTAATAACAGAGGAACATAAATTTTATTTTTAAATAAAATAGTTAAGTTTTTGTAAGCAATCGTATGTCTAGGCGGCGCAACCTCGAAAACGACGTTTTTTCGACCTAAGTGAAAGTAAGATAAACTATTTTGATATGAAAATTTGACACCCAAAATTCCCGTTAATTCAAGTATGTGTTGGGACACTATTGTTCCATAAAATATAGAATTTTTGCCTAATTCTGGAAGTTCTATGAAATTTTATTGTAAATTTTACATGGAGTATCGAAACAAACATTACCTTGAAAATGACGTCAAAAGGGGGAGGGGTTTCCTTTTTCAATATTCTATAAAGTTTACCCCTGGAAAAACTGGTATACACCTAGGAAATGTTTAAACTGGCTACGGTGAAAGAATATGCATCCAGATTACTTGTTTTTAAAGCCAAAATAGATTCAGAGTGAAAGGGATGCAAAGTTAATGTCGATTTGTAGTCAAGGTTTGAAAAGTCTATTACGTCAAATAATGACGTTGATCATTATTTTAGCTATATATATTGAACTCCAAAAACCAAAATATGCTGGCAAAATCAAGCGAAGGTCTTTCCCAATGTATAAATTCATTTGCAATAATATATGCTTTGAAAGCTTCTGTTCATTACATTGTAAAGTCATAAAAACAAGACAGGTTGAGGTCATAACTCAGTTCTAAGGAATCTCATAAAATAAGTGTACGAGGTAGAAGAAGTGGGCATTGAAAAATAATGACCTTGTCGGACGTCATGAAACAAAGCGGCGACGGCGCCGGTGATCATTTAATTAATGTCGTTTTTATTTTACAATAATTCAGGATATAATGAACGTATCAAGCTGAAATTTTCAACATTTCTTTCTTTATTTTTTTTTTGTTTTATGTTCCTAATTTTATAAGCTCAGACATCATAGTAATTATTTCATAGCCTCAGTCCACGAACTTTTTGATAACCCCTCGTACTGATGCTACAAATGAAAATTAAATGATTAAAAAAATAATTTGAAAACAAAAATAACTTTGAAAAGACGAATCAAAAGCATTTGTTCTAAAACAGAGAACAATCTAAAAAAACTATATGATGAAGGATATGGAGATAATGAACAGAATTCAAGATCAAAAGTTCATAAAAAACAAAAAACAAAATAGGAGCAGAGCAAACACAGAGCTCGATCCAAAACCTCAGAGGTGAGTCAGGAGCCATGGATCAGTGAGCATCCCATGCCGACCTTTCACACACAAGACAGGTTGAGGTCATAACTCAGTTCTAAGGAATCTCATAAAATAAGTGTACGAGGTAGAAGAAGTGGGCATTGAAAAATAATGACCTTGTCGGACGTCATGAAACAAAGCGGCGACGGCGCCGGTGATCATTTAATTAATGTCGTTTTTATTTTACAATAATTCAGGATATAATTAACGTATCAAGCTGAAATTTTCGACATTTCTTTCTTTATTTTTTTTTTTGTTTTATGTTCCTAATTTTATAAGCTCAGACATCATAGTAATTATTTCATAGCCTCAGTCCACGAACATTTTGATAACCCCTCGTACTGATGCTACAAATGAAAATTAAATGATTAAAAAATTTATTTGAAATCAAAAATAACTTTGAAAAGACAGATCAAAAGCAGTTGTACTAAAACAGTGAACAATCTAGAAAAATTATATGATGAAGGATATTATGGAACGCCATCACTGCCTTATAGCATACAACTATGCATTTATTATGTCAATTTATCTTTACGTGATGTGAACATATCTTTACGTTATGTAAATTTTTTATGAGATGTTGTAAAAATATCTTAACATCATGCCAATGCTGCATTACATGAAGTAAATACATCCTTTCATTATGTCAGCACTTCATAACTTGAAGTAAAAAAATCATTATGTGAAGTGATAATAAGTTTACATTGTGTTAAAACGTTATTACGTGAAATGAATGAGAGTTATTGTTTCTTTACATCATTTCATTTCTTTAATATATGAGGATCGAAATTGCATTATGTCAATTAAATTGTGTTTTATGATTAAGCTAATAATTACATGAAGTCAAAAATCCATTTCTTTTTGAGATTGTATTTTTCTATTATATCAAAGCATTATAAGGTGATATGGAGTTATCTTTATTTTACGGCGAGAGCATCATGATGTGAGGTGAACACATCTTACCTTCATGTCAGTGCTTTATTACGTGGTGTAAAAAGTTTATAACATAATGTGAACATATCTTTGTATTATATCAACACTTTATTACATTATGTCAAAACTCCATACCGTGATGTGGATATATTATAACGTTATGTCAACTCTTTCTTATGTGATCTAAGAATATCTTTATATTGTGCTGACTCTTTATCATGTTGATTCCAAAAGTGCATTACCTGATGTAAAAATACATTTACATTATTTCAAAGCTGTATATCTAGCATACAATGAATGTTGACGACCGTGTTTAATGAATGTTAAGAGGGGGGAGGTGGTTCCTGATTGATTAGGAAGAATATCAGCCCCCCTCTTTTCCCAGACATAACTTTACTATAGAAAATGTAATGTTCATTGAAAGTACAGCCCCTACCCCCACTTTTTGTTGAAGTATAGTCCACTGAGGGCAATGTAGTATATCTGGAAAACAAGAGGCCCAGGGACACATCGCTCACCTGAGCAATTGGCTAGGAAAAAACACAGATCATATCAAAATTGAAAGTAAACAGGGGGGGGGCGCTTGAATTTATCACCCCACCACCACCCACCACCCCCCAAGGGGGTCATGATTTGAACAAACTTGAATATACACTACCTGAGGATGATTCCCTATAAATATAACCTTTGAAGTACTTGAAAAGAAGATTTTAAAAAGTTTCCCTATATGTTCCTATGTAAAACTTTGATCCGCCATTTTGGCCCCACCCTACCCCCGGGGGTCATGATTTGAACAAA
>PRKT01000004.1:1920405-1934771 GCA_003671525.1 Saccostrea glomerata | reverse complement strand
TTTGGCCCCACCCTACCCCCGGGGGTCATGATTTGAACAAATTTGAATCTACACTACCTGAGGATGATTCCACATGAGTTTCATCTTTCCTGGCCCAGTGGTTCTTGAGAAGAAGATTTTTTTCTCTAATTCATAATTATCTCCCGTTGGAAAAGGACCTGGCCCTTCATTTGAACAAAATTGAATCCCCTTCACCCAAGGATACTTTGTACCAAGTTTGGTTGAAATTGGCCTATTGGTTCTTGAGAAGAAGATGAAAATGTGAAAAGTTTACGACGACAACAACGACAACGACAACAACGACAACGACAACGACGACAGACAACGGACAAATTTTGATCAGAAAAGCTCACTTGAGCCTTCGGCTCAGGTGAGCTAAAAACTAGGACTGATCGAAGTTGGACCCCCTCCCCGAAATAGGATTTTTGGGCTTGGCCAATTTTTTCGGGCAAATGAATATTTTTTTCTGGCTGACCTCCCCTTTCAAAAAAGATGCTACGTCACTAGAATTAGAAATTTTTTCAACCATTCTAGGGCAAGAATTCTATTACAAAAATCTACCAGTCCCTCATCTAAATCAATTGAATATGCCTTAGTAGGCATGCATGGGCACATATCAGTGGCGGATATGGGATTCTTAAACAAGGAAGGGGGACGGTACATGGTTGAAGACCAAGGGGGAAAGCGGAGAAGATCTCAGGCATGAAAGTTTTATAGAAAAAAAATTTTCAACTTAATTCAGCTTAACTTAATGTGAAACTAATGCAACTAATGCAACAAAATAAAACCAACAAATTTATTAATTTTATGTATATTTTGGTCACTAAAGATGGCAGGGCAGGAATTCAGCTCCCCAACCTAACCCAACCCAAACCACCAGTGCACGTGTGTTATACAATGTGTTTACACTTTAAAAAAAAAAAAGAAAGTTAAAGACTGATAAAAATCTGATGACAATGTTCTTAGTAAGATCAGAAGTTTAAGACTTTTATCCAAAAAAAATTAAATAAACAAATAAAAAGAAAAAAAAATTGCTGCCCGACTCATAATATTTGATTTTTTTAATTATCAGATTAAAGTAAACGCCATTGAATTTCGACGTGATTTTAATTCACAGTCGCAGTGTTAAGGCTTTGCACGTTTCAAGAATGTCATTTATTTGTAGCTTAAAGTTTTTATTAAAGATGTCATTCTAAAATCGCTGAGAATTTCATCTACGACAGTTTTCTATGGAACGCCGTCACTGCCTTATAGCAGAACACAACAATTGCATTGCGTCAACCTTCCATTACATTATATCAACACTTTATGACATTAACCCACAATACTTTTGCATTATGTCAATCTTCCATTATATTATGTCAAATCTTTATGACATTAACCCACAATACTTTTGCATTATGTCAACCTTCCATTACATTATGTCAACTCTTTATGACATTCACCCACACTACTATTGCATTATGTCAACCTTCCATTATATTATGTCAACTCTTTATGACATTAACCCACACTACTATTGCATTGTGTCAACCTTCCATTATATTATGTCAACTCTTTATGACATTAACCCACAATGCTCTTGCATTATGTCAACCTATCATTACATTATGTTAACTCTTATGACATGAACCCACACTACTTTTGCATTATGTTAACCTTTCATTAAAAAAATATATACAAAATCGATGTAATCTGAAAGATAAAAGGTATTTCGAAGGTAAAAGGGTCCAGTTAAAGTTGTAGCATAACATTATAGTGACGTACTTTAACAAATCTTAAGTACAAAAAAATAATCGGTCGAAATTACACCACCCTACCCTACCTTTGAGCAGACAAAACGCCAAATTTTACACCCGCCAAGAAAACCCGCTATCGTCCAAAGAGTCCATTTTCACGATCCCATGGTCCTTACAACTTTCAGTCAAAAGTTCGTTTGATGTAAAGTGCCAGCAATTGTCACATAATGTTTTCAAAGACGCAGATAGCAAAAATTCTAAATTTTGAACAAGATCTACTTTCTTTCGAGGGATGTAAACATCAACGGTGCTACGTCATCAAGTTATACGTCATCAATTTGAATTTAGCAATCATTCATGTAGTTTCGCAGGGGAAGTCTCAAAGTTTTGTTAAAACGAAAGTCGTATGAGATAAATAGAACATCTATAATTGTGTGATTTGATATTGGCTTTATCCAACTCGTTGAAATGGTGCAAAACGTATTAGGCAAGGCTAGGGGCCTACTTGTAGATTCATTGTTTATCCATGGTAAGTACAAACCCACTATACGGTACTTTTTTTTCTAGAATGTTTAACATGAAATGTTTCATTTTATATTAAGTACTAATATACATTGAATTCTTTTGTTCGTATAAAAGAAAGAACTATATGCCGTTTTTTGCATAGCCCGTCTCCCCAGTCAAGAATTGAAATTATTTGAAACGTGCTGAAATATCTATTTTGGATGAGTAATCTAAATTGACCAAAAAACATTTTAGTTTCAAAGTAGATTGTTGACAATTTTGTTTTTGCGACGTCACAAATTAATCGGATTTCGTGTGATTTTAAGAATGATAAAACAATGGATAAGATTTTTTTACTGCAAAATTTATAGAACACAGGCCTGCTCCAGAGCAATATTTACATATTTCATTGATATCATCATTTAAAACATTATATCAAAATAGCAGGAGCAGACCTGCGCTCGGTGATTTTTTAATCAAAATTTAGACTTAAATACACCTTTGTCTGCAGAAATCATGGAAATTCTTATTAAACGCCATTTTTCTATCGTCATATTAAACATATGACGTCAAGGCTTATGAAAATAGTGCTTTGAAGTCTGCAGATATCCCCTTGTTTTAGAGCATAATTATATATTTCTCCGTCAAAGTTTGATTTTGGGGGAAAATGATTGTCATTACAGCATAAAGTCCTTTAAAATCAGGCTATGCGTAACGATTTGTCAAAAGTAGATTATTTGCTAGCACTGAATTTAAAGCGTAACATATGGTATTTGTTTTGAACAGACATCATTGCTTTCCATGCGCGTTTGTCTAAACAACAAGACACGCGGGCGACTTTACCCTGATCGAAGTTGATATTAAAATTAGCCAAATACAATGCAGTCAATCATCAGGGGCTGTTCACTCCTTTATTGCATCTGATCCACCTCAAATTTTTGTGCATGTTTTTGTTTGCATTGATCTAACTTTGAATTGTTTAATTGATTTTTGAAGCTCAATACTGTTCCATGTCTCCAGATATTTCATCGTAATATATAAGCTACATATTAGCATCTATTTGCTTATATACAAAATAGATGCCTTTATTTTACGAGAGAAGTATTTTGTTTGAGTCGGGCTCGGCCTGACTACAGAGGTATATAAAGACTCGGGTTTGTCCTTCACCTTCCTTCCTGCTGAACCATTCAAAAGGTATAAACGTTAAATTTTGTTGCTGGTAAATTTAAATAATTTTTCTAGTAAATCTCAAATAATTGTTTAATTCTCTTTCTTACTTTTTAATTTTCAACAAATTTAAGCAAGATTTTCTAGGTTTATCTAAAAAAATACAATGGATGACACTGGATTGTAAATTTGCATGTGGCAGACGACACGTGCGTTATCTCTTCATCACGTACAGAATCAGTCAATTTATAATTATCGTATGCAAATTTAATTTCTTTTTTGCATTGTCGGCGGTCTTTGTTTATAATTTACAGAGAAAATTAAATGATGTGGCTTTTTAATTTTTTTATAAATGTATATCGAGACACGCGCACGTGACGTACATACCTGTGTATAATTGTTCGGCATTAACTTATATTCTAATTTTTGTTATATGTTTCATACTGTAATTCATCAACGACGGAGAAAAAATGCCACCCAAAAAAAGGAGAGCCAGCAAAAAGCCACCCAGTGCGAGTACAAGCGGGGAACCGACTGGGGAGGCCCAAACAGGTGAAGAGGGCACTGTGGCCACACATTTGGATCTGCAAGTGGACACACACAGGCGTCCCAGTTCCAAAAGAAAGAGAGCAGAAGCTGCTCTTTCATCACCTGAATCCAATCCTGCTTTACCAGGTATATCTATGCCCACCCCCTTTGAATTGCCAAATTCAGTTCAATCGGTATTTTCACCTCTAGCGAGCATTGTCTCAAGTAGCATAAGAACCAAAAATAGTCAATTCTACGTACATTGATATTGCAGTGCTCCTAGATAACACTTCAATAAGTGAGACAATGGAGAAGAAAATTTATTTTAATGATAAGGGGGAACTGATAACCAGGGAAAGCTCCCAAACTAAAGTTAAAATAACCTCAATAGAGAAATGGACAGACGCATTTATCATTTATGCAAGCATTTACTCAGCATCCCACCCAGATACTGTTCAAGATCTCTTTAAGTATCTGCATGACATTAGGCTTGGGGCTTCCCGGGGGGGCAGTTATATGGGATGGAAGACATACGATGAGCAATTTAGGCTCCGTCGTAGCCTGGACCCTGCGAGGTCATGGGGCAATATTGATTCTGAACTATGGCTTATGTACATGTCACCTGTAAGTTCACCTTCTGCGGTGGGAGGAACTAATTCTAGACAAACGGGGCACAACAAATGTTACAATTTTAATTACCAGGGCATTTGTACTAAAGCTCAATGCATTTACATGCACTGCTGTTTAAAATGCGGTGGGCCACACCCATTCTCTACTTGTCCAGGAGGCAATAATTACATGGGTCAAGCTAAACAAACTTATTCTCCAAATGTAAGAAGCAGTTTAAGGTTGCCTCAGGGTCCTAACAATTTTCGCCCTCGAACACCAAACAACTCTCAATACACGCGACCCCTCAGACCACAAACAAATCTGGGAACTAGGAAAAACCCCAATTAAAGTAGGCAGACTTAAGGAACATTTGAAAGATTACCCTGATAAAAAGGTTGTAGAATTTTTAGAGGAAGGATTTACAAAAGGTTTTAAAATTTGCTATAAAGGTCCTAGAATCCATGTTTTATGCAAAAATTTGTCTTCGGCAACAGAATATCATGATCAGCTTTTAGAAAAAATCAACAAAGAAATAAGTCTAGGTAGAATTTTGGGTCCTTTTATTGAATTACCCATAGCAAACTTGCATTTATCTCCAGTAGGTGTTGTCCCCAAATCTGATGGGGGTTGGAGGATGATATCCCACCTCTCTTACCCTGAGTTAAGTGGTATTAACTATTTTATCGATCCTGAGCTCTGCTCAGTACAATATTCTTCATTTGATGGAGTAATAGACATGATTGCTAGGTTGGGAAAGGGGGCGTTATTAGGAAAAGTTGATGTCAAGAGTGCCTTTAGGTTGATACCCATTTACCCAGGAGATTTTGATTTGCTTGGATTTTCGCTAGATGGATTGTACTATATAGATAAATGTTTACCTATGGGGTGTAGCATTAGCTGTAAAATTTGGGAAACTTTTGCCACGTTTTTACATTGGCTGACAGGGTACAAATCGGGACTTAAAACTTTGGATCATTATCTGGATGATTTTATTTTTGCAGGGAGAAAAGAAACTCATGAATGTGATCTTCTTATGTCTCAATTTATATCATTAGCCTTTGACATTGGGGTTCCGTTAGCTGATGAAAAAACCACAGGGCCTACTACAAAGTTAACATATCTGGGTTTTGTAATTGATACAGTAGAAATGACTATTAAAATACCCCAAGATAAAGTTGATGCTTTATTACAAACTATTGAAGATTTTCTTGTTAGGCGAAAAGTGACTCTTAAGGAATTGCAATCATTAGTTGGAACTCTTAATTTTTTTTGTAAAGCAATAAGATCTAGTAGGGCTTTTATTCGTAGATTTTATGACGCAATGTCTGGGGGTTGTAAGCCATTCCATCACATCAGATTAACTTTAGATATGAAAAGTGACTTAAAAATTTGGGAGATTTTCCTGAAGCACTTTAACGGGGTAACATACTTCTCAGATACGGATTGGCAGGATTCTAATATCTTAGAGTTTTACACCGATAGTGCGGGTTCTAATGCTCTAGGATGTGGGGCTTATTTTCAAGGTAGTTGGTTTTTTCTTCCTTGGCCCAAACATTGGGAGAATCAGGAAATTATGAAGGATATTACATTTCTTGAGTTAATTCCAGTAGTGATAGCAATTGAAATTTGGGGGAATTTGCTAGTTAAGAAAAAGGTCTTATTTCATATTGACAATATAGCTCTAGTAAGTATAATCAATAAGCAAACATCTAAATCCAAGAGAATTATGGAGCTTGTTAGGCATTTTGTTCTGAAACTCATGGTAAATAATGTTGTTTTTAAAGCAAAACATATTTCTAGTATTGATAATAACATTGCGGACTCTATTTCTCGGAAACAGTGGCAGAGGTTCAAGGAATTGGCACCAACAGCCAAGCCAAATCCAGAAGTCCCACCGGGGGAGTTAGTGAACATGATATACAATCTGAAATAGACCGTTTACTTCAGGCATCAATTTCTACGAACACCAAGCTGTCATATCAGACAGGACTCGCATCATTTCACAAATTCAGGTCTACTTTTGACTTGGACGACATCTGGCCACCGTTACCTAGTCATGTGATTCAATACATTGCTTACTTGTCACGCTTAGGATACTCATCTTCAACAGCTAGATCTTATGTATCAGCAATAAGCTTTAACTGCAAAATTCAAAATTGTAATGATGTCACTAGGAATTTCATGGTTACAAAACTATTAGAAGGGATGAGGAGGCTTAACAAATCAGCTGATTCTAGACTTCCTATCACCCACACTTTACTTGATAGAATATTGCATATGTTACATTCAGTATGTTTCAATAGATATGAGACGTTGCTTTTTAAGGCAGCATATTCATTGGCTTTCTTTGCTTTTCTTAGAGTGGGAGAAATTTGTTTAACTGTAGGCAATGACAGTAATTCAATTTTGAAAATTTCAGATATTAAATTTGATCAAGATGAAGCAAATCTATTATTAGTCATTAAACAGTCTAAAACTGATCAAACAGGCAAGGGTGTTACAATATGTGTTGAAGAAGTAGGTGGCAATATTTGTCCAATCAGATGCTTGAGAGAGTTCCTGTCTATAAGGCCCAAAGTTAAGGGAGCATTATTTTGTCATTTTGGGGGTGAACCACTGACTAGATCACAGTTCTCATCAGTTTTGGGCAAAGTGTTGAAGGTCTGTAAAGTGGAGGGCAATTACAAATCCCATTCTTTTCGCATAGGAGCGGCAACAGCTGCATTTGAATTAGGTTGTTCAGAGGATTCTATAATGGAGGCAGGTCGTTGGAAATCACAGGTTTACAAGTCTTACATTAGGTCTCCATTGGCAGGCTTAAGAAGAAAATAGAATTGTTGTTATTATTATGTAATATTGTATACAGGTCTGAGTTGTTTAAGTGCTTACTACATAACCTTGCAATAGTTATTATACAACTGTCACTTTATTGTTAGTTAGAACTTATAAATTCATTAAGTTATCAACAGGTATATTTTTTATGAGAACTTGGAAAGTTTTTTGTTTTGCAGCCCCCTTGCAAGTATGGTGTGTGGGTTCCTCCATTATAAAAAGAGCATTCTTTGAAGCCTTTAAAAGTCCCTCGGGGGCCAACCTTGCTTTAGAAAGAGTCGGATTAAATATATGGTGGCAGGGCTACTCTGGACTTAAATTTATTGAAGTAAAAAGAAAACTCTTGCACCTGAAGAATTTTGAAAATGATCCTAACTTTATTGTTTTACATTGTGGGGGCAATGACATTGGTACCAGAGCATATTCATTATATGAACTTATTAAAAAATTCCAGACAGATTTAGATGAAATTAAGGGTCACTTCCCCCAGACCATCCTTATATGGTCCCAAATCCTTCCCCGGGTTCAATGGCGATATTCAGAAGACTTAATGGCCATGGAAAACTATAGGAACCGTTTAAATAGGGCAGTGGCCAAATACATATTGAAACAAGGGGGCTGCTATCTGAAATATCCAGATTTGATCAAAGATATCACTCAATTTTTGCTTCCTGATGGTGTACATTTAACAGAAGTAGGAAACTCCATTTTTCTTAATACAATTCAGGGAGGCCTTGAATACTTTGCTCTAAAAAGGGGTTGCGTGTATCCAGACAAGTCTGTAAGTACATAGAAAAAGTTTGGGGGGTCTAGGGCAGTATTGGCGTGGATCAGTTGGCTTGTGGCTTTCCCCCTTGTGTGGGGTGACTGCAAACTGTGCCAGTATGCAGCCATGTGGCATCTGCGCACACCAAGCCAACTGTTGACAATGTTTGTGTGAAACTTGTACTATACTCAACTGGACTGTGTTGATGTGTGAACCACAGTTAAGTGTAGTACTATGTGACAGTGATATTAAATGTGAACTTAAAAAATGCATATTTGATTTTGAGATCTATTTGAATTTTAAATTTTGAGATATTTGATATTTGAACTAATTTGAGTTTGAGATCTGATGATTGATATGTGAACTTGATATTTGAACTTTGACATTTGAACTTTGAACTTTGTTTGATGTGTGCTGACCCTCCGCGGTAAACCCGGGACGGTTAGTGTATACACAGATTGATTTGAATTGATGGGTTTGCCCAATTGAAATGGCATCCCAAATTGTTTGTGAATTATTATGCCACGACCAATACTCGCCATAACATTAAATATAAAAAACTAACATTTGGTTTTGTATTCTTATCTCTGTATAAATAATAGCATCTATTTGCTTATATACAAAATAGATGCCTTTATTTTACGAGAGAAGTATTTTGTTTGAGTCGGGCTCGGCCTGACTACAGAGGTATATAAAGACTCGGGTTTGTCCTTCACCTTCCTTCCTGCTGAACCATTCAAAAGGTATAGACGTTAAATTTTGTTGCTGGTAAATTTAAATAATTTTTCTAGTAAATCTCAAATACCCTCCCTCCCTCCACATCGATATTAAGTTGTATGTTCAATTGTTATTAAAACAAAAAAGTTCTGGTGCTTGGGGTTTTTCTCCTCTTTTTCAGGATTTGGAGCATCAATTCCATTTGGACTTTGTTGGATACATGCGTCAGGAACCGTCGTGGCACTATCTTGGATTGATGACGATCTGCGCACACCAAGCCAACTGTTGACAATGTTTGTGTGAAACTTGTACTATACTCAACTGGACTGTGTTGATGTGTGAACCACAGTTAAGTGTAGTACTATGTGACAGTGATATTAAATGTGAACTTAAAAAATGCATATTTGATTTTGAGATCTATTTGAATTTTAAATTTTGAGATATTTGATATTTGAACTAATTTGAGTTTGAGATCTGATGATTGATATGTGAACTTGATATTTGAACTTTGACATTTGAACTTTGAACTTTGTTTGATGTGTGCTGACCCTCCGCGGTAAACCCGGGACGGTTAGTGTATACACAGATTGATTTGAATTGATGGGTTTGCCCAATTGAAATGGCATCCCAAATTGTTTGTGAATTATTATGCCACGACCAATACTCGCCATAACATTAAATATAAAAAACTAACATTTGGTTTTGTATTCTTATCTCTGTATAAATAATCATGTTTTATAGTGTTGAAACGTCACTGTTATATTTTTCACTTACCATAGCGTCACTAAATGTTGCATTTTCACTTGAAAGCAGATAGCAACTGTTCGCTAGCTGAATCCAGTCATTTTTACAAGCTGCAAAAACAAAGTCACCAAGATAACTGGTAAAATATTGTACATTTATATCCCTAGTACTGCTTTGGCGATGCTCAGTAGATTCAAGATGCTTAAAGGACAGATGATACAAAAAAAGTTTGTCAAAAAAATGAAAAAGAGAAATAATTTTTTTTATTAACGTCAAGTTTCACCACGTAGTTTTTAATTTTTCATTCAAAGTTTTACAATAATGGCATTCGAAAAAAAATATTTGTATAGATTACATGGATGGTTTCAGAAAGGTAGAATTTTGAACATCATAAAAAGATCTACGTAGTACTACAATTTCTTAAAATCTTAGATGTCTATTATTTACACAATTTGCAACAAAAAAGACCAAAAATCTATACAAATTCAGGCATGCATCCAATTTTTTGTTTGTATCATCTGTCTCTAATAATGTTCTATGCCATCATAACAGAATGACAATAATAAATATTTTTTCTAAGACATTTACATGTAATTGTAAACATTCTGAATAAATACTAGTAGTTTACTGAGCTCACTTAAGAATACCCACGCCTCTCATATTTATGATTATAATGGTAAGGTTCATTTTGCTGTTGGAAATTTTAAAAAAATAAAATAGGAAAAGAAATATTAATAAACCTCTGTATCATTCTGATTTCAAGGCATAAATAAAGCATTTCAGAAAAAAAATATATTGAAGTTCTCTCCGTTTTTAAAATACTATATAACGAAAACTTTGAAAGACAACTTCAAATTCAGTGTCTCATTTATTCATATGCTTGAAAAGATTTCCAGTTAACGTTACATTCAAAATTCCTGTAAAACTGAGAATATCCCTAAAGTGACAAAAAGGATGTACATAACAATTCATGTTGTGACATCTGCTATGTCAGTTTTTAATTGTATTTGAAATCATGGAGTCAAAACATTACGAATTACTCCTCAGAATGTTTCTTTTTGCATAGTTTAGATTGGCAAATATGCACACTTCAAAGATATATGTACATGTAGGCAGTGGTCTTCGTAAAATAAAGTGTAAAAAAGTTACCTGATGAAGGTGGGGAGGAAATACTAAGTGTTTAGCAGTGTCATTTTTGAAACATTTTGATCCTCGCGTATACTCTGTAAGTCTTCATTTAACGTCTTTGTAAATGTTGCTAAGCTGCCTTCTATCTTCTTCATGGTCTCATTCAATTGAAGCATTTGAAATTGGAAAGCATTGTTTTCATGTAGAAGATGATCATATTTCTCTTGTAATGCAAGGGTTTCGTTCTTAAAAGTGTCCATTTTTACAGTTTGAACCATTTCCTTTTGTTCTCTTTCCCCTACGGTTGATTTAATATTCATTAACTCTTTGTTAACTTTAACATTTTCTTCTGTTATTCTATTTTCCGCCTCCTCAAAGGAATGTACTTCCTTTATAACATTACTGAGTCTGGTCCTTATGATTTGGCTACTGTTTCTTCCTTCTAACGCATCCATTACTAAGTTCTGAGTTTTCTGTACCATCGAAAAACGAACCAAGGACTCTTGATGTAAAATATCCCTTAAAACATTTGATGCTTTGTCAGACGTTGTGCTAGGCAAAAGAATGTTTTCAGGTAAACTAAGATGAGCAAATGTTTGCGGGAGGGAAAACAAAACAAACACAAGTTGCAAAATCTCCATTTTAAGAAGTTTTTTTCAGACGTTTCCTCTAGTGTAAATTGTTTCTGTCTGTTCTGCAAGTGAGCATAGCAGCTTTATTTTCAGAGATTGGAATTGTTTTCGTGTTTTCTAGTTAATTCTTAATTACAACAACCTTGACTGAGGTTAACTTTATCTACCTTTAATTTGATTTGGCAATTTAGTGCACGCATATATATACTGTTACATGCATCCATAACATGGCTAGATAAAACAAAATTAACTTTTTCCTTCTGTTGTTTGCTTTAAAGTTATTTTTCAAAAAACACAGATATAAGCAATTTATGCGTTCTTTATTGGGTCGTTTAAAGGAAATTAAAGATAAATATTAATTAACAAATTTTTATTAAATAGTTTATGGCACACCACCTGTCAAGGTTTGCCTGAAATCCATTTCTAAATTAGATCTTGAAATGTTTGATTCGTACTGGATTTAATTTTTTAAAGTTTTATTTCTACAATTATAACCGTTAACGACAAGTGTCAATTTTAGCATAAATGAGTCGTTATTTGATAACCGATAACTCTAAAAAAATTTCCAATCGATTGATTGTATATTGATTAACGTCCCTCTCGAGAATTTTTCACTCATATGGAGACATCACCATATGCCGGTGAAGGGCTTCAAATTTAGACCTATACTCGGCACTTAGGGCCATTGAGCAGTGAGGGATCTTTATCGTTCCAACGCCTGCCGCTGACATGGGGCCTCGGTTTTTAAGGTCTCATCCGAAGGACCCGCAACTTTCACTTCATAGTGCAGAGTGCATGGCGAAGGAACAGTTGCTACCCATTTAACGACTAGGTCGGTTGCGGCCGAGATGCGAACTCACGACCTCCCGATCACGGAGCGAGCGCTCTAACGACTGAGCTACCGTGAACGGTTTTTCCAATCGAGAAGCCGGTGTAACGATGATTATTGACCCGAGTTGAAAATTGACCCTGGGGTTATTTTTCAACGTTGAATTTTGAACCGAGGGTATTTTTTTCTCCGTTTAAAATTGAGAACAAAAAGCGATGAATTTATACCCTGGTCATTTTTCAACAGTTTGATTTTTTTTTCTTCTTATCCTTGATGACCTCAAAAAGTTGAAAATTGACCCTGTTGAATATTGACCACCTCAGAGTCTGAAAATTTTTTGAACTGGGAAGTTGTTTTTCGGGAATTATCAGTGTCTCTATATTTATATCTCGGTTTTCATTTTTTTCCCTTTTCAAGAATAATAAAAATAAACCTATCATACCCTGTATAAATCACATTTCAGTTATCTTCAAGCATGAGAACTTTATTTTTGAAGAATACTTTCTAAAATCCATAGCATCCATGAATAACTATAAAACTATGAATAGGGCATAAAACAAAAATCCTGGAAATCTGGGGCCCGTTTCACAAAACTATCTCATGACTAAGATCCATCTTAAGACCAAAAATTATCGTAAGATTGCACCATAGCCGTTTCACGAAACTTTCATATCTTATGATAATCTTAAGACCTATCATAATCTTAAGACAACCAGATGCATGTTTTAAGTCTAAAGTGAAACTTGCGACATGTATTGCGACTATGTATTTTGGCTAAAAACCAAAGGATATTTACAGAAAACGGCTTTTAGAGATAAAAAAATCCTTTGGACTATATCCGGCTAGTCAGAACAATGACATCACCCCCACCCCCCACGCCCCTCCCCCCAACAATAAAAAATGCCGAAAAACATACGATAGAAAATCTAAAATGTACGTACTTTGTGTATTCCTCTTTATTCATTTCAAGACATTTTTCTTTGGTTGTACATGTACCCCCTCCCATCTGAAATTGCACCCCCCCCCCAAAAAAAAACAAGCCAAATACAAAATTCTTAGGATTATGTGCATTTTCATGGATTTTATAAGTCCCTCAATTTTCCTTTAAGTTATTTTGATACATTGTGGCAGACAATTTATTTATAATTCTTTTATTTCTCAAATTGTGGTGATTTAATTTTTACGAAAGCCTATTAGGATCAATCAAGAGAGAGAAAAAAAATTAAAAGGCGTTATTACGCCTTTCCATTCTAAGAAGGCGTTATTACGCCTTTTTAAAAGGCGTTATAAACGCCTTTCTAAAAAGCGTTATTACACCTTTCCATTCTAAAAGGCGTTATTACGCCTTACAAAGGGCGTTATTACGCCTTTTGAAAAGGCGCTATTACGCCTTTCCAAAAGGCGTTATTACGCCTTTCTAAAAGGCGTTATTACGCCTTTCCAAAAGGGTTATAACTCTTTTTGAATAACCATTAATTTGCATTTAAAAGGCCCGTGTTTTTAACCCCCCTCCCAACTACCACCTCCACTCTACTAGCCAAACTCGTGGGGGACTTCTCGGTAAAACTTTGTTTAAATGCAATAATTTGCCACAGTTTTGCACACTGCAACAAAATGTTCAGGAACCAAGCACCCAATAGTTTATTATAATATCTAAACTGTTCCACTGAAGACTTTTCCCGCAAAATGTGTATGTGTGAAGAGGGGGGGGGGTCACCATTCGCACTCGTACAGTACCAGCATCGTTATTCTTTACAGGATACACGATACGATAGGATACACGCACGATACGATAGGATACACGCACGATAGGACATGATACACGCACGATAGGATAAACGCAAAACACGATAAACGCAAAACACGATACACGCAAAACACGATAAACGCAAAACACGATAGACCTGATAAACGATCTACACATAGGATAAACGCAAAACCTGATAGGATTGTTTCAAAATGCGGAACGTTTTTTTTGACAAGACGAAAAGATTATTTTGAATTAAATTTAAAGATTAAAGATTATTTAAATTAGATTATGTTTTAATTTAAATACTCGCAGAGCTTCAAATCTAAACTATAAAGTACATTTAATTATTATAAAAAGAACCTGAGATCTCTGTATTAATTTTACAAAAGTTGTTTATTTATATATATATATATATATATAT
>PRKT01000004.1:1884668-1919469 GCA_003671525.1 Saccostrea glomerata | reverse complement strand
ATATATATATATATATATATATATATATATATATATATATATATATATATATATATATATATATATATATATATATATATATATATATATAAGTGACAGTGATTAAATGGATTTTTATGAAATGGAGACATGTATTTTTTTTTTTTTTATTTCTTCTCAAGTGTGTGAATTTTGAAACTCTATAAACAGATTTATTTTTTATGAAAAATATACATTTTGATTTTCTATCTAACAAATTTATCCACAAGTACCAAGTTATTTCACGGAAGAAATTTACGCAATAAATTAAATATTTGTATTCGTAATCGGGATGGCGATTATTTTTAGTACATTATTTATATCGTATAATTGTAATAATGATTAATAACTACATATCGAGGACGATTATATTTTATATTTAGACTAGTCACGTGATGCGGCAGTCACGCGATTTTAGCACATTGACTTGAAGTATTGATGTTACATATAAATGTCCCTAGTGCAAGGGCATAACCAAGTTAAATCTCTAAGTTTAGTATATAAATATTTTCAACAAGTATTGTAGTTTCTAAAGAATGCTGCGATCCTGTCTAAATTTTGCAATTTCATTGTTAAAATTATATTTGTAAGACCGAATGCTATATTTTTTGTTGGTCAGCGGCATGAAATATTGATATAATTAAATTGTTTTTAAGATTTCATCAGGATCGCAGCACTTTTCAGATACCTTATTAGTTCTACAGTTGAAATGTAAAAGCTTACTTTGATCCATAGAGTGTATGCCCTTGCACTAGATCGATTTATTAAGACCCCCCACATTACCCTCCGATGTACTTGCATACAAATATACGGCAGTGTCAATTCAATACGTAATGTACAGAAAATATATTAATAAAATAGCAAAGAAGACATCAAATTCAAGTTATTGTCCCATAGAATATCTGTAAATTATATTTTATTTAATTAGAGAATACATATTTTGTTGAGAAAATATTACTTGATCTGTCTCTCACTGCATACAAACTACGTCACGTTGTAAGAAATGACGTCATATTGACAAGTGTATTGCGATCTGTGACTTGTTTATAACTTGTTATGTGGGATTTAACTAGCGTCAAAACAACACGCTGTAGTAAGTTTTTAAGTAGTTTGAGGATTTCTTACTGGTTAAATTACCAGATAAACTCATTTTGTGGTATTTTAAAGAAATGATGTATGACGTATATTGTGTATGATGTCATAGTCAAGTTTTCCCGTACAAATTAGGCTCCGCCTCCTTTTTGTAACCTTAACTGTGCTGCGTAATGCTTTCTTTATGCCTTTTCATAATAGTATTGAAACAGTAAAATTGATTGGAATTTTTTCTTTCCTTTCTCTTCTTCATCTGTTAGCATCGATATTTTGTTGCAGTTGTTGAAGCGTTTCAATAACACCTGCATCGAATTAATTTATGAACAAACTTTGAACACGATTTGATGTCTCAAAAGGAGTCATTGTTAAAATAGTACGTTATTTGCAAAGTTTTAGATGCGTACACTAGTAGTTTTAGTTAAAAGGAATCACACTTAATTAAAGTTAATGCTATTAAATGTTGTAAATTGCATAATGAGACAACATTTTTTCAATATTTCAAAGAAAATTAATGGAAGACTTCGTGAAAACATATTTAAAAAAAATCCTGTCGAAGAATGGAATTTGTCTTAAGACTTATCTTAAGATTTCTTGTACTTAAGTTTTGTGTAACAGCAATGACAAATGTTATGATTGTCATAAGTCAGATCTTAAGATGATCGTAAGATCTATCTTAGGACAAATCTTACGATAGTTTTGTGAAACGCGGCCCTGGTGCAAAGTGAGTCCTATATATATATTGATCTGGTAGGCAGAACATCCCATCGAGTCAAATTCGTTATAAAAATTAACAAAATTAAAAGCCTAAAAATTAGAATGAAAGAAACACATCGGCCAAAACGAATTCAATGATAGGAAATATTTGTGAAAAAGATCATTATAGCGACCATAGCATGTAAGTAATGCTGACTTGAAACAAGGTTGATGAAATTCCTGTAACAAACTTATCTGGTAATAGTCAGTAGTGGAATATTACTTTATAACTACATGTACGGAAAGTTCACTTTGGAAAAGATGAAGAAGAAATCATTTCTTTTCTTATACAGTGTTGTTTCAGATGGCCTTCATCTTCCATAGTCAGTAAAACTTCCAAACATGAAACATTTGTGGTACATTCAGTGGTGACTTTAATTTAAAGTTCACTGGGACATATCGAGTCGACATATGAACTTAAATAACTATTGTTACTTATTATACGTCATCGGTGAATCTAAATGTTGAGTTCATCCCCACAGTAAGTGTTTTCTTCTTGTCATGTAAAGTTTTTTAAAAATATATTCTGATTCTGCTTCATAGAAATATTAATTAAAACAGGTTGGCCAATAAAGGAGCACAAGTTTTGAGGGAAGACTTGGTCTCCCAAGACTGCAAACTTTAAGATTCCTTTTAATATCACCTTCAGTATAATTTTAGGTAGAATCAGGGTGTTTTTAACAAAGTAATTGTCGTTGATGAACGAAGATACGAAAAATCCCTAGTTCCATTTTTATTGAGAAAGCAGTTGTCTATGATGTAAAAATATAAAATGCTTGTTTAAAGTGTACAAAAGTTGTACATTTTGATGTTACTAACTTTTGAAAAAAAATGGTGATTTCAAATTTTCTAAAGCGGGGGTGGGGTTAAGCATCCCTAGCCTCCCCCCCTCCCTCCCCGTTCCCGTTTCCGGCGCTTATGGATTTAATCACAGTTGCACCATGAAAACCAAGTCATAAATATATGTTTTTATGCTGTTGAATTTTAACCGGTTTTATGAGCAAAATTCCACGACCCGGCTCAGTTTTCAACGGACTAGGGTCTAAATTCAACACCTTTGGTCTCAGAATTCAACGTTGAAAAATGACCCCCGGGTCAAATATCCTGTTTCACCGGGAACATGTGTCATAAGCCCTAGTAATTCATATCTTCTGTAGATTCATTTTTCGCGGGGGTTTAGTGTTCGTAAATTACCAAAATTCCACTAGTTCGAAGGGAGGTACTGGAAAGGTTCGTATATATTGAACGTGTACGGTATGTGACTAAAAATTATTTTTCAACATGTTAGCGTAGATTCGATTTTATAATTAGCACAATTTAAATGTGCTAGATATAGATGTATGATTAACAAGACATATAGCTAATACTAGATTTATCGAACTCAGCTTTTATCCAAAATCGGTAAATAGAATACACCGCCAAATGTAATACGTTTACAGTAATTTGTGAGTGCCTTGCATACTGTAAATGTATTATGTTTACATGTGTAGCTTGTATCATATTTATTTTTGGAAAGGTCAGCGAAGATTTAATGTAGCGTATTTCTCAATGTTCTTATTTATGTCTAAGTGTGCAAGACATTTGGCATTGTACTTGAATTAGCAGAGGTTTTTCTTGGATTTTGGATTTGAACATATTTTATTGTACTAAATGTATACAAATGGATTGGGCACAAGTTCTAAAAACTTAAATCACCCTTTCCCTACATGAGATATTATAACAGGATGAATTAGAAGTGTTCAACAGTTTGTACAAAATAGATTACAAGTAAATTAAAAATAAACTCTCATTGTGGACATATACTGCTACATTATTGTTTATACAAATAATTATAAAAATAAGTACAATCAGTTAAATCAACCAGAATTCTGAATATAAGAATGTACAATGGAAAATTGATATTCATTTTCAGCAATACTGAGTGATGTATCCCCCCAGAGTAAAGTCTGAATGTCAACAATATGGACTTTATTAAATCTCAAGAACTTGTTGAAAAAGTCTTTCCTGGCCTCGTTATAAGGGGTGTTAAGAAAGTTCGTTCCATGACGAAATATTTTCATAAATTTCAAAGTAGAGCTCAACTAAAGCGATGGATTTTCAAGTCTGACAAAATTACAAGAGTGTGCTTTAGATTTATAGCAATTCATTTCTAGCAGGGAATTATAGGATGTTTCTTCCATATAAAAATCTATATAACATCTTTAAAGCACCTGAATGACAGAAATGCTGGTCATTTTGAGTGAAAATAAAGGATTGTTTACTTTCGTTTCTTCATAGTTTATCTTGCATCAGACAAGCTGATGAGCGTAGGTATAAAAACGATAGATAATTTTTCAAAAGATGAGGTTTGCCATTTTGAAATTTTTCACAGATTTGATAATTTTTGCATAGTATTTGAAAGGATGTTTTGACCTGTGTGCTTAATGTATATCACAAATATGCATCGTCCCTAATTTTCCTGAACAGACATCATCTGTTTTAATACCTTCCCTTTCCTTATTGATTCAACAAAAGACCGCTAAAACCTTATCTGTAGCAAGAATAGACTATTTAAACATGAAGTATCACAAACTGTTAATATCTTCTCATCGCATTTCTTTTCGAAAATAAAAGAAAAATGTGGAACGAACTTTCTTAACACCCTTTAGTTAGGGCACGAGAAAAAATAATGATGTGTATCTTCTACCTTACCGCAGGAGCATAGTGGACTAGATATTATATTACATATATAAAGATCAGCGTTTAGCACGCAGTTATGCCGAAGCCGTGTATGCAGTATATTGTTGCGTCCTTTACAAGAATTAAAATGAGGCGGAACTTCTGTTATTTTTTGTTTAATTTTACTTTTGAAAGCAGACAAAGAGCTCGAAAGTCTAGTATTTAGCGATAAGGAATTCCACTCATTTATTGAACCTGGTACAAAGGATGATTTGTAAGTTTGCAATTTACATACAGTTATACTACTGAGTATAATTTTGTGAGTTTCATGTTGTATATGCAGAAGCATTACATTGCATATCTGGTATAACCTCAGATAGGTAATCTGGTACTAAATCATTGTGAATTTTATGCATAGTATTTAAGGTTTCTCTTCTCCAAAAGCACTTAATAGAATACACAGCAAAATATAATACGTTTTTAGAATTTTATTGAGATAAATACATTTACTGTGTTAAACGCAGATACTTTTCAATAGTCTTGAGAACGTTATTTCTTGAGCAAGGGTTATATATGTACCTACAAAATCCACGAATTCTTATCGCCTACGTGCAATGATCCATGCACAGTATGTTTTGTATCATATTATAATGAGATATATAAAAAACAACAAGTCTAACGAAAGTGATTTTGTACTAGATTTATTTATCAATAATACAAAAAAAGGTCAATTAATACACTAATAATTTCAAATTGTTTATAAGTCAAAAATGTTTTACAGATGTAGATGATTGCATGCTATCTACTCTCTATTAAAAACAGATAAAAGAAGTTAGTATAAAATTTATCGATGCCAATTTTGGGCCGTTGAGGTTAACTTTGTACAATGTTAATGCAAAAATATACTATGTAAATAATTGGACCCAACAAATATTAAAAGGATCTGGGATTCCACAGAACAGGGAATTTAAGTGGTAAATCTTTTCATGTGCCTTTTAAAAATTCATTTAATTAATTGTTTGCATACCAACAAAATGACTTTGTTTCAAGTATCTGTGTGAATATAAATTCATATGTGCACAATAATAATGGATGGAATTTATTAATTTGGTTGATATATTTATTAAAATAGATGAAATTAATATAAAGTAAACATATGTTAATTTTGTTAATGGAAATTGAAGAAGATTATAATTAGTGATTTCTTTTAATCATCATTTCCGAAATGAAAAGATCACTGCCGCTTGAAATAACCCCAAACCATACAGGATCCCTGTGTCCTCCAGCAAAAGGAGCATTGAGATTCACCAGAGCACAGTTATTGTACCACCATCCAGATCCACACAGAGCCGCGCACCTGTTTCTGTCATGGTCGAACGTGGAAAAGGGAAGATTCACCAATGTGTGCGTTCTGAATACATCATCTTGAAATAAAAAAAAAAGCCGAGTATATTTTTCCTTGTTTCAAAATTCTATTTTCAATGAGTTTATGAACCTATATTTAGTGAGAAGAAATGAATAATCGCTATCTACCAATATTTCCTGATTTCTGCCCCAGAGAAAGTCTGTAACCATTAGTTTCATTGGAGATTGAAAATAAAGAATATTGAACTTCGTACGACTTTTTCTGTGTAGACTCCAATTTGATGTACAGTGAGTTGCTGTACGCTGTCGTCAGCTTATGAATGGCGTCGTTTCCTGAAGTTACAAATTGATTTAATTATTGTCGAAATGATAAACATCCTCAAAAAAAAAAAGATCTTGCTTAATGAATTATACTGCAGTATTTCATTTCTTGGTATGAGAGTTTGGAAATATACTATTTCTTTTGAAAGTTTAGTTCTTGCCAATTTTAATTTGATATTTTAATGTTACTTTTTGGAATATGGAATTTAAATAAAACATGTCCAATACAAAGACTATATGCCGAATCAAAAAATCAATTTTACAACTGTATATAGGCAAGTATACACTACACACACAACTATATCAACTTTGCAATTCATTTCAATGGCGACAGAGACAAAATGTTTATGTCAGAAGAATTATATACATGTATGAACGTACAACTAAGAACACTATTGGTGACTTGGGAAGACGTTTGATGAATAAAAGTTATTTTGCATATTTTGATACAGTATGAAGTATTCTTGTGATCATTGACTTTAATTGCCTAATAATGGTATTTACAGAGGAAATTAATATGTTGATAGTTGTTGTTTACTTCCCTTGTAATAACAATGAAGAAGATATTATTTGTTGTCGTCACCCCTTTTTACGATAGTTTTAATTAATTTTTAATAAAATTTGCTTTCGTGGTTTTAGTACTTTATACATGTCAACGCGGTAAAATTATTTGAAATTGTACTATTGTTACGCTTCACCATTAAATTATGAATATAAAAAAATGTTTTAAAACTGTTTTTAAACCAATTTTACGCAATAAAGTTTCTTTTATAAAAGTAAGAGAATTTCTAAACACGTAAACGGAATAGTAAATAATTTTAGAATATCAAGAATCGAGGTAAAATTGAGCATTTTTTTCGCTAAATTAAAAGTTTTGCTTTTATATTGCTAATTAAAGATCTTGCGTTTTTAGTTATATATTGACTTTATATTGAAGTGATCGCGTTACATTCTAATATACTTAATATCCTTTTTACTGGAATATGCATATTACAGTTGGCATAGATGTAAACTGTAATTCCTTTGGGACATCCTTTCGTACGTTGATAAAGAAAGATTAATCATATAAGGTTGTATTATCTAAAACGGAAACTTAGAAAAAAAAACTAAAAAGTAAGTAAACAACAACAAGGACCTCCAGAACATCACAACTGGGATCAGGTGCCATGGAGGAGTGAGCATCCCCTGTCGAACGGTCACAACTGTCGTGTATTCCTTGTAATAATGAGGAAATAATTGAAAATCAGTCGTTCAGGATAAGGTTTACTCATGTTTCAGAAGTCAGATAGGAAATTTAATATAGTATATGTTAAATAAAAAATTGTTCTAGATGGATTAAATAACCAGGTTTAACTCAAAATCAATTTTAAAAAATCTTTTTTTTTTTAAAGAAAATATAAAGGAGCAAAGGTCAATATATGGTGATGCAGAGGATATTCAGACTAAATTCAAAAATTTTTATTTGTGTCAAAATAAACTATTTCTTGCAATATCAATTACAATGTATAAGTTTAATGTATATTAAACACCTTTTTGCAAATATTATATGCATTAAAGCTCATGAATTATTTCAAATAATTGAATGCTATGAAATAAAAGTAAAAAATATGAACAGAAACCATCTCAAGCAACATATCTCAATAATTTGATCACTGACATCATATAATATTCATACCATTAGATAAATGGCAGCAAATATTATATGAAGCTAAATTTTTTAAGAGTTCTCATCATTCAGATATTTATAATATTCGATTAAAATTAAAAAAAAAAAGAAATATTGCAGAGGAAATTGGGACTGTTATAATCAATAAAGTTAAGGGCCAAACTTTTATAACTTACATGTATTTATATGAAGCAACGCTGTTCCGTTCCTGTAATATTTAATTAGTTGAAGAGTTTTGTTGCTTGTTATCCTTTATGTGTAATGGAAAAACTGGTCATAGTGCGAAAAATTGAGGTA
Organism: Saccostrea glomerata; assembly: GCA_003671525.1. Lineage (NCBI taxonomy): Eukaryota > Metazoa > Mollusca > Bivalvia > Ostreida > Ostreidae > Saccostrea > Saccostrea glomerata. The sequence goes on along the minus strand of PRKT01000004.1, from coordinate 1,911,299 downwards.
CTCAGAGGCCACTAGTATGAAAAGTAGGTCATAGACCTACTTATTTGAAATTGAAATTAACATAAGAATCATAGGTGTACAATGTGCAATAGGTGTTTACTGTACACCAACTTTTATTTGCGTGCGAGAAATTTTCGCAAAGTTTGCGAATACATCGCGAATATTTCTCTCCACGAACCGGTCTGTAAAATCTCTATGTCTATTAATTACAAATTAAACAATTATAATCGCGAAAATTAATCGTCGCGAAGTAGTTCATCCCTGGTAATTCGCGAAATAAAGTCGTCGTGAATAATAGTTGGTTTACAATATTCGTTTTTATCAGTTGTTTTTTTTTTTCATCTGAGTAAATGTATAACTTATGTATATCTTTATCTTAATCTGTATAAATTTATATCTGAATTCAGTGTATGAATAATGGATTAATTTTACAATTAGTAAATTAGTATGAAAAACGTCAGTCAGTATTTGACTCAATTATAAATTGCATTTACTGACAAGGTCATTGTATCGACCATGGTAATTACGAAATAATGACTTTAAATAATACTGCTGATATTCCTGTTTCATCAACTTGTTTGTCAATAATTTAACTCGTTTTAGAAAATTGTTCATACGTTCATCCTTTGAGCACTTGACATAGAGATGTTGAATGTATTCATATTGATTTTCTCGTTTACCTGACATTTATTGCTTGATTCTTGACATTTAGGATTTGTTTCTGGCGAAATTTTGAAAACCATTTAAATGAATTTTCTTTGAAGATTATATCAGGAAGGAATCTTGATAGTTTAAAGACGTAATTGTTAACAATGACCCAAAAAGGTTTTAAAAAAAATTAAAATTTGTCTCTAACTTTGTTTTGATTATAATTAGACGTATTTGTATGCAACATCATGTTAGTTAAAATTTCTTTAAGTGATATTTAGTAATGTTTGTCTATTTTCTGAAAAAAATTGTACCTCCTGGACACATTTTTTTCTTATATTTTGATTTAAGCCTATTTTTGCATGATTATGTAGCTGAGAGCTCTGACAAAGTATTCCAATGGTAACTCCATGCACAAAACCTTTTTTTTTCAATCTATTTACAAATTATTGACATACTTTGTATAACTAACTGTGTAAAATATTAATTGTAATAAAAACTGAGAGTAGAACATATAAATCAGAACAATAAAAACATGTCAAGACTATCCAAACTATTTATGAATAGAGAAACGGAATTGAACAATTCTGTTACTGGTTACATGACGTATATGTAGATCCGATAGGTGAATGTGTTGAATATGTTTGATATGTACCTACCAAGCCAATAATTTCCATTAATGTCCCCAAAACCTCGTTTATATTCATCCCAGGTTGTGTTGTAATTCACAGGGGAATTATTCCGATTCCTGTGTTGAATAACCTAAAATAAGACTATATTTCAAATACGAAGAATTCACTTAAAAATACCATAAGATTATCCTTGAAAATATGTAGAAAAAAAAATTATACCATTTAAATATGTTAATTTTAAGATCCTGGACATATCATTTCTGTATTTTTGTTTGAAATTGAAAGCAGGATTGTTGAAGGTTATTACCAATTTTATCATAAAATATATTACCGTCCAACCACCTTCTGATGATTCCATGTCACACAACACCTGAACGGAAGTGAAGTTGTTGACTTTTATATAAGGGAATATACCATAAATTCCAGTCTTCCTTATACCACATATGTAGATGTCGTAACAGTCAAACGGAAAAGGGCAATCTAGGAATTTAATCAATCATCCCTAAATATCTATTGTGATGTAGAATCCAGATTAAATGAATCTTGATATTTTTTTGATTAATTGTGTTAAAAACGTGAAAAAAATAATGTTAATTTTATAAATGTTATATCAAAGAAAACGTCTTCTGTATAACGGATATTAGAGATTTTATTTTATGGACGTTTATTAAAATTTATTGTAAAGGAAAATCAAGCAAATCAATTTCATCTTTATGAAAAATGATGAATTCATCATATATTTTGAGCTGATCGAAAATGCTGATGGTCATAAATGGTTCTGAATTGAAAGGTAACTTTCCCTTTTAGATAAGTACAAAAATCTTATAATTTTTATACACTCTCCTTTCTTATCTTTTTTTGAGAATTTTTCAAATCGTAGATCTAAAAAAAAATGTCATTTTCTCTTTAATGACTGGGTTTATAATTGACTAGTGATAAGTTAGAACGTATTGTCCTTACTTTTTTTATGATATACGTACAGTAAAACTCAGTTTTAACGAAGTCTCGGGAACCTATGTTATTATTTTGCTATATCCATAATTCGTTATATCCGTATGTATAAGGAATCTGGTAAATATTAATTGTTTGGGATCCAAGATAACAGCTATATCCATGAAGTTGCAGTATCCGTGTTCGTATTAATCGAGTTCTACGGTACAATGAAACTAGGATAATAGAATAGGAAACTTTGAAAAATATCAACAGGCTAATTTGAGCCATTTCATCTTTAAAAATGCATAACACCGCTCATAATCCCTAGTGATAGGGTATGTGCTTCGTCATCGAAAAGTCTAGCCTCGATTATCGTTTTCAGGGCCGAGCCAAACCTAAGACGTGAACAAAAGCAGTGTCTGTTTCTTCGCTAAGCGCCAGCACTGAACATTCCTGGAAACAGGAAATTAGGTCTACTAATGGGTTACAGTGAGGTTCGAACATGTATTTTCTTTATATCATTTTCTAATTTTTTGTTAAATTTTACAAAGAAGAAAACCAAGTCGATCTGAGGATTTTAATAGTTTTAAAAGCGATAAATTCACACATGCATCGAGAACAAAAGATTTCTATTTAGTACGACATTTTATATGTATAACTAAAAACCCTTTCTATAATCAAGGATGTGCTCAAAATTTCAAATTTCCCACCATTGAAAGAACTTTCGATAATTTTTTTTTTCAGAGGATTGAATGTGATACTTCTTGTGGGTAGATTGATTGATTGATTGATTGATTGAATGGTACATTGTTTAACGTCCCTCTCGAGAATTTTACACTCATATGGTGACCTCACCGTATGCTGGTGAAGGGCTTCAAATTTTGACCTGTACTCGGCACTCAGGGCCATTGAGCACTGAGGGATCTTTATCGTGCCAACGCCTGCCGCTGACACGGGGCCTCTGTTTTTAAGGACTTATCCGAAGGACCAGAAACTTTCACTTCAAAGTGCCGAGCGCATGGCGAAGAGACAGTTGCTACCCATTTTAACGACTAGGTCAGTCGCGGCCGAGATAAGAACTCACGACCTCCAGATCATGGAGCGAGCGCTCTACCGACTTAGCTACAGTGAACGGTCTTGTGGGTAGAGAAACATTAAAAACAGAACATTAGTTAATATAATGAGTACTCTAGACGTCGGATCCGCTCTTTTGGGTTATTTGGCACTTACAACGAATTCACTATAAAACACTCCTTTATGTAAAAGATCTTTAACATGAATTATAGGAAGCATAGTTGGGGTGAATGCACTGCTGCGGTATCAGGTGACTGTTATGCACTAGAGCTGGGATTTATTTTAATAAATTTTTTGGAGTTATTTCACTGCCTTGCATTTTATCATATATAAAAATAATTAAGAAAAATTTCGCTAGTTAGTGATTAGATGGACTCAGACGGAAACTGAGTGTTTATACTATTCTTGGAGACGAAGAGTGAAGCGTATGGAGAATGGGGTGGGAATTTGGAGGTTATCAATATTTTATAAAATCAAAGTAGGATGCATACATGTATGTTTAAAAGTAGGTTTAATAACATTAAGATATTATTTTCCAATTGATGCATACACTGTACATGAATGTTTAAAAATAGGGTAAAATAACAGTAAGGTATTATTTTTCAATTTATATTACAATAGCCTTATAAACTTAAAGAACTGTGTACTTCTGCAACTAACACTTTAAATGGAAGCACCATAATATTTCAAATATAATTCTTAATTAGCAGGACGAAAAGCAGTTTTTACCTGAGAAATCAAACAGAGTGTTGGTTGCATTTTCCTCCGCACTGATATTATCCAAAACTCCAACGGAGATTGTAAAGTTCGAAAATCTTTCTTCAAACATTTGATGTAACCTTTTTTCAAATGCATCCTTCTCTCTTGAGAGTGTAGCAACTTGCTCTTTCAAAGCAAAAATTTCATTTCTTAATGTGCTTACATCAACTATTACATGTTCTTTAATTTTTGAAGTCCCCAATTTAAGTTCTTCGTTTTCGTTTTGAAGGTCTTGCAATTGTCTTTTCAGTAAATAAATCTCAGACTCATTCAGTTTTTGGATATTTTCAAGAGTGATATTCTGATAGTCCCTTATTCTTCCATTAATGACGCTAAGTTCTTGTTGAAGTTTTACATTTTCTTGTTCAAGTCTCTGATCCCTTGTTTCTAGTGCGTTCAATTCTTTTTCCAGATGAACGAGCTTATTTTTCATTATCTCAGTGTTGTTTTTGTTGTCAATAGCATCTATCACCAAATTCTGAATTTTTTGAACCATGGAAAACCGCACCAAAGATTCTTGATTAAGGATATCCCGTAAAATACTGGATGTCTTGCCAGATGTTTTACTGCGAAATAAGTTGTTTTCCTCAGTTTGATACTTTGCAGGTAAACCAAGATATCCAGGGATAGAGAGAAAGATCAGTGTTATAAACTGTGACTTCTCCATCATCAGATAGAAAAAATATTACTAAAGCATTCTAAACAGAATTAAATGTTTTTATATAATACGAGGGTTTCATAAAATTTGGTCACGTGCTACACGTACTTCAATGAATGCACGTGCCATTTTTTTTAAATCTAGAATAATTTTTATAACTTTTATCAAAGTTTTGTAAATGAAGAGTTTCAAATACCACACATCCTTCTTGAATACCTAGATATTTATCTTTAATGTACATCTAATCCTCGATTTATCCCACGATTTTCTTAAAGCTACAGTCACGGGTCATGTTAGAATCTAAACTGCTTCTGTTTTCATTTCTGAAAGAGTGTAATAAAAATGCACATAAAACAAAGACTCTTTGAACACCTTTGCCCTTGTTTTGAGCCACCTTTATATTCTATCTTCATGTTGTTTTTTTACTGACCAGAAATGTAAACTTTGGGTATGAAAATGTCATTTTGTCTTTGAGAAATCAATTTTATTCCAAACTTAACGAAATTCGGAAGTGACAATGATGTAAGAAAAAAGGAATGAAATTATATTTTGGATTATATTTCAAATAATGAAAATAAAATATTTATCTGGCGTAATAATTGTAAACTATTTATCAATAAGAATATTTTTTTTAAATAAAGAAAACATGCTGCATACATGTATAATAATCAACCTATGACTTTCTTTTTCAAAAGAGCTATTTCTCAATTCTTTTCTATTCTCATCAAAACTCATACACACACCCTCTCAAACACCCTCTCTTACACACACACACACATAAACAACGTTATTATAGAAGACCTTAAAACATTACTTGATTTTCTCCTCTTCCTCTCCTTTGAAGATATAGTTTAAAAAAAAAAACAGACTTTGATTTAAATTCAAAATATCCTCTGGGAAAATATTGTACATCTGATTAAAAAATTCTAATCAATTACTCATGAATCAGAAAGGGAACCAAAATGAAATGTTGATTTCAAACAAAATCAAGTTAAGGTGGGACCCTAGCCGTGAAATTTTAGTAGGAAAAAAATCACTTGAGGTCTTTCTAATAATTTACTCCGTATGTATTTTCATTAAATAATTAACACAGTATTTATTTAAAAAAAAAATCTACAATACAGATAATTTATGAAAAGTTTGATTTCTAACCAGAAACTATTGAAAATAAGTAGCCGCATTATTTACCGATTCACGGGACATCCCAAGTATTTAGAACACACGTTTTCAATCTTAAAAACATTTTACATTTCAAAGATTACAGGTTAGAGTTAAGACTTCGCATTTTTTTTTTTGATAAAAATTGACAGGCGAAAGACTGAAAGGGACCTGAATTCTTTTCAAGGTAAATTGACGAAATAAATAAGAGAACCTGTTTATGAAACTTAAATTCCATAATTATAAATATGATAAAATTATGTCAATCCCTGTAGTGTTCATAGAGAGCTAAGGTACATCGGGATTATACATTATCCCATTTGACGTTCCTAGATGTAATTGAAAAAAATAATCTCCTAAACGTTTGAAGTTTTCCTGTAATATATATGCGGGCAAGCAGCTGTGTTGCATGATAAATTTATTTATAACATATCAAAATAATTATGAAAAAATATAGAGGATACATTAAATGGGTTCGTTTCTTTATTTAACAAGCTTAAACAGATAAAGGATTAATCTAAGTCTCTCCATGCAATTAGCGTCCTGCAGATAGGAGGATTGTTTCTATATTTAAACGAATTATTGCACAGAAAATTATGCAGAACTAGGGAATTGTTTGAATTACCTGTGAGACAGAAAGACGGAATGCAAGAGATGAAATTGTAAAATTGTAAGAAAAAAACTATGAAAAACGACGCGTCTCTACAATTATTGACATACTTAAGGCAATTATCCAAAAGACAACTACTGATGACCATGCTTCAAAATATCTTTGAAATTTGAATATAAATATTCTGAAAGCTATTTTTTTATGTAACATTTAAACCTCAGCCTTATTGTACTTTTAAAGCTACGTATCTAAATCACCCCTACTAATGTTATTGTGATTTAAATTCAAGACACGTGCTTTAGGTTGATCTATTCAAAGGTTATAGGGTAGAACCGGTTTTATAAAAAAAAAAATTGGCAGTAAACATGATATTGCTATAGCCTGTTTCTTTCGAAAACATGTCCTGTAATAAATGTTTCCAGACCTTTCTGTCAACAGAAAAAGGGTGGCTAAAGGAGGGGGGTGTTTAAATAACAATATATCTTATAATTTAAATTTTCGGCGAAAATTAGAGCTCACTAGTGACCGATTGGTAAAAAAATGTGCATTTTCATCTACTCTGACAAACCTTTGTTTGACTTATATGGCTATTGTTATAAATGCGCACAGAGGATCTTACCAATCGTTGAATGAATAGCAACGTTTACACCAAATATTATACATGTTTACATTTTTCTTCGAACGCGTAGTGCCATACATTTAGGTCACATGTCATGTCTAAAAAATATATGGCATGCTGTACTTGATAAAATTATATAGTTTTTTTGACGGGTAAAATAATAATAAAGCTTGTGATGACATTGCTTCAAATAAACCTGAAAAGGTATCAAAATACATCGATTTAATTAATTTTTTTTAAATTTGTTAATTTTTTAAATAAAGAAATGTTCATTAGTAATTAATATATTGTCTATAAAGTAAAATTTCACATTTGTTTTTTTATTTAACTTGATTAGAAATCTATGGAAGAAATGTAACACATTAAAAAACAAATAAAATAAAAAATACTAGATCAACATAATTTAGGGAATTTAGATGGAAATAATTTCTAATAATATAACATAAATCCATTTTTTATTTAACATTATTTTTAAAGGGAAAACATGTTGATTTTAATACAATGTAATTAAAAAATGTCTTATGTTTTGATTTATGACTATTCCAGCTGGCCATACGTTTGCACAGGTACTAGAGTAACGTTCCTTGATATACTCGAATGCAAGACTCGATTAGATTTCTGTCTCTCTCATGTTTTAACATGTGAACAATACAATTACAACATCATAAGAAGGTAATTAATTAATTTTTCTATTGACACAACACGGTAAAAGATTGTATGTATAAAACTGTTAAGACCGATTGCCTGACTTTCAAAATTATGTACACCGGTACCGCAGGAGCCCGGCATAAACTGTATATGAATATGTACAAATTGATTGATTGATTTTATATTCTTTAACGTCCCTTTCGAAAATTTTTCTCTCATATGGAAACGGCACCGTATGCCGGTGAAGGGCTCCAAAATTGGACCTTTACTGGGCACTCAGGGCCATTGAGTAATGAGGGATCGTTTACGTGCCAACGCCAGCTGCTGACAAGGGGCCTCGGTTTTTAAGGTCTCATCCAAAGGATCTGCAACTTTCACTTCAAATTGCCGAGCGCATGGCGAAGGAAAAGTTGCTACCCATTTTATTGACTGGGTCAGTCGCGGCCGAGACATGAACTCACGACCTCCCGATCACAGAGCGAGTGCTCTACCGACCGAGCTACCGTGAACGGTGTATTTGTACAGAAATGTAGCCTAAAATTCAATAATCCGTTGTCTGGATTTTTTTTTCATCCCTTAAAGCTGAACACGACTCTAAAATAGGTATACGCCATTTTAGATATCATTATCTAAGATACATCAACACTAGGGTATACTCGTTGCATTCATTACACCTGACTGCTTTATTGTCACTGGTCTCGGCGTGGAAAGGCGACCCATGTTCCTGCTGGTTATCTTGCATTACCTTTGTATAAATTTTATTGCAGTTATGTGCATCTGTATTGTTTGTACACGGCACTGACCTGTACAAATACTATTGTAAATTTATTTGGTATCTTACTTTCCTCTATTAGACGACGCATTACGTTATTATTCTCGCTACCAAGTACTGTATAGTATACGTCAGGCTTCACCGATGTCGATTAATTACACTTAACAGTGGCACAGTCCTGCCCTTTTTATACAGGTCTGCAGAGTAGCGAGAATCGGGAACAAAAACGTCGGACTTATTACTGTTATGAATCGTGTTCAGCTTTAAGGATATAAATAAATTTTGATTAAGTAATATGGGAATGATGAATCACTAGGAGGCATTTTATAAAAAAAAATTCATTTAATTTCATTAAATTTTAGCTGTCTTTAAGGTCTTACACCTTTTGCCACCTTTTATTTTTGTATTTTCAATCATGAAAACATTCAATTTTGTTCCATCTTAAATTCACCAAGTCAAACTTTTGTTAAAGAACTTATACTGTGTCCTTAGATTCATCCCCATTTTAAAGATGCATAGACACAGATTAACATTTTCTGTTTAATCTTACGACTTATAAATTTTAATAGCATTTAAAACAAAAATATTATTAAAAAATATTTAATCTAAAAGTAATTGAAACTTCAAATTTTTGGATTGGTTTGATTGACATATCTTATCACTCTCTCAAAAGTTAACTTTTATTTTTACTACCTATGAAAAGTGGCAATCTTGTTTTGTATAATTGAAACATATTAAAACTTTAATCCAGAAAATAAATATATTCAGAGTAGATATGTTCAAATACAAAATTAAAGCCCTTCACAAGTATTGTCATCCCAAGCTCAGTGTTGTGTTCAGAGTTTAGCAAAATGAGCACACCTGTGAAACGTACACAGTTTTTGTTAATAGGACAAAGGCTCTGTTTTTGTTGATGTTAACGACTTACCGGGTGCTTTCAATTGTTAAAGTGTGCTCAGCACAACCGCACAGACAATATACTGTGTGTATGTTTTGCGTTTGAACATTTCTACGCTGAATTTTCTAGATTATATTTTTAATATTTTTGTGTGATACACAATAAGATTGCCACTTCTGAGACCTCAGAAAAAAATGAACTTTTAATGACATTTAAATGAAAGAAGACTTTTTAAATATTTTTGTGTGAAATGCTTTTAAAATATATAAGTCGTATATACTTATTTACTTCAAATCTCAATCTATGCATCTTTATGCACCGAAACCCTTCTACAATATCCCCTAAAATAATTAATTTTGGATACATAAATCGCAAGATATAGGATAGACATTTTATTTCTTACTTTTCTTTCATCAAATTTAAATCTGAATGATGTTGATAAAGTGATAAAGCGGATCGTTGCTAATTTTTCCCTCTCGTGCATACAAAATGAAACATCGAGTCACAGGGATAGTCATGCCATCCTTTGTACTGAGAAGCTAGGGCAACACAGTGTTCTGTATTATCCGGGTCAGGCTGCCCATTATCCCAGTTGTTGTAAGCTTCTTCAACATCGATGCCGTTAGAAATATACACAAAGGTTTGGTTCTGAAGCAGATCTGTGACGCCTATCCATAATCTACTTATTCCTGAAATAAAACAGAATGCTTTTTATAATGCACTCGTGATTTTGTACATTAAGGTTACATTTTATATACGAATTTGGATTATATCCTTTAGTCGCCAGCGTGGCGCAGTTGTTAGAGCGTCTGCTCTAGAGTCGCGAAATTGATCTTTATGTCGCGGGTTCGAATCCCATTGTCAGACGTGGAGACCGGTCCTTCGGATCAAACCGTTTAAAGCGAGGTCCTATGTCGCAGCAGGTACTGGCATGAAAAATATCCCTCCCTGCTCAATTGCCTCGAGTGCAGAGTATATGATAAAATTTGTAGCTCTCAACCGGCAAGAGGTGGTGTCTCGAAATAAGTGAAAAATTCTCCAAAGGGACGTTAAAAACACTCAATCAATCATTTTATTTTGCTTACTGCCAACATGAAACCCACGTATTGCTACAAATATATCAGTGCGTATTTTATTTCAATTTTAGGATTAATGAATATAATTGTAAAGAATTATATCCAGCAATGTTATCAATTATTAATATTTTTACCTCTGTTATTGTAACCAAAGTTAATAATTGCTAGGTATATAAAAGACATTTTCTTGCATCATTAAAACAAAATACAGCTGGTACGGCTAACCAGATAAAATTATAGTTTTGTACCGAGTTTTGATTATTTTTATTATTATTTTGCTATAGCAAAAGGTATTTGACACCTGTAGACAATGACATACTTTGTAAAAAAAATAAATACAGACAATAAATACTCAATCCGTGGATTATTTTGATCTTATCTATCTCTCGAAAACGGTATGGTCAAAGAAATTGAATTTCTTCAGATGCTAGTACAGGTTATGTCACATGTTATGTGCCTCGGAACAGTATTTTACTATAAAAAAGCAATCCCTAATAAGTTGACCGTCAGATAAATTATACATTGCTGTGATGTAAGGAAAAAAAATCAGGGAAACAAAACGCAAGAAAATTAAGTTGATCACAATACAAAATAGCAAATCCATGAAAAGAAATCCGAGTTTAAACCTTCCACAACATTAATTTTCACCCTTTAAAGGAGTTTTTGATTCAGCACTTTGAATAAGCGAATTTAAATCCATTTCTGAAAAAAAGATTCTGCAATCTTTACATTTTTATTGGGGGTTTCTGGACATATTTAATCTTAATTTCACTCTTCTTTTTGTTTTTTTAATACCGTCCGATTTTGTTATCATTCTCGTCCGATAATATATTATCAGACTGGTAATTATTAATATTTTACATTTGCCAATGTCTTTCCTTATATGACAATACTAAAATAATGAAATTCAATTTTCGATGACATGCAGTCGGTCACATGATCAGACTTTCTTGCGTATGGAAAGCAAACTGCACGTGCAATTTGGAAAGTTTCGACTGTGACGTCACATAACGTCGTAGCAACGTTACGTTGCATTTCAAAATCTAAGTCTAAATAATGCCTATATTTGTTTGTAAAATAAATGAAATGTAAAATATAAATATAAGAAATAAAATATCATTTTTTAGAGTTGCATTGGGGTATGACATTAAGTCGGTACGTGATCAAATCTACTATAACCCCCTTCGGGCGTTATAGAATTTGATCACGTGACCGACTTCATGTCATACCCCAATGCAACTCTAAAAATGATATCTTATTTCTTAATTATCGGACGGCTACAGGTAAATTTTTAGACTGCAAGAACAAAGGCTTAACGTCACAGCAATGTTTTAATTTTACATATAGAACAGTATTCGGCATATATCCATTACATATCTTTAAACATGCACGGATTTGGTAAGGCAGCACAGGGATCAGAATGCGGGAAATTAACACTTTTTAAATAATATGTAACACTAATAAATCGGAAAAGTCATTGATAAAACTTTTGCTATCATTATGAATTCTGTAGACTTTAATGGGATTTATGCTACAGGAAACACTTCACCAAGACGTCACCAAGTGAGTCTATAATAAGAAAATATGCCTTAATGAAAAAGTAAAAAGTTCAACTCTACACCGGAGATAATTAATTTCAATTTTTAATAATCGTTATGTAAAAAAAAATATATGTACCATGAAAAGCGCTGCTAGAATCCTATTGTCCTATCACAGAATTAAAAATTCAGCACTTTCGGTCGAAACCTTCCCAAAATTTTAGCATTTTGTGCATAAGATGAAAAAACGCAGTAATTCTCGTAAACAATAGGATTCTAGCAGCACTTTCCAAGAACAATAGCATAAGAACTGTAAATCGAAACAAAAATTAAATTTCAAAGTATGCGGCGTAGTGTAAAACTTTTGCGAGGACAGAGGAAAGACTGATTGGCAAGTAAACACACTGTCTGTTTTTATTGTACGAAGAAATTGTAAAACTATATAAGCATGCCTTATACATAAGCTTTATTTCAACATGAATCACACATGATATTTATTCTAAATGCTTTTAAGGTATTCAATCCCTAATAGGAACAAATTTAATGAAATTGAATACATAACAGATATGTAGGCATTGAATACTCGTTTATTTAGACATACTTCCCATATATTACTATAAGTATGTATATGTGGGTGTGTCCTAATTTATGACCTTGAATTTTGGTGAGAGTTATTTCCCTTTTTTTATAATTAATAAAAAAAATCAATTAAAAAAAATAGCTAGTAAAAAAATTGTTTTAAATAGTCATTTTACGTTTAATGTTTCAATGTATCATTCCACCGCAGGATTTGCTGATATTCATTTTTTTAAAAATTATTGTGAAAAAAAGTTTTTCCCCATAGACTTCAATGCAATCCTTGTTAATTAAGTACTGCTTAATTAAGGACATTTTTTTAAACTTTCTTGCGGTCAATCCTTTTCTACTATAAAATGCTTTAATATAATATGAGAGTATTATTTACTTCAGGGATATTCAAGGGTAGCGAATTTGGTCCCATTAGGGATAGAAATCCTTAAACTCTGATTTCTTGTGTTCGTTTACATTAATTCTCGTTACGTTCACTTTCACTATGCCAATACTGATCAACAGTGATGACGTCACGGGTTTGGTATTTAACCCCTGTGATAAATACATAAACACAGAAACAACGATGTTCAGTTAATATTATACCTCTGCATATTTTAATTCATTTCGCCTCAAATCAATCCCAGATCTCGATTTTAAAAAACGTGTTATCTCTTAAGTCCACATGATATGGCTTACTATGACGTCATTTCATATAGGCAAGTAGAATATTTGGATGTAACCGTAACATACCTGCATGGCACCCACAGCCTTCCGTAAACATACATGTAAATGTTATCTGTTTCGAATACAATATCGAATGAAATTATGTATTGTTAATAAAATACCTTTAAGTTCCCTGTAACCGTAACGTACCTAGAGTGGCACTCACAGCCTCCCGTAAACATACATGTAAATGTTATCTGTTTCGAATACATCATCGAATGAAATTACGTATTGTTAATAAAATACTTTTAAGTAACCTGTACTTTAAATATTTCTTACCTCTAACCGCACCATGGACGAGCATCCAATTTTCCTCAGCAGCTGCATTTGGTTCCACTAAGTTTGAGTTCATTCCATAGCACCTTGTCTGAAAAGGTAGATTTAAATGTTTAATAATTGTTTACTTCTACTAATACCGGTCACTCTTAACATGAATTTGAGGAATTTCATTTCTCTAAATATCTAAAAACAAATCTGCGGTTAGCATTGGAAAGTAAAACTCGAAAATCTATGATCTTGTCAACAAATACAATTTATTATTGATTCAAATGCTGACAGATGTTATTCATTCTACTTGTTAGTCCATTATTTATACAAAATTGACAACGGATTTTTTTTAGTTATTTCCCTTCCAATAATCGGAAATGAAATAAGTGCTAATATACATTCATATGTATTTATTGAATTATTTAAAGAACTCACAACTGCATCCTTGAAGAACCTGAAGTTTGTAAATTGCTTGATCTCTCCTTAAATCTGGAGAGTGTTTTACAAGTGATCTTATGTTTAAGTGTCCAATACTTGTATGCAAAGGAGCGAGCTCAGTAATTGGATGTTTCCATTCAAGAGAGGACTCTATTCTCATTCTTTCCATTTCATCAGCTGCATGTTGATTAACTTTTATATCTGCACTAGAGAAGTTAACAATTTTAATTCCCTTTCGTGAAGTTGCTCTGCTTAGCATTGTGTATGCTAAACCTTGGGGAGGTAATAATTTCTTAGGTTTTGTGAAGTATGCAACCATATACTGGTAAGTACTACCTTGTGACTTGTGTGCAGTGAGTCCATAAGCCAACACTAAGGGAAACATTTGTCTTTCAACTGGTACTGGGCACTGTGATCCTAGAAGAAACCTCACAGTTATTGCTTCAATCGGGACTGTATGTCTCAAGTGCAGTGGTGATTTTTTTTTTGGACTGGCCAACAACACAATTGTCAAATTCTAAATAAATTTTTCCACTTAATGGATTATTTTCTGGTATGTGAAATTCTGCAACTCTTCCATTTACGCCATTTACAAGGTGATCAGCAATGTCATAATTTTTAGTAAGCATTAAGCGTGCTCCTTTGGCAAATGTGAGAAAAGGAAGGTAGGCCTCCTGTCTGTAAATATTGTTCGACATCACAACTACTTCTTGTGTATTGGTGTGTAAATTCCGTTTAGAGTCTTTTTCAGTCACTGTAATGTGTGGCAGAGGAAGGAAGTTTAATTTTTCATGATTATATTTTGAAACTTGTTCATTGGTCATAAATAAATGAACAGCATCTAGCGGAAATTGTGAAGAGTCTGTTTTTTCCAATTCATGTAGGGACTGTATATCTTCTGCTGTAGTATGTCCTGTACGAACTCTGGATAATATTTCTTCAAAAAGAGGGTCACCTTTCTGCCGCCTAACTATTTCCGTGAGTTCATGGAACTGAAACAAGTCTTGCCAAAGTGATCCTGCTTAGGCAGCGTAGGAACTTTTTGATGGATGTCTCAACACAGGGCAGTCTCCAAGAGGATTAGGCTGCATGAGATCACCCACAGCTAAAATAGAAATACCTCCAAAAGGTACACTTGACTGTGGATTCTGGAATATGTTTTGCAGTGCAAGATCTACATGTTGCAAAGAAGTTCCCCCAAACATAGAAATTTCATCAGCAATGATGAATTTCAAATTTTGATACTTACATCTGAAGGTATTGAGTTTCTCAGAATACCAAGACTTTCTCTTGTTTTGTTGACTGTCTAAAGGTACAGAGCCCACGTATTATTATAACGAAAAGCTGTAGAGTTATTTATACCGGGTCTATTATAAATATTTAAGGCACGGCATATTTATATTAATCATATTTTTCGTTACATTATTTCATAAAAATATTACATGTATTTGAGCAAAATAAAAGGTTTAAAAGGATGTTTTCCAGCAGTTTAATTTCAAATACAATATAATTGAAATGATTTTAATGTAATTTATAAAAGAAAATAGATAGCACAGCACAATAGACTGTAATTAAACCAAATCGATGAACGAGATAATGATAACGAACGTACCGGAATTCAACCTCTCTATGGAATACTCCGCATGGTAAATACTGTATTTCGTTGGTTTACTTTATTTCAGCCATTCAGGGTATGTAAATTGTTTCTACTTTCACTTCATATGTGTATACACATGTATGGTAAATAGGATGCTATTTACATTAGAGTGAGGTTAAAATTCAAGGTCATGAACCACAGGCACCTCAAGATATCACATTGCTAATAGAAAAAGTACGTGCGTTTGTTTGAATTCATTAAACATGTTATCATGGTGCTAGTAAATCATTTAAATGAACAAGATGTAAGGAACATAGCTAAATCTAGTGATTGTACAAGAACTGATGACTACTACCTTGTGAACTTGACTGTGACATGCTAAAAAAAGCTTTTTAAAACTTTTACCATAACTTTTGAATCATAGAAGATAAGAGACTAAATATTTGGTATGAATGACACCAAGGTCAATGACCTTGTCACC
The DNA here is from genome assembly GCA_003671525.1 of Saccostrea glomerata. Classification (NCBI taxonomy): domain Eukaryota; kingdom Metazoa; phylum Mollusca; class Bivalvia; order Ostreida; family Ostreidae; genus Saccostrea; species Saccostrea glomerata. The sequence continues at coordinate 1,895,200 of PRKT01000004.1, read as the reverse complement.
TTGCTTGTGACCCATATGCTAAAAATAGCTTTTTCGAAAGTGTGGCAACTTGGCTACTTAGAATAATCTAAGTCCTCACCACAGTTAGAATACCACCCATATACTCGCAATGTAGCAAAAAATTGCAGAATCGCTCCGAAACGATTTAGAAGAATACAAAAGTATTTGCACTGGAAATAACTTAAAAAATAATCATAACAAACCTTTCTGAGTTGCGTATTCCTTTAAACCTAAAATAAAATCAAAATAAAGACGAAAATTCAACTAAATTTCTCAACGTTTTTTTTCTCGCTTCAAATTTACACGCCATTTTTGCACTCGGAACTCTCTGGAATGTTCGTAGTTAATGCACTGAGTACGAGTTATAGCCCGTGTTTATATTGCTACATTGTGAATACATGGAACGCATTCGATCGTTAAACCGGGTCCGTAGGACATTTTTCATTTTAACGATAGAACATTCTATCTACCACCAGGCGTGTAATGTTTCACAAACACATCTTGTTCAGTTTTCATTTAGATTGGGCTCGTCAAAAACAAGGTACAAGGTACACTTTCATTTCAAATTAAGTCCTGTATTTTTCTAAAAATATGAAAGTTATATAAGAAATTCAAATTCATTCTTTCTGAATCATAAGTATTCCATGCAGTAAGAATAAAACAAATTGTTTTCCTCATATAAACTCCTAAATGCAAATTGTGACGTCATTGACTCGTGCATTTCCTCGTATTTCCTTAAAAAGTTGCAGAAGACATAATTTTCAGTGGAATTTTCTTTCAGAAAACATACTGTGCCACCGTCGCCCAGAAAGATTTTGAGACATGTGATTTATCAAAGCAATTTACATAATATATCCAAACATTGTAGTGGGCCACGGTGGCAGAGACTATTTTCTAAAGGAAAATATCACAAAATGAGTCTTTCTGAGGCTTTTCTGCAATGTACAAAATTAATGACATATTTTCATATCTTCCTTCATGCCATATTCTTTAATGATTTATCATATTCATCTACTCAACTCTAATGTTAAAGCCAATATCATTACTATTTAAGAACATTAAATTTTTAGTGCACAATAAAGCCCAAACTGTACCTTCTTTTTATCTAAACGATTCGTTTTACATTGTTTAAAATGTTTATTTGAAATTAGCATTTTCCATCTTCATGATATTGGCCAATATTATGTATGATGGCCTCTATCAGCATATTATTCTCAGTTTTTAATTAGCAATATATACAGGATAGCCAAAAGGAGATGGATAACGTAAAAAGAATTGTAATGTCCACTAATGCCTTGGCTATGCAACTCACCGGAGTGGCTTACAAAATCAAACAGGAGGTAAAGGTTTCAGACGAAAAGTTACAAATGATCAATAGCATCACAGATTCTATTTCAACAAATATGTCTGACATCATGAAGGATATGAAAGTTGTGGAGGTATCTTTGAAAAACAAACAAGCTAGACTTGAAAACTTAAGTAAAGACCACGCCATATGCATAAGGAAGCTTGCTGAATCAAGACTGGAGATAGATGAGATGACCTCTGAATGTAAGAAGTTAAAGGAGGAGCTGTCATCAAGCCAGTTCTTCTTCAGCTCGCTTGATGACAGCATGGAAGAAGTAGAGAAAAACTCAGAGAAGAAAAACAACAGTTAAGAACATCAGGAGGTGGATGCTGATATTCTGGCTGATACTGATAGATCTAGTCAGAAAGACATGTTCACACAGTTAACACTTGTAACATTAGTAATACATGTACTCATACAGTCATGTATTTCTATATATATTCCATTGTGCATTACATGAGATGCACATTTGATCACAATTATTGTAAACTTATATAACTATGGATAACATTAAACCGACAGTTTATTCCTTAGAAGAACAGAAAATTTCTATACTTATTGGAAATGATTACACACAAATTCCTGATGATGTAATAGAATTTTCTATTCACTTAATGAGAGCATACAACAAAACAAAGTATATTGGATACTATACTCCTGCAGAATTACACTTCTTTGTCAACTCTAATGAAAGCCTGCTTCCTAAAGAAATTATACTTCCAGATCAGTTTCTTTTTTAATTTCAGCCTCTGCCAGTACAATATAATACATGTGAATGATTCTTTAATGTCAGATTTACATTTGCAACAATTACTTCCTCCGGTACAATTGCTGTGTGGACATAAATCTATGGAGAAAGTTTTTTTTATAAAAGAGTAACTCAGCAGTCATCTTTACCAATTTGTGGCATTATGTCCATAGCATATGCATTTTCATGCTTTCTAGGAGAAGATTGCACTGAAATGAATTTTGTTACAGCAAGCCCGTGAACATCTAAGAAGTTGTGTACTACTTCAAGAAATCCAATCATTTTCTGTAATCAACTCTGAAACCAAAACATCCCCCATACAAATGGAAACTTACTGTGATGTTATCGCACAAAGAGAGTATTTACATCAACATCAGAAGGAAAAGAACAAGCATCGACAGGAAAAATTAAGTGACACCAAACAATTACAACTTAAAAGACTTGACAAAGAGCGACAAAGGCAATATAGACAGAACCTAAGTCAATCTGAGGAAAAAGTTATTAAGCTAAAAGACAAAATAAGACACGAACAGCACAGGAAATCACTTGATGGTTCAAGAAAAGCTTTAATGAAATACAAAGACACTAGCAACTCTAACTAAGAAGATGACAGAAATTTTCAGACAGAAGAATACAGAAAATCGAAGAAAACGAAGAAAACAACTAATTGAAAAGTCTGAAACAACAAAACAAACAACAGCATACACAACAGTGACAACAACTTACTAAAGAAAAACTGAAAATACAAAATAAAGTACAACATAGACAACAGCTAAATGAAGAAACAACAACACAAACAAGAACATAGACAACAGCGAGGAAAACTCACTCAAGCAGAAAAAGAAAAATTGTTACAACAAACAAACAACAGCATAAACAACAGCGAGAAGAATTCACTAAAGACAAAAAAGAAAGTAAATCTGAAACAACAAAACAAACAACAACATAGACAACAGCGAGAAGAACTCACTAAAGACAAAAAAGAAAAACTTAAAAATACAAGACAAAGTACAACATAGAAAACAACTTAATGAAGAAAAAAAAGAAAAAGTGAAACAACAAAACAATCAACAACATAGAAAACAACGAGAACAACTTAATGAAGAAAAAAAAAGAAAAAGTGAAACAACAAAACAATCAACAAGTGAAACAACAAAACAATCAACAACACAGAAAATAGAGAAAACAAGTAAAGAAAGGAAAGAAATGGTGAAACAACACAACAAACAACATAGACATCAAAGATCAAAATTAAGTGAAGAACAGAAAGAAACACAGAAACAACAAAACAAAAATCGAAAGAAAAAAAGTAGAGAGAATAATCGAATAGATGTTGCAATTGCAAATTACAATTTGTCCATAAGGAATTGACCAGATTTTACATGTGGTTCATGCTGTCAAATGTTATATAAAAGTAATGTTATGCTTTTCAAGAAATCAACTATAAACTAGAGGTACTGTGAACGATGAGCTCACTAAATGATACCCCCCGCCTCCATATAGTTTTAATGGCAAAGTCCATGTTTTGCTGTGGGCGTGAAACCCAAAATATGTGTCGGATCAAAAAGTAAAATAGGAGGTGCACACTGGCAATATGTAACAAAGATTCTGTGAAAGTTTTATCAAATTTCATTCAGTGGTATGAGAGGAGTTGCGGATAAGAGATGGGTACCCCAAAGCGTTACAGACGGACGGACGTACAGACGGACGGACGGAATTAACGATTACTGTATACCCTCCTGCTTTTCAAGCGGGGGGTATAATAAGTGCTGAGAAACTCAATACCTTCAGATGTAAGTATCAAAATTTGAAATTCATCATTGCTGATGAAATTTCTATGTTTGGGGGAACTTCTTTGCAACATGTAGATCTTGCACTGCAAAACATATTCCAGAATCCACAGTCAAGTGTACCTTTTGGAGGTATTTCTATTTTAGCTGTGGGTGATCTCATGCAGCCTAATCCTCTTGGAGACTGCCCTGTGTTGAGACATCCATCAAAAAGTTCCTACGCTGCCTAAGCAGGATCACTTTGGCAAGACTTGTTTCAGTTCCATGAACTCACGGAAATAGTTAGGCGGCAGAAAGGTGACCCTCTTTTTGAAGAAATATTATCCAGAGTTCGTACAGGACATACTACAGCAGAAGATATACAGTCCCTACATGAATTGGAAAAAACAGACTCTTCACAATTTCCGCTAGATGCTGTTCATTTATTTATGACCAATGAACAAGTTTCAAAATATAATCATGAAAAATTAAACTTCCTTCCTCTGCCACACATTACAGTGACTGAAAAAGACTCTAAACGGAATTTACACACCAATACACAAGAAGTAGTTGTGATGTCGAACAATATTTACAGACAGGAGGCCTACCTTCCTTTTCTCACATTTGCCAAAGGAGCACGCTTAATGCTTACTAAAAATTATGACATTGCTGATCACCTTGTAAATGGCGTAAATGGGAGAGTTGCAGAATTTCACATACCAGAAAATAATCCATTAAGTGGAAAAATTTATTTAGAATTTGACAATTGTGTTGTTGGCCAGTCCAAAAAAAAAATCACCACTGCACTTGAGACATACAGTCCCGATTGAAGCAATAACTGTGAGGTTTCTTCTAGGATCACAGTGCCCAGTACCAGTTGAAAGACAAATGTTTCCCTTAGTGTTGGCTTATGGACTCACTGCACACAAGTCACAAGGTAGTACTTACCAGTATATGGTTGCATACTTCACAAAACCTAAGAAATTATTACCTCCCCAAGGTTTAGCATACACAATGCTAAGCAGAGCAACTTCACGAAAGGGAATTAAAATTGTTAACTTCTCTAGTGCAGATATAAAAGTTAATCAACATGCAGCTGATGAAATGGAAAGAATGAGAATAGAGTCCTCTCTTGAATGGAAACATCCAATTACTGAGCTCGCTCCTTTGCATACAAGTATTGGACACTTAAACATAAGATCACTTGTAAAACACTCTCCAGATTTAAGGAGAGATCAAGCAATTTACAAACTTCAGGTTCTTTGCATGTCAGAGACCCATGTTTCACAGGTGGAAAACTGTCATGCAATTAAAGGCTATAAACTTTTTATCAAGGACACAAAACACGGACTGGGAATTTACATTTCAGAGAACATCACTGACATAAATTTTCATGACGTTCCAAGCACAGGCAATTGTCAAGCTCTTGCCATTGATGTCTACCAAGGGAATTTCTTTTACTATTGTAGCTGTATATCATCCCCCGTTAGAATTGTATTCACAATTCCAGCATGATTTTTCTGCTCTGCTTCAGTGCATTCAACCAGCAACTCAAAATGTACTGCTACTAGGAGATTTCAACATTGATGCAAATACACCATCCTTTCAAGCTCTTTTAAGACAATACAACCTTCTTAATATCATGAAACAACAACTCATTTTCATGGCAGGACCCTGGATTTCAATTAATATAATAATATTTTTAAAAATATTCTTTTACAAAATCCATGATACCACAGAGTCAAATATATTTAAATTGCTCTTTATTAAATTTTGCAGGAATTGAAGAATACATGTACATGTATAAACAAATGTTTGAAACGATTTTACTTGTTGTCCCCTCACTATGGTCTGGAGAAAGAATTGATGGATATGGCTTACAATGAGTGTCTGTGATGATGCAGCTGAACGGTACTTACATTACACAACTTAGAATTACTGTAAAATCACATGCTTATAAGGTGTGGATCAAATTCCATGATAAACAAATGGTCTTGGTTCATGGAGATTAAATTTCATGGTCAATACAATGCTATTTTCATTTTGTTGTATACTTTGAAATTTTACATTTTTGGGGAAGATGAATCCTTGGGTCTCCTCATACCATGAAAAACAACAAAAAATAATCCTCCACAAAATAAGTGTTTCACAATATGTACTATATGAATCTAAATGACATGTATTCCATCTATGAATGTTTTGCAGAAATATGCACTAACTTTTCTCTCATTTCAGGTTAAACAATATTCAGAAGTCCATTTAGAGTTTGACGTAGTAGGAGGAAATCTGTGGTCCATGACATTTTTAATTGCAGTTGTCACCCCCTACTGAGTGAGTACAATTTCTATGTAAAACCATGGTTAGATGACCGCTGATTACTGCATGTAAAAATACATGTACATTGCTGAAAATGAAAGTATTTTTGTAGCACAGGATGTGTTTCTGGTCATTGACACCTACCTACAAGCATCTTAGTAATGACTATAAGAATGTAGCAGCAGAGAGGAAGAGGATTAATTCAGGAGAAGCAAAGGATGACACCTTCACACTCAAGATTTTTTACTAAGGTACCTCTGTGTATAAATACCGGACAACTTAGCCTAACTTGTGAAACACCCTTTATGTATACTGTAAATATATTATATTTAGCGTGTACGATATTTGGCGGAAATTGACTTTGTATCAGTTAGCGTAGATTTGATTTAGTGGATTTCTTCTTTATGTGTATATATGCAAGACAATTAGCGTCGTACTTTATTTAGCGGTTGCTGCGTTCCGCCAAAGCCGCTAAAAAGAATACACAGCCAAATGAAATACGTTTACAGTATACATGTATCTTAAGCTTGTAACTGAACCCAATTGAATTAAATCAAGATTATTTATTGAATATATTAAAATTTTCTGTTACAATGCAATTCAAGTGCAGTTACACTAAATATGTTTTAATAAACATGAATAGGTTGAATGCTTCCTTATAATGTAATTGTTATTTTTATCTCATTCTTACAAATAACATTCTGATTGTGTTCATGATCATCTTCTTGCCAAAAACTTACTACATTGTATTTTTCCTATAAAATTTTTGAGAAATAAGATATTAAAATATCCCTTAAGAACCCCTTATACAGGAATCACATGATATGACCCAGCACTTATACCGTACATTTACTGGTAATAAAGACATTTCTTTAAATGTCATCCATGACAATTTGTCTCTGCTAATCTTTACTTTATTCAGATGAAAAATTTCATCTACTCTTTTGCAGCATTTTGACAGACACGGTAAAAGTTGATCAAGACACAGGGCACTGTCCTCAGTTTGATGCCTTTGACTCCCTCTTGACAGTGAAGGAAATCCTGGAAATTTGTGCCACACTGCCTGGAGTGCAGGGGAAGGATGTCAACAGGGTACACAAAAAACACAATCTAATAATGCTGAATATAAGAATACAAGACTCTTAGTGAAAACATTAAAAGTTACTACAAATGAAAGAAAAAGTGAGCAAGCTCACATACCCCACGCTCCCCCAAAATTCAAAGTGCTGAAAATCCCGGAAAAAAAATGAAAGAATCGGAATTTCCGGGTAATATGCACATCTACAAATTGTGTCCTAAATATCTGCAAAGTTTGATGAAATTCTGTGCAGCGGTTTATGAGGAGTTGCGCTGACAAACTGTTCATCTCTATATTCAAGATATCCCCAAAAATCTAAGTTGTAAAGTGCCGAAATTCCAAGAAAAATAAAGGAATTGGAATTTCCTGGTAATATGCACATCTACACACTGTGTCCTAAATATCTCCAAAGTTTGACGAAATTCTGTGCAGTGGTTTATGAAGAGTAGCGCTGACAAACTATTCATCTCTATATAAAAGGTATGGCCAAAACCTAAGTTTTTAGTGCGGAAATTCCCGGAAAAAATAAAGAAATAGGAATTTCCTGGTGATATGCACATCTACAAATTGTGTCCTAAATATCTTCAAAGTTTAACGAAATTCTGTGCAGCGGTTTATGAGGAGTTGCGCTGACAAACTGTTCATCTTTATATTCAAGGTATGGCCAAATGCCTAAGTTAAAAAGTGCGGATATTCCCGGAAAAAATAATGGAATCGGAATTTCCCGGTAGTATGCACATCTACACATTGTGTCCTAAATACATGCAAAGTTTGGCGAAATTCTGTGCAGCGGTTTATGAGGAGTTGCGCTGACAAACTGTTCATCTCTATATTCAATGTATGGCCAAATGCCTAAGTTAAAAAGTGCAGAAATTCCCGGAAAAAATAATGGAATCAAAATTTCCTGGTAATATGCACATCTACACATTGTGTTCTAAACACCTGCAAAGTTTGACGAAATTCTGTGCAGCGGTTTATGAGGAGTTGCGCTGACAAAAAAAAAAAGACTGACGGACTGGTCAAAAACATTATACCTCACGCAACTTGTTGCGTGGGGTATAATTATGGTTAATCCTATGGGGAAAACATTCCAGAAATGTACAATACTTTACTATACAATACTAGTAATATAAATAATTTAGTATGGCATTGTTTTGAGTTAAAACAAATGTTTCATAGGTGTCTGACTGGGACATGAAGAAAATATGACTGCTGCTTTATGCTCACAAACTGTGCGGATGTTACTCTGGTGAAGAACACAGAAAGTTATCCATTGCTATCTCTCACTCAGAGGGAATCCACAGATCATATTCCTGGTAAGTGCAATCAGTATCTACTACTACAAAAATTCAGTATTGTGTAATCTGTCTGTCATCTGAAAATATCTTTTAACACAAAAATAATACATTTATAGATGTATCCTATTAACCAAAAATGCCTTTATTTCACGTCACTAACAATTTCTTTCTGTCTCATTAAGGATGGACTCACTACTGTATTGGAGCCCAAGGCTCAGAGATTCTTATGGAGTTTTACGTGTATTAACAATTTTATCAAGGATGGATGTTCAGGTACATTTACCTCTCATAAGTAAAATATGCCTATATACAGTTCTTCTCTACAGGGAAAGAGATCCATCTGCACGAACTTCTGCCCTATCTACAACACTAAATACCTCCAGATCTCCTCAACCTGTTACTGTGACACTAGTTTCCAAAAATGTCCTCCAGGTAATACATGTATACAGATATTCAACTTTAACTTTTTAAAATATATTTTCATTTTCAGGCCTCTTTTAAATACTATTGAATATGTATTTTTATGAAACCATTTCAAAACATTTCTTTTCCATACTTGTATTACATTGTCAAATGTTATTGAATAGTACATTAAAAATGGAAAATCCAAATGGAATTTTTTTTTCATCATTTAAAAAAAATTAAAAGAGCAAGAGACATGGAAAACGTGATTATTCATAGGTCATTGTCACTCACAGTGATAGACTAAACTATATAACCACCCTCTTCAAAGTATTAACAAGATGTTTTTGTGAAACACTATGCGCCCAGCGGCAACAAAGTTAAAAAAAAACATGTTTTTAGCATATAGGTCACAGTCAAGGTCATTGCTCTTGGTGTCATTTAAAAGAACAGCTTCAAAGATTGTTTACCTCTATTTATCAAAAGCATTTGGATCATCAATACAGTCATTTCTCTGGACATTCCAAGTAAATATTTTAGTAACTCTACATTCCTTATATAACTTTTATTCAGTTCTTAGCATATCATTAAAGAAAATGGATAATAATCACATTAAATGACTTTGTTAATGTATGAATAGCCATAGGTTTGGGTTTTTTTTATCTTTGTTTCAGTATCCACTTGGATTATTTGATTGTAATGAAAACAAGACCAAAGAACTCATCGCTCTTCTTAAGAAACTTTCTAATGACTACATACCATACAAGGATGAAAACATTGTTGAGCCAGTGTTTTGAGGGGTATTTCTGTTTTTTTTTAATCATTTACTGTAATTTAAAAAAAAAAATCAATAAAACAACATAATTAAGGAATGATATTTATTATGATGAATGAAGACCTACATGTATTTTCATAAGTTAAAAAAAATGATTTCATGACAAAAGTTTATTTAAGGACATTGGCAAGTCACGGTTATCCGGAGAAAAAAGGTTTATATCATGGGTTTATTCACTTATAAAACTGTGATTGAGAGTGATCTCCCGTGTAGAATTCTCTATGAAATGAAAACCAACAAAACGTACATTTCACAGAAATAAACAAAAGCACATGTGCTTCCTTCAACGGGTAGAACCATCTCTACAGCAACAGAGAAAAACGGTGATTGTTTTGTTGTACATTGTGTTCAGGGACAGACAGTAAACAGTGATCAACAGACCGTTATTTACCATATACCCATGCTGGGAAGATATGAAAAATGCCGAGAACCTGTAACTGAATGAGGTCGTGCGAAGGAGGCACCATTTACATGCAGTAACTGTAAACAAATATAAAACAAATCTATGCCAATGTTTTTATGAAAATGTGTTTCCAATATGGTAAATTACTTAACATAAACAGTCTTTACCATTATGAATACGAATTAGATTCTAAGGGAAGTAACTCTAAAATAATGAACAGTGTTGGTAGATCTGTGTCATGTTTCTAAATTTGTGTTTTCAGTCATGATATCTAGATATGATTGGAAATGAGGATACAATAATGTATATAATATATAAACTTTCTGAAATGACTG
>PRKT01000004.1:1857585-1883360 GCA_003671525.1 Saccostrea glomerata | reverse complement strand
CATAGATTATCGGGTTAACTATAGTTTACAGATGTAAAATATAGATTAACGTTGTTAACTATAGTTTACAGTCCGTAAACTATAGTTTACAACCGATAAACCTAGTTTATCGATTGTGAAACTATGATTATCTTTTTTTTGTGAATTTGGCGTGCCATACATATGCATGTGTGGGTTCTCTCCAATGCCATGAACAGAAGAAGCACAATGTTCAAATCCCTACAAAAAAACCAAGATCTAAAGTGAAGAACAGTGATCAGCTTCAGGATTACATTGTCATGTTATTCAAACTTGTCATTCTTCACAAGAACTTTGACACGGCTGTAAACATGGGAGATGGCGAGCGCTCCGTGAGGTCAGCCAAATATGAATTGCCTCTTTACAGCAAGACAAACAAAGTAAAATACCTGATAGGTCCTGTTCATCTTACAGCTTTAACATCAAATACTGGAATTCTCTCAGAAGAACAAAGACAAAGACTAGTTACCAACAGATTTGTTAATGTTCAAGGTGGACAAAATAACAACATTGCCCTTGATGAGTACCTTGAAATTGTGAACCGTGACAGTAAAGTAATTTGCACTGGAAATCAGACAAAGGACAGCATCATTCTTCATTCCAAGGAATATCGACATTTAGTAGAATTTGTGAAGCATTTTGATGAAATTGCAAATGTTCGTGAGAAGAAGGGTTTCCATCATCTACCTTCCTACCAGAGTGATGTCAAAAAAGTCTTGCAAGATTTAATGCAAAATGATATTTTTGTCTATGACCCAAACAGGAAACTTCACTGTCAAAAAGAGGTAGATTCACGAATTCCATAAAATGGCCCTGTCAATATACTACTTAACTGACCAAGTCCTTACGTCCTATTTCGATCATCAACATAAAGTAGAGACTTAGTACTTTCATTTCCTATAAAAAAAATTCCTATGAGAGTCCAAGTTTGGAAACTCAAATGTTGTGAAACTGCAATGTTCTTGATTTTTTAAGGAAATGGGTGAAATTGAGCATCTTCAACTTTTGATAAAAATATGAGCCCACCCTGCGATCCAAAAATTCTTTCATGGATTAGAATCTTCTAAAACAGTTCTTTCATTATATAACTCAACATTTCAGATCAGAGGTTGGGGGCTATGCAAAATATTAAAAAGCAGCTCAAATTTTTGGTCATTTTAACGAAATTTTCAAGATTTTAGGAAAATGACGAAATTCATGACGTCATAATACATAGATAAGAGAAAAAATTACGTCATTTTTATTTGATATGAAGTCACCAAGGGTTTAAGTGAAATATAACAAATTTTCAACTAAAACTGAGTAGTTCTTATTTTTCAGAAATTCACAGGGCCAAAAATGGACCAATGTGAACTTTCTTCTTTGTCATTGATAGAATTCCATATGTTAACTCATTTAGGAAACTCCCGATAATGATTTATCGGCATAAACCAATTTTGCCATTTTGTCGACTCAGGAATATTGTAAATTTATGCACATAATAAATGTTTGCATGGCGAAGTTGTATAAAATTTTCAATAAATTCAAGCAAGTGTACGTCTTTCTGCCTTATGTACTTTGTATATGGTCCATGGTCATTGGGAAGTGACGTTGTTATTGCACCAAGCTCATAGAAGATTGTACTAGAACATGTTTAGCAAATTGGTCCTTGGTTTCTTAGGTCTTCCAGTGTACTGTGTATTTGAAATGATGCTTAAGCCTCTGAATGACTTGATTTGGGCCAATTCTATAGTTCACAACTACTACTGAGATATTTAATTATACATGTATATTTGAGCTCCAATATATTGAATAAAACATGTGTGTACTGCATAGTCACTGTAATGTATGACATGATGTAAACGTCAACAAAACAATTATGCTTTTTTTCAGGATGACACGAGATGAAAAGTTCAATGTCTGACAAGAACGTCACAGTTTTAATCAAGTCCCCACACCCCTTAAATCCCTTAAAGTATATTAATAATGTACATACTTAATATAATTCTACTGACAAAGTGTAAATTTAAAATTCAAATCACTCTCACCTATTTTGGATAACACTACTTCCCTCTTCTTCCCATTTGAATGTACTTTTTATTTATCAGACATTGATCTTCTTATCTTGTTTCTTACAAGCAAGTACTGAAACAAAATTTCTAGATCTATGGAAACAATTTTTTCTTAGATACATCATTTAACATAATTCAACACAAAGAAGATGGGTGAACAAGGCGGGCAGAATGCCTAGAGCGTCAGATATGAAGAAATCATAGTCAATACGTGAATTGAGCTTTTAAATTAACTTCTCATTATTGAAATTTATGAAATTATTAGAGAAATACCTTTTCTGAGAAAAAAAATCTCGTAAATATGTTTTCTTTTATAAAAATTTTAGATGTTACTCGTGGGATTCGAACACTAGCAATAAAAATCCGAAGAATCACACTAATTTGTAATTGAGACTAACGCGCTAGCCACTATGCTATATGGCTCATGCTAATTTTGGGCATTTTAATCATGTTTGTGATATGACCCTTGACTTACAGGACTTAAAGTATTTCTATGAAAGATGCGAATGTTTTGTCATAAAAGTGTACTTTTAAGGTATAGTGGGTCTTCTCTCCATTTTTTTTTTGTAAACCTAAAATTGTATATTTAATTGCAAACTTTTAGGACCATCTTTCAAAAAAATGGAGCGAAGACCCACTCACATTGAAAAATGTTGTTTAAGTATGCGAAATTGATCGTTTTTCTTCTTTTTAGTGTGTGTATGCTTTTTATAGGCAAATATTTTCAGTCTTTCTGAGATTTTTGTAAATTATAGAGATTTTACATTAAATATACTTTATCATTAGATAAAATATCAAATAAAATTAAGATATAATTGAGATTTAATTTTTCACTTCTTATCTGTCGCACTATAGGCACTTCGCCCGCCTTATCCGCCCATCTTCTTTGCATTTAAGAAAAGTTTAATCTTTGCTATGCTGCCATATAAGGGCATCAGTGTTTCACAAACATATTATGTTTTACCTTCTCTTTCCAGCGTATGACAAGAAATTCTCTAATTAAACTAGTTGGAATAAATATACATATACTTGTCTATTATTCATCTTTTATTTGATGTTTTATTTCCACTCTCAGCACATATTTTTTTGAAACAGAAAATCAATACAATCAAACATTAGCATTCAGCACTTATACAACATCTACCATGTTTTCTGGTAATCCAAACATAATTACATTGCTGCAGTTGGACACATCAATACCCATTCCTAAAGCACTAGTACAAATAATTACTCTTGTATTTGATATGACAATTCTATCACTTAAACAATTTACAATTTTAGTTTTTTTGGTAAGAGGTGTTTCAGAGTGAAACATTTCAATAAGAGAGTGACTTGAACTGTCCAACTCTTTTATCAGATAAGTGTAAAGTTTTGATACATCATTAATACTACTACAGTATAATAAAGTCTTGGGGAAGTCATTTAACAATTGCCTGATTCCATCCACCATCCAGGACATGGCCATTTCAATGTCACTGGATATTTAAAGCACAGAGTATTTGATGTTGCTTTTATTTGGAGACATAACTATTTGCACTGTGTTTGGACCTAAAGACAACTCTTTTGCATCCCTTTTCTGAATTTTAACTGTGGAAGTAGCACTCAGTGCAACAACACTTGCTCTAGGAAACAATGATCTTAATTCTCCAATGTGGGAAAACCACTTCCTAAATGCTTGTTTCTTCAAAGCATTTTGGTCGTCACCCCTACAAATAAATTACTTATGTTAACTTACTGATACATGAAGTTTAGTATATATTTGTTTTACTTTATGGATAATGTAAGTATTGTGGCACATTAATGCGGTTCAACATGTTCAATGGGTATACAAAAATTTACCATGTTGCAATTGTATGAAATTCGTCGATTACTATGGTGTAGATAAGATATATATAAGAAGGAAAGAGGTTTAAAGATTTGTTTTGTTTTTATGTTTTTAATATGCTCCATGGAAGTTGTCGTGTCACACTTTACAAGATGAAATAAACCCTGTTTACTTTTGCGAGAATCGACATGCTTTTTAATAATGAATAAACCGTGTGGTACATGTACAGTGTACCTTTCGCTCCGTGTTTACTACGGGGGTGAAATTAAGTAGAAGTATTTAGCTCATCTATGTACCAACCGGTATATCCACACAACGTCAAGTTTTTTTTTAATTGTGAAATTGCACCTCTCGTATACAACGTTGTGAAGAGAAACGATAACACAAAACCTTGACATTGTGAAATGCAAAGGTTAATTTCGGTCTGTTCAATACGCGTATCACGTAGATTCTGGTAATATTTCTGCATGTATCAGAACAATAGCTCTACAATTTTGTTTTATGATAACATGAATTTACTTCGAATTCTCTGTTGGAATATTGTTTTTAAAAATAAAATAAGAAAAGCAAGAAAGCCAAAAGCTGGCGAGCCACACCGACATGCACACTAACTGCAGAACTGACCATGTAGTTTAATGGTGACCGTGGTCCATTCCTTTTTTTTCAGACTAGCGAGCACAGGTCTTCAGCTACATGCACACTAAATCATTTTCTATAACAACTTCAATCATAATCCTTTTAGTCGTTTACAAAGTTTGGTTGTTACGACCGTCTTTAAAACTTATGCGCTGAATCGAAACGATAAACTACTGTGTACACGTACGAGAAATATTATACATTTATTGACCGAGTTCGAGAGCAACATGCATTTTGTCGACCTTCGAACCAAACTTGGGTCGAGGGTCGACAAAACTCATTTTGCCCGAGGACACGGTCAATAAATGTTTTCTTTTTTAATACCTTTTATTTTTTTTACATGCATGTATCGTGTACTGCGTTCCGTGATGTAAACCTCATATCCATAGAGACTACATGTAGACTACACAGATACATAATTCTGTGTATCGGTTTTTGATTTCGACGAATGGTGTAGGCGTTGTTACTAAAAATAGAAATTTCTGTGAAATTCTTTCAAAATGCTACTCCTTCTACAGTTTTGGTCTGATTTCAATATAACTTGGCACACAAGTAGACTACACTAAGGTACATAATTCTTAATATCCGTTTTTTGAGTTCAATGAACATTATTACCTTGGTTAATAAAGATTATAAATCTGTTACTCTCAAAATGCTACATGTACTTCAAATACAATTTTAGTCTGATTATAATATAATGTGGCATGCAAGTAGACTACACTAAGAACATAAAGAAACTTATTCAAGGAACATTACTCTCTTTTTTGCTAGTGTAAAGTTTTAATTCCCAACTGCTTAAGTACTTTCCTCTTCCTTTGCTACAAGAACAAACCAGTAGAGCTTCAGTCTCGACAGAGACTTCTGGTTGTTTCAAGTTCTTTTAAATATTTTTAGCGGCATGAATCTCATGGCATCAGTTCACTAACATATGAAAATCCACCAATAAACTATTTTCTCTAATAAATACGATTTTAAAAAAGATTTCAAACATACGAATTGATTCAAATATTTGCCATTAGTAATGAAAAATAAATTAGTAAGTATGGTATACTATCACATGTAGAACAATAAATTGCATTTTGCGTCTGTGAGGGAAATTTAATGAACCTACATAATGAAAAGTGCATGTTAGCTGGATATATTTTGAAATATTATATCCCATTCTTAATCATGACGTCGCATAAATCAACGTCAAAATATCGCAACGTTAACGTAAACAATGCTACCTTTACAGCTATATAAAACATAAATAAAGCTCAGTAGAGGTATATATTAATAATTTCATAAAAATATACACTCTTTAGAAGAACTTTGAGGAATATTATTAATTTTGACACGGGGCCGAATTTTGCGACAAGTGAACCAGTTTAAACTTGAAAGTAAGTGAAGAAAATTTCCCTGTATACATTAGCGAATACCCCCTCCCCCCGAATGAAATCAAATTAAATAATATAAACGTAATATCCTTCTACTTGAATAAGCTGTTGGTAAACCATGCCAAAACCTACAAATTATCTAAAGAGTGGTAACCTTCAGATGACATAAAAATGAATTATGAGGATAGCAAACGGAATTCAATCTCAAAAGTTAAACAATACAAATCAGAAGCACAACAAACACGGACCTATAAAAAAAAATCAGAGGTGGGATCAGGTGTCATGAAAAAGTAAGCATTCTCTGTACAACGGCCACTCCAGCCTTGTACTCCTTGTTATAATTGGGAAAACTGAAAATTCGTAGGTAATTCAGGTTGAAAATAGTGATTTTACAATTAAAATGAATCAAGTCAGCCAGCATTTGACTGAATGATAGATTTTATTTGCTGAAAAGGTCATTGTATAGATCATAGAGCTTTCAAAATGATAGTTTTTAACAAGACTGTTTAAATACTTGTTTCATCAACTTGTTTATCAATTTATTTACCTCGTTTTGGAAACTTTTTATATACTGTATTAGTGTATACAAATCATCCTCTTGCGTATTTAATGGAGAAAATTAGCTAACAACGTGATCAATTAGTACCTATGAGAATTCAAACAGATTCTTTGAAGATTCCTTAAAGACTTTACAAAGTACATTTGTCAATCAGAATATCAAAGCATTTTTGAAAATTAAAATTAAGCTTAGAGAACTTGTTTGTATAATCAGAATTTCTTTAACAATATTATTTTGCAGATGAGTAATAACATTAAAAAAATACTTCATTTCTTTATTGAAAAGGCAACTGTCTAAGATGAAAAAAAAATATACAGTGTTGTTATCTTCCAAAGAATTCAAACCGGTAAAAAACATTCTGACGCCAGTTCAAAGGCCAGAGTTTCCTAAATTTTGGATCTTTTCAATAGGGTGATTTTAAGGTCTTCATTATTATATAATAATTATATTTATGTCACCTGTAATGACCTGTCTAGCAGGACTATTGTTGAAGAGAGAAGAACATGAACTCTAAGGAAGACCGTTTTGAACAGATTATCGATATCTATGCATTGTAGAGTTCAGATTGGAAGCAAAAGTGGATGTATATATTTGTAAGAAATACAAGGTGGTGAGTCTAACTTGATTTTTGATGGAATACAAGACCTTCTTGCCAATAAGAATATTACTGCATCAATTCCATTGTTCACCAATTGAAGTTAGGGAAAAAATCGGGTAGCTTGAACAGTATTCTCTGTTATAAAACTTACCGGCTTAAAAAGTTTATGAATTGCAATATTTTTAAACACAGATTCAAGTCTACATGGGCATATCACTTGACCTATTCAAATAGACTTTCAAAGGAAGAGTGTAAAATTTAGCTTTAATCTGATGAAGACCTTATTGTTTTCTACGTACTATATAGAGGTGAATCAGAGACATTAGATTTATTGTAAGACCGATAATGCCTACAAATCATTGAAAGAGCAGTAACTCTCATACAGTTTAACATTTGGCCAGTTTGAATCTATCAGAAACAGCAAAAAGAAATTGAATAGAAACATCTTTAAAACGAAACGGTACAGTCCTTAAATTGTCTAACAATTAAATAGTCACCTTCTGTAATTTGGATGGGTTATTGAATAACACCTTCTGGGCCATTCTAAGGCTCCGTAATCACAATCTAAACCTGGCAAATGTAAATCCCAAACTGGTACCTTCAACGGGCCTCTCTGTTTATAAACACAGAAGAGTTTCGTCATTATGCAATCAGCGAGCGTCTAACAAACAAGGTAGCGCGTGCGAAACTTCAAGCCGAAGTAATCAAATACGGAGGGAAATCGAAGCACATTAGGGCTGTAAACATGGATTATGGATAAAATATCGCTTATGGTGGATGGTAAAACATGAAATAAACACAGGTAAGCACTACTGTGCGTAATGACACATATTTAATGCCACAAGGGTCGAGAACAACATCCCGAATGAATGTAAACAACACAGTCAGTCCTTGTGAAACGGCATGTTTCTATACTAGTCAAAATTTCTAAGTCCCCACCTAGGTTTTCGTCGCCTACTGTTTCTGTATCACTTTATTTCGACTAAAGATTTGTTTGACATAAAGAAAAACCTCTTATAAAGTAGAAAAAACATTTTCTTTTTAATCGTTGTTTGTATCGTTTAATTGAAGAACAAAGACAATAGGTACTCTACAAAATAAAAGTCTCAATTAATAGCGTGTGTGTCCCCCATTAGCTCGAATAACTGCCTGACATCTACTCCTCATGGAATTAACATAATTGTGTAAAAACCTCTGTGGAAGGTTATTCCAAGTGTTCACCAAATCTCTTTCAAGTTCCGCCAGGTTCCGTTGCTGTGGAAGTTGCCTAATTCTCCTGTCAAGTTCGTCCCACACATGCTCAATTGGATTTAGGTCGGGACTGCATGGGGGCCAGTTCAGTACCCTGATGTTGTGATGTTGTAACATCTGTTGGGTTGTTCTGGCTGTGTGGGGAGTAGCATTATCCTGCATTAGGATCATTCCGCTGTTTGCCTGGATATGAGGTATGGTTACAGGCTGTAGTACAAGATGCTGATACCTCACAGCGTTTAAGTTCTGATGGATTGGTACGATCTGTGTTTTGGTATGCAAAGATTTCCCTGCCCAAACCATGACAGGGCCCCCTCCAAACTGCCCTCGTTCCCGCACGCATGCATCTACGTATCGCTCACCAATTCTCCGGTAGACGCGGGAACGACCATCTGATCTTCTCAGATTGAATCTGGATTCGTCTGTAAAAAGCACTTGACCCCAGTCCGCTCGCGTAAACCTCAGATGGCGTCGTGCCCATGCTAAACGCTGTCGCCTATGTCTTGCAGAGAGCACTAACCCTACATAAGGCCTTCTTGCCCTTAATCCTGTCTCCTTGAGCCTGTTCCTTACCGTCTGGTCACTGATGGGCCTTCCATGAGTACCAAGTGTACGTCTTGCAGTAGCTCGTGCCGTCAAAAGCCTGTCCCGCAAATAGGAAACTGATATGTACCGGTCCTGTTGACGGGTCGTCACGCGCCGTTTGGGCCGTCGTCGTAAATCTGTCACACTTCCGGTTCCGTTGAATTATTGGACTAGTTTCCGGATAGTCCTATGGTCCCTGTTGAAATATCGTGCAACCTGCAATAATGATTATGAAGTTAATTCAGTTCTTTTATTTTGATAAAAACAATTATATAAAAATGTGAGGAAATTTTGTATTAATATTTAATGAAAGCTAACCTCTCGCAAACTGCGCCCAGCCTGAACCATGCCAACCGCTCTTGAACGTTCTTCCACTGACATACGCGGCATTTTACAGAAATTTTATTATGTTTTTCATTTGTAACTAAGTATAGAGAACACTAAAAATAGAGCACGTTTTAAACATACGACTGGAAAATCAATCGAACACGAGTTTTTCATTTTAAGCAAACCCGGTTACAGTCCACTAATCACAAGTGCGATTCCTATTTCTTTTGTGTAATGGTGTTGGTTTTTACGTTAGCAGACGATATTTTGAAATTCAAATACCTACCTTAAACGGTTTGTTCAATTTTTAAATTTTTGAAGTGGGGACTTAGAAATTTTGACAAGTATACTTTCGCTTTCAATCAAAGCTAATAGATTATCAATAAATTGGCATAAACACTTATAATCACTTGAAATATCGTATCTACACTCCGTAGTGATGTGTAAATATCCATGCTAAGGTAAAATAATAATCACAAGTAATAACTATGGTTGGCACAAGGTACAGGCCGACCTAAATTCATAACATTATCCCCCTTCTTTCAGAACATTTGTCCTCAAATGGAAACAAATAAGAAGGCATGGATGGATGGAGACATGGTGTTTATGGCAACAGTCGGTATGAATGGTAAAGCAAAGTATAATTATTTACAATGTATGATAATGAAATGATAAAACAATACCATGTACTACAACATATAACAATAAAATAATTAACAATTAAATACAATTTATACTTTCAACAAGTTAATAAGATTATCAACAACAAAATATCATATTAACATCCTCGTAATGTTAATGAAGATCAATAATGTTTACGATATCACATATCATTAGTTATTCCTCACTTAATCTCACTAAGCGCATCAATCTTCATTTGTAAAAGGTTCTCGAACTCCTGAAGACAAAAGAACTGTGTTCCCCCTGGAGGCAGAACAGAAGGGAAGGATCCGATGGCAGACAGTTCAGTGGCAGCTCAGCTCCATGACGAAGATAATTCAGGATGAAAATAAACAGTTTTGGATCTCGGTCTATGAAGTAGGTGTAAATATTGTCAACGGCATAGGGTTTCAGTGGAGATGATGGGAGGATCATTCGAGCTAGAAGGGAGCTTGGGTCAGCCTGTAATGTAGGTGCACTCGTCTCGAACTTAGTTCCGCCGACATTCAGATATATTCTCTGATTTTGTGATTGGGCCATACCCTGCAGACGAATCAGTTCCTTAGGTGTTTGAGAATAGGCAGGGGCATCAGGACAATTTACACTATACTGCGTGGATGAGTCATCTCCGGGAAGAGGTCTAGTTCCGCCGGATTTACATGCACAGACAAGGCTGCCGAAGACTTGGATGATGATGATGAGGAGGATGGTGTTGATGGAGATGCTGGAGTCACTGGTGTAGGATGGTATACAGGTTTCTTGAAGTTGGAAGCCTCCGAAGTGGAAGGAACTGGCGCAGATTTGGTGTTGGTGGCTGGAGCAGATTTTGTGATGGCAGTTGATGGAAGAGGCGCAGCCAGGGCAGATGGTAGTAGGGGTGCAGCCTTACTGGTGGCACTTGATGGAAGAGGCGCAACCGGAGCAGAGGCTTGGATTGATAGCTTCTGGATCTTCGCTGGTGATGGAAATGGCCCCGGAGAAATTGGCTCTGTAACTGGCTGGTATGTACGACGGTTGTGGTCTTTCGGTTTCAGAGGCTTTGTAGATGAGTTGACTGGTTTGTTTTTAATGTGAGATTTGATCCGATTCTTCTTCGAACGTCTGTTCTTTTCTTCAGGTATGACTGTGATAACACGGGGCACCCGGTTTATCAGGGAGGAGAGGTTTTTTCTGAAGATGGCCAAGTCCTGTTCATCAGATGCAGTGAATTGTCCGGTCTTGCGATTGACGGGGGAGAAGGTGGCTCCAGGACACTTAGACTTATGGTTGTCAGGCCGATTGTACACCTGCTTGCACTGGCTGCATTTGTAACCATAACCACTATGCTGCTCAACCAAATGACGCTCACATTGAATACGTTTTTCAAACTCAAAATCTGTGCAGATGCCACACTGGTACATGTAGATTGGAAATGAAAGGTATGAAAATCGTAAGTATAATGTAAAGGTCTATATAGTTAAATAGTAATGATATTGGCTTTAACATTAGAGTTGAGTAGATGAATATGATAAATCATTAAAGAATATGGCATGAAGGAAGATATGAAAATATGTCATTAATTTTGTACATTGCAGAAAAGCCTCAGAAAGACTCATTTTGTGATATTTTCCTTTAGAAAATAGTCTCTGCCATCGTGGCCCACTACAATGTTTGGATATATTATGTAAATTGCTTTGATAAATCACATGTCTCAAAATCTTTCTGGGCAACGGTGGCACAGTATGTTTTCTGAAAGAAAATTCCACTAAAAATTTATGTCTTCTGCAACTTTTTAAGGAAATACGAGAAAATGCACGAGTCAATGACGTCACAATTTGCATTTAGGAGTTCATATGAGGAAAACAATTTGTTTTATTCTTACTGCATGGAATACTTATGATTCAGAAAGAATGAATTTGAATTTCTTATATAACTTTCATATTTTTAGAAAAATACAGGGCTTAATTTGAATTGAAAGTGTACCTTGTACCTTGTGTTTGACGAGCCCAGTCTAAATGAAAACTGAACAAGATGTGTTTGTGAAACATTACACGCCTGGTGGTAGATAGAATGTTCTATCGATAAAATGAAAAATGTCCTACGGACCCGGTTTAACGATCGAATGCGTTCCATGTATTCACAATGTAGCAATATAAACACGGGCTATAACTCGTACTCAGTGCATTAACTACGAACAATCCAGAGAGTTCCGAGTGCAAACATGGCGTGTAAATTTGAAGCGAGAAAAAAAAACGTTGAGAAATTTAGTTGAATTTTCGTCTTTATTTTGATTTTATTTTATGTTTACAGGAATACGCAACTTCAGAAAGGTTTGTTATGATTATTTTTGAAGTTATTTCCAGTGCAAATACTTTTGTATTCTTCTAAATCGTTTCGGAGCGATTCTGCAATTTTTTGCTACATTGCGAGTATATGGGTGGTATTCTAACTGTGGTGAGGACTTAGATTATTCTAAGTAGCCAAGTGGCAACACTTTCGAAAAAGCTATTTTTAGCATATGGGTCACAAGCAAGGTGACAAGGTCATTGACCTTGGTGTCATTCATACCAAATATTTAGTCTCTTATCTTCTATGATTCAAAAGTTATGGTAAAAGTTTTAAAAAGCTTTTTTTAGCATGTCACAGTCAAGTTCACAAGGTAGTAGTCATCAGTTCTTGTACAATCACTAGATTTAGCTATGTACCTTACATCTTGTACATTTAAATGATTTACTAGCACCATGATAACATGTTTAATGAATTAAAACAAACGCACGTACTTTTTCTATTAGCAATGTGATATCTTGAGGTGCCTGTGGTTCATGACCTTGAATTTTGACCTCTAATGTAAATAGCATCCTATTTACCATACATGTGTATACACATATGAAGTGAAAGTAGAAACAATTTACATACCCTGAATGGCTGAAATAAAGTAAACCAACGAAATACAGTATTTACCATGCGGAGTATTCCATAGAGAGGTTGAATTCCGGTACGTTCGTTTTCATTATCTCGTTCATCGATTTGGTTTAATTACAGTCTATTGTGCTGTGCTATCTATTTTCTTTTATAAATTGCATTAAAATCATTTCAATTATATTGTATTTGAAATTAAACTGCTGGAAAACATCCTTTTAAACCTTTTATTTTGCTCAAATACATGTAATATTTTTATGAAATAATGTAACGAAAAATATGATTAATATAAATATGCCGTGCCTTAAATATTTTTAATAGACCCGGTATAAATAACTCTACAGCTTTTCGTTATAATAATACGTGGGCTCTGTACCTTTAGACAGTCAACAAAACAAGAGAAAGTCTTGGTATAAAAGAAACATGTAATAATTTATTGTATAAAAGTACATAAAATAAACGCGATGTTTGGAACCTCCAGGATACTTTGGGAAGGTGTAAAAATAGAAGGTGCACCACTCTGGAAGCGAAGGTGCAACGATATGGAAATGAAGGGGCGGTAGCAGACGTTGCTAATGTAAACAAATATATGTCAGGAGTGTATAAGGGAAACTCTGGTAACTGGAGAAGGTGCACACTATTACAACTAGATATCATTGAGATGGTGGCCATCTCAAAGGGCCCCGCGTTCAACAATGAACATGAAAATGTAAGGTCGTTTAAATAGGATTATTTTGAAGAGGAACATTTGTGTAATACTATAAAAGTCATTTAGTACGACTTCACGGATACTGCAAATTGGCTAATATTTACTGAAGTTATCTTGTATCCCGAGTTATATAAATTTACTGTAATTAAAGGCAAAGAATTATGCACCAAACAAAGATTTTAAACAGAAGGGTAATTCTGACAATGACATAGAAACTTCGACCAAGGTCACTGCACATCCATTGACCAGTGGATCTCTATGAGTAAAGTAATAGCCAGATTGGGCCAACGAGAAGAAGATATACTCTGGACTAGGAATTTTCATATAATTCTGCTATGACCTTGACCTTTAACGTAGAAACCTGGTTCAAGGTCATTGCACACCGGTTACCCAAAGGCACTCTCTGGGTGAAGTATGAGGCAGATTCGGCCAAGGAGAGAGAAGATATGCTCCAGACAAGGATTTTTCATACAATTCTGCTATGACCTTGATCTTTAACCTAGAAACCTGGTTCAAGGTCACTGCACACCGGTTACCCAAAGGCACTCTGTGGGTGAAGTATGAACCAGATCTAGAAACCTGGTTCAAGGTCACTGCACACCGGTTACACAAAGGCACTCTGTGGGTGAAGTATGAGTTAGAGTGGGCCAAGGAGAGAGAAGATATGCTCCGGACAAGGATTTTTCATACACTTCAGTTATGACCTTGACCTTTAACCTAGAAACCTGGTTCAAGATCACTGCACACCGGTTACACAAAGGCACTCTGTGGGTGAAGTATGAGCCAGATTGGGCCAAGGAGAGAGAAGATATGCTCCGGACAAGGATTTTTCATATAATTCAGTTATGACCTTGACCTTTAACCTAGAAACCTGGTTCAAGGTCATTGCACACCGGTTACCCGAAGGCACTCTGTTGGTGAAGTATGAGCCAGTTCGGGCCAAGGAGAGAGAAGATATGCCCCGGACAAGAGATCTCGGACGGACGGACGGACAGCCGGACGGACGGACAGACTGATCACTATAGGGCGTCCGCCAAGCGGGGCCCTAATTAAATAGTCACCTTCTGTAATTTGGATGGGTTATTGAATAACACCTTCTGGGCCATTCTAAGGCTCCGTAATCACAATCTAAACCTGGCAAATGTAAATCCCAAACTGGTACCTTCAACGGGCTCTTCTGTTTATAAACACAGAAGAGTTTCGTCATTATACAATCAGCGAGCGTCTAACAAACAAGGTAGCGCGTGCGAAACTTCAAGCCGAAGTAATCAAATACGGAGGGAAATCGAAGCACATTAGGGCTGTAAACATGGATTATGGATAAAATATCGCTTATGGTGGATGGTAAAACATGAAATAAACACAGGTAAGCACTACTGTAGTAATGACACATATTTAATGCCACAAGGGTCGAGAACAACATCCCGAATGAATGTAAACAACACAGTCAGTCCTTGTGAAACGGCATGTTTCTATACTAGTCAAAATTTCTAAGTCCCCACCTAGGTTTTCGTCGCCTACTGTTTCTGTATCACTTTATTTCGACTAAAGATTTGTTTGACATAAAGAAAAACCTCTCATAAAGTAGAAAAAAACATTTTCTTTTTAATCGTTGTTTGCATCGTTTAATTGAAGAACAAAGACAATAGGTACTCTACAAAATAAAAGTCTCAATTAATAGCGTGTGTGTCCCCCATTAGCTCGAATAACTGCCTGACATCTACTCCTCATGGAATTAACATAATAGTGTAAAAACCTCTGTGGAAGGTTATTCCAAGTGTTCACCAAATCTCTTTCAAGTTCCGCCAGGTTCCGTTGCTGTGGAAGTTGCCTAATTCTCCTGTCAAGTTCGTCCCACACATGCTCAATTTGATTTAGGTCGGGACTGCATGGGGGCCAGTTCAGTACCCTGATGTTGTGATGTTGTAACATCTGTTGGGTTGTTCTGGCTGTGTGGGGAGTAGCATTATCCTGCATTAGGATCATTCCTCTGTTTGCCTGGATATGAGGTATGGTTACAGGCTGTAGTACAAGATGCTGATACCTCACAGCGTTTAAGTTCTGATGGATTGGTACGATCTGTGTTTTGGTATGCAAAGATTTCCCTGCCCAAACCATGACAGACCCCCTTCCAAACTGCCCTCGTTCCCGCACGCATGCATCTACGTATCGCTCACCAATTCTCCGGTAGACGCGGGAACGACCATCTGATCTTCTCAGATTGAATCTGGATTCGTCTGTAAAAAGCACTTGACCCCAGTCCGCTCGCGTAAACCTCAGATGGCGTCGTGCCCATGCTAAACGCTGTCGCCTATGTCTTGCAGAGACCACTAACCCTACATAAGGCCTTCTTGCCCTTAATCCTGTCTCCTTGAGCCTGTTCCTTACCGTCTGGTCACTGATGGGCCTTCCATGAGTACCAAGTGTACGTCTTGCAGTAGCTCGTGCCGTCAAAAGCCTGTCCCGCAAATGGGAAACTGATATGTACCGGTCCTGTTGACGGGTCGTCACGCGCCGTTTGGGCCGTCGTCGTAAATCTGTCACACTTCCGGTTCCGTTGAATTATTGGACTAGTTTCCGGATAGTCTTATGGTCCCTGTTGAAATATCGTGCAACCTGCAACAATGATTATGAAGTTAATTCAGTTCTTTTATTTTGATAAAAACAATTATATAAAAATGTGAGGAAATTTTGTATTAATATTTAATGAAAGCTAACCTCTCGCAAACTGCGCCCAGCCTGAACCATGCCAACCGCTCTTGAACGTTCTTCCACTGACATACGCGGCATTTTACAGAAATTTTATTATGTTTTTCATTTGTAACTAAGTATAGAGAACACTAAAAATAGAGCACGTTTTAAACATACGACTGGAAAATCAATCGAACACGAGTTTTTCATTTTAAGCAAACCCGGTTACGGTCCACTAATCACAAGTGCGATTCCTATTTCTTTTGTGTAATGGTGTTGGTTTTTACGTTAGCAGACGATATTTTGAAATTCAAATACCTACCTTAAACGGTTTGTTCAATTTTTAAATTTTTGAAGTGGGGACTTAGAAATTTTGACAAGTATACTTTCGCTTTCAATCAAAGCTAATAGATTATCAATAAATTGGCATAAACACTTATAATCACTTGAAATATCGTATCTACACTCCGTAGTGATGTGTAAATATCCATGCTAAGACAAAATAATAATCACTAGTAATAACTATGGTTGGCACAAGGTACAGGCCCACCTAAATTCATAACATTATCCCCCTTCTTTCAGAACATTTGTCCTCAAATGGAAACAAATAAGAAGGCATGGATGGATGGAGACATGGTGTTTATGGCAACAGTTGGTATGAATGGTAAAACAAAGTATAATTATATTTCAGAAAACATCATAAGATATAACATTGCAATGCCTTCAAATTTAGCTCAAAAATCAGCTGTTTAAAGTGTCCACCCCTATGAAAGTTTTTTAGACTCGTCCATTTACAGGTGAATGACACACCTGAGTGACCACTAAACAATGCTTTCAATTTTAGCTCTACAAGTGAGTGGACGTATAAGTTTATCGCTCCACGTTTCGCATGTTTTATAGGCATTGCACAGACGTTTAGAATGGCGCAAAGTCAGCTTTTCTCCCCAGATGCCTTAGGGAGAAGAACACCGTCTTCTGATAGACTGCAGGTTTGTGTTTCGGAAAACGAGCAAATTTCCGACGATGCAGAAAGTGATTATGAGCAAACGCCAATTCAGGGCAATAAAAACAAAAACACGCCAATAAGGGGCACAAAAGATACGCCAATACGGGGCACAAGAAATACGCCAATACGGGGCACAAGAAATACGCCAATACGGGGCACTAATAATGCTGGTACGCCGATTCAGGGCACTAATGAAGAACCTCACTCTGATGAGGGTTCGGGAAGAGAATGGAGAAACGAACGAGTTAATGCATCCAAAAGTGAAAGTAGAAAGAGAAAGCGTGAGAAGGAGAGCGATAGCGATTCAGAAGAATCAAGTTCAGATGACAACAGTAGTTCAAATGATTCCGAGTCAGATTCAGATTCAGATATATTCAATCCTTCACAGGTTTTGAAGATGAAGGGAGGTGAGAAATTACCAAAGAAAATAACGAAATACATTGAGAAGTATGCTAACAATGGCATTACCAAAGCTACTAGACAAGAAATAACAAAGAACTGTAAAACACCAAACACAAAAAGATTAAAATCAAAAGAAACTGACAGATTTATTAAAAAACTTTTTAGGAAAAGATTCAATCAGGCCATGTCCAACAAAAAAGAGAAAATAATAATAAATACACAAAATCGCATTCTTGATGCTACTGGTCCATTAGCCATACTTTGGCATGAAGCTGAAAAGGTCAGAAAAGCTAATAAAGGCATAGACCCCAATGATGTTATAAATATTGTACAGAGAGCATTAGTCTTGATCGGAAATGCTCATTATGTGTATCTCACAGATAGACGCAAGACTTTATTAGGCAAACTTGTACCAGAGTGTGTTGACCTAATTGGGGATAGTTCTGGAAAGAAAGCATTAAGAAAATCAAAAGATAAACTGTTTGGAAACACATTTAGGAAGCTGTTAGCTAAAGACAGTAAAGATAATAGAGAGATTTCAGATCTTCTTCCACAAAGAAAACGGTTCAAGTCTGACAATAAGAACTCTTATTTCTATGATAACAATAACGAGAGAAGGAACTCTTTCAGAAATGGTGCAGGTCGACCCCAGCAGTTTTTTCGGACAGGGCCCTCAAACAACAGATACCAGTTTGGGGGCCACAATTACAGAGGACAACAGAGCCAGAGAGGCAGAGGTTCAGCAAAGTTTCCTCTCTCCAGAAAGACAGAAAATCAGTAGAAATGAAGGTAAGGCCAATCACTTCAGAATTAAAATTTCCTGTTTTGACAGAAAATCTCAAGAATATCCCTGTGGGGGGGAGGTTGAAATATTTCCATCAAAACTGGGAAAATCTGTCAAAAGATTGCTGGGTTCTAGAAACGGTGCTAGGCTTAAAACTAGAATTCTCTCAAAATCCCCCTGTTCAAGTGAATCTTCCTCATTTCAAGGGATTTTCCAAGGAAAAGAATGCATTGGTAAACCAAGAAATTCTCAACATGTTAGAAAAGAGAGCAATTTTACAAGTGGAAGACACATTGGACGGGTTCATAAGCCCCATATTTCTTGTAGAGAAAAAGGGAGGGGGGCAAAGACCTGTAATAAACCTGAAAGAATTAAATGGTTACATGATATACAGACATTTCAAAATGGAGGGAATCAATCTAGTACGAGATATGATTCAAAAGGGGGACTGGCTAATAAAAATAGACCTGAAAGATGCTTATTTCACAATTCCCATTATAAAAGAAGATCAAAAATATCTCAGATTTATTTGGGAAGGGAAAGTGTATCAATTCCTTTGTCTTCCATTTGGGATAACAGTAGCCCCTTGGGTTTTTACCAAATTAATGAAAGTTCCCATGAGTTACCTTCGAAGATTAGGGGTGAGATTAGTGATTTTCCTGGACGATATTCTGATCATGAATCAGACCAAGGAGGGGGCATTGATAGATGGCGAGAGAGCAGTCAATTTGCTAGAAAGTTTAGGGTTTCTGATAAATTTCAAGAAATCAAATTTAGTCCCTTCCCAAGTTCTAGAATATCTGGGATTCAAGATAGACTCCAGTATAATGACACTCTCCTTACCATTAGAGAAGACAAAGAAGATAAGAACAATTTGTCAAGAGGTTTTCAGTTCAAATCCTGTTTCAGTAAGGAAATTATCAGAAGTGATAGGAAATCTCACAGCAAGTATTCAAGCAGTATACCCAGCCCCATTACATTATCGCCATCTACAAATGGCAAAGAACCAAATTTTCAGTCAATATCAAGATTACAATGCTCAAGTCTTCTTAACTCTAGAAGCCCAGAGAGATCTACTCTGGTGGATTCACCATTTAAACGACACAAATGGGAAGAGTATTGTAATGAATCAGCCATCAGTAGTTATACAGACAGATGCAAGCAATCTAGGTTGGGGGGCAACTTGCAAAAATGTCAGAATAGGGGGTGCATGGTTACAAAGCGAGATTCATTATCACATAAATGTTCTAGAGCTTTTAGCAATAACGCATGCAGTAAAGGCATTTCTGAAACAAGAAACAAACATGGTTGTTCTTATTCAAACAGACAACAAAACAGCGATGACTTACGTCAACAAAATGGGTGGAACAGTATCCAAGGTGTGCAATCAGTTAGCATTAGATCTCTGGGAATGGTGTCTGAAAAAGAGTATCTCAATGAGGGCAGAATTCATTCCGGGAAAGGAAAATGTCATAGCAGACTGGGAGTCCAGACATCACAAGGACTCAAGCAGTTGGGGGTTAGATCCATACATATTTCAAATTCTAATGAACAAAACAATAGATTGCAAAGTAGATCTGTTTGCAGACAGAACCAATGCCAAACTAGACAAGTTCATCAGTTGGATGCCAGATCCAGAAGCAATGGCACACAATGCACTGTTGCATCCCTGGGTGGGAATAAGGGGGTATGCATTTCCCCCATTTTGTCTCATTTCTCAATGTCTGAGCAAGATTCAGAGGGAAAAAGCAACGATTCTTCTAGTAACCCCAGCATGGTCAGCCCAACCATGGTATGCAACAATTCTGAAGATGTGCATTCAGGATCCCATTCTCCTCCCAATAATTCCCAATCTCCTAATGTCAGACAAGGGAGAACCTCACCCACTAGTGAGAAACAACTCACTCCAGTTAGTCGGATGGGTTGTCTCAGGAGATCCATGCAAACAATGCACTTATCGCAAGAGACTGAAGATCTCATCTGTAACTCATGGGGAAAGGGCACAACATCTTCTTACAATTCAGCCTGGAAAAAGTGGGTTAGCTGGTGTGTCAGAAGGGAGGTTGATCCATTTTCAGCCCCTATAAGCTTTGTATTAGATTTTTTAAGCTATTTGTATTATGAGGGGTTTCAATATAGAACAATTAATGTTCACAGATCTGCTCTTTCCTCTGTGATGCCTCATGTCAATAATTTGCCCATTGGTCAGCATTCCATGGTAAAACTTCTAATGAGAGGTATTTTAAGAGGAAATCCCCCCTTACCAAGATATAAAGAGACATGGGATGTAGATAAAGTTTTAAATTATTTTATTTCTCTCCCAAGTAATGAAGAACTCTCTCTAAAACTCTTGTCAAAAAAGTTGGCTATGCTTTTAGCTATTGCTGCCCCCAAAAGAGTTTCAGAAATAGCAAGGTTAGATAAGGGTTTCATGCAAGTTATACCATCAGGTGTTAAATTTCTTTTGCCAGGGTTGTCAAAGACGCAAAGAGATTGCCGTTCAAAAGAAGTGTTTTATGCACGTTTTCCAGATCATAAAAAACTGTGTGTAGTTGAATGTTTACTTGAGTATTTACACAGAACAGAGACATTTAGGACTCGTAATGAGCATTCAGGTGATCCAATATTACGGTCAGTTATTAAGCCACATAAAGGTTTAACAGCTAATACAGTTTCAAATTGGGTAAGGGATGTTATGGCCATGGCAGGTATTGATACTGCTAAATTTAAGCCTCATTCAGCTCGTAGTGCATCAACCAGTAAGGCCTTTAAAAAAGGTACATCTGTAAATGAGGTATTAGAAATGGCAGACTGGTCACATGCAGGAACCTTTTATAAATTTTATTGTAGGTCTACATGCTTAGATAAATCAGATGGATTTTCCAAAGCAGTTTTGACTTTAGGTTAGTTTGAGCTTTGAACCTGCAATGTTATATCTTATGATGTTTTCTGAAATATAATTGAAGATTTTATGAGGGCATATTGCCCGAAATGAAATATTGATTATATGAAGAAAACTCATAAGATATTACATTGCAATCCCGCCACAACCCACCCATAATCAGATTTTTTATAATACCAAAAATTATTTTGACTTTAATTGATGCATGTTTCTTTTACTTGTTACATTGATATATAATTCTAATTCTAATATATTTCAGAGTGAAGAGACCCTGTGAGACAGACAGCTGCACAGAAATGTCCTGGAAAAAATGTTATACCAGTATTAAAATTATTAAAGGATTGAAATAAGTAATATTATGTTGTTATAAATCACAATTGCAAAATTGAAAGCATTGTTTAGTGGTCACTCAGGTGTGTCATTCACCTGTAAATGGACGAGTCTAAAAAACTTTCATAGGGGTGGACACTTTAAACAGCTGATTTTTGAGCTAAATTTGAAGGCATTGCAATGTTATATCTTATGAGTTTTCTTCATATAATCAATATTTCATTTCGGGCAATATGCCCTCATAAAATCTTCAATTATTTACAATGTATGATAATGAAATGATAAAACAATACCATGTACTACAACATATAACAATAAAATAATTAACAATTAAATACAATATATACTTTCAACAAGTTAATAAGATTATCAACAACAAAATATCATATTAACATCCTCGTAATGTTAATGAAGATCAAAAATGTTTATATCATTAGTTATTCCTCACTTAATCTCACTAAGCGCATCAATCTTCATTTGTAAAAGGTTCTCAAACTCCTGAAGACAAAAGAACTGTGTTTCCCCCTGGAGGCAGAACAGAAGGGAAGGATCCGATGGCAGACAGTTCAGTGGCAGCTCAGCTCCATGACGAAGATAATTCAGGATGAAAATAAACAGTTTTGGATCTCGGTCTATGAAGTAGGTGTAAATATTGTCAACGGCATAGGGTTTCAGTGGAGATGATGGGAGGATCATTCGAGCTAGAAGGGAGCTTGGGTCAGCCTGTAATGTAGGTGCACTCGTCTCGAACTTAGTTCCGCCGACATTCAGATATATTCTCTGATTTTGTGATTGGGCCATACCCTGCAGACGAATCAGTTCCTTAGGTGTTTGAGAATAGGCAGGGGCATCAGGACAATTTACACTATACTGCGTGGATGAGTCATCCGGGAAGAGGTCTAGTTCCGCCGGATTTACATGCACAGACAAGGCTGCCGAAGACTTGGATGATGATGATGAGGAGGATGAAGATGAGGATGTTGATGAAGAGGATGGTGTTGATGGAGATGCTGGAGTCACTGGTGTAGGATGGTATACAGGTTTCTTGAAGTTGGAAGCCTCCGAAGTGGAAGGAACTGGCGCAGATTTGGTGTTGGTAGCTGGAGCAGATTTTGTGTTTGCAGTTGATGGAAGAGGCGCAGCCAGGGCAGATGGTAGTAGGGGTGCAGCCTTACTGGTGGCACTTGATGGAAGAGGCGCAACCGGAGCAGAGGCTTGGATTGATAGCTTCTGGATCTTCGCTGGTGATGGAAATGGCCCCGGAGAAATTGTCTCTGTAACTGGCTGGTATGTACGACGGTTGTGGTCTTTCGGTTTCAGAGGCTTTGTAGATGAGTTGACTGGTTTGTTTTTAATGTGAGATTTGATCCGATTCTTCTTCGAACGTCTGTTCTTTTCTTCAGGTATGACTGTGATAACACGGGGCACCCGGTTTATCAGTGAGGAGAGGTTTTTTCTCAAGATGGCCAAGTCCTGTTCATCAGATGCAGTGAATTGTCCGGTCTTGCGATTGACGGGGGAGAAGGTGGCTCCAGGACACTTAGACTTATGGTTGTCAGGCCGATTGTACACCTGCTTGCACTGGCTGCATTTGTAACCATAACCACTATGCTGCTCAACCAAATGACGCTCACATTGAATACGTTTTTCAAACTCAAAATCTGTGCAGATGCCACACTGGTACATGTAGATTGGAAATGAAAGGTATGAAAATCGTAAGTATAATGTAAAGGTCTATATTTCTATACATTTCTATGAATGTATATCTTTATTCATTTAATGAAATGGTAATTTTGGAACAGGATTACTTCAAACAGAAATATTTTGGTGATGATTATAAACTTTTGTATCAATTTTAGGTGAAAGGATTAAATAATGGGAGGCAAAAGTAAAGGCAGAGAAATCCAGCTATGGTTTAAACCATTTTGGAACACTATCTCCCAGGTAAGGTTTTTACCTGTCGTGGTGTACAACTTTGGGTTTTGAATGGGGGGACCTTTGGATTCTGAAAAGGATATCATTAATTTTATGGGTAATTGTGAGAGGACCAACCCAGGGTCTCTGGAGTTTTGGGCATCTCCCTTTGGTTCTAGTAGGGTTATATAACCACACTGTATCCCCTAGTTTATAAAGGTGGGCATTACTTTGGTTGTCATATCTTCTTTTCATATTTTTAGATGAAAGGTTTAAATGTTGTCTGGCCCAGTCATGTATTTTATCTAGTTTTTGTCTTAACTGTTTTAAATGGTCAGAATGAAAAACTTGGTTGTCGTTGGTTTCAGGTCTTCCTAATATTAGGTCTATTGGTGAGGTTGGCTGGGTGGCAAAAACCATTTGGTAAGGGGAAAAACCTGTTGACTCGTGTTCTGACGAACGATAGGCCAACATGAGCAAATATATGTACTCATCCCTGTCGTTCTGATTTTCAGAGACAAATGCTGTCAACATGTTTTCTATGGTTCTATTGGCTCTTTCAACCATGCCATCAGATTGAGGCCGTAATGGGGTTGTACGGGTTTTGGTAATTCCTAATAGTTTACAAAGTTTTTGGAAGACTTCAGACTCAAAGTTGGAACCTTGGTCTGAGTGAATGGAAAGTGGTACACCAAATATTGATATTATTCTTTCAACTAGTTTGCTTGCTACAGTTGTAGCTTCCTGGTTTCTCAGTGGAATGGCTTCCACCATTTTGAAAAATAATCTCCCACAACAAGTAAATATTTATTTCCTTGTTTGGTACGGGGTAAAGGTCCTAGAATATCAATGGCAATTCTCTCAAATGGAGCACCAACATTATACGTCTTTAATGGGGCTCTGTATTTCTTCTGAGGATTTTTCTTAGAGGCAAAACTATCACATTTGGAACACCAATTTTTAACATCACTTCTCAAATGAAACCAGAAATATCAGGCCTTAATTTTAGACAAGGTTTTCTTAATTCCCAAGTGTCCTCCCATGACACCATTATGTAAATGTTCTAGAACAAGGCCCTTTAATTCTTTGGGTACCACTAATTTCAGAATAACATCTTTTCCACTGTCTGACTCCCATTTATAATAAAGGATGTCATTTTGAATAAGAAGGGATTCCCATCTTTGCCGATAATATTTGACAATTTCATTGTATGAGGCTACATCTTGCCAGTTTGGTTTTTGGAAATTCTTTTTCCATTCTAGTATAATTTTCAAATTTGGATCATGACTTTGTAATTCAACCAATTTTTCATGTGGAATTGGTACTGTTTGGTCAAGGGTTTCTAGGGAACCAGGTTCTTTATTTAACTTTTTCTTTGCCCGGGTAGTAACATTGTGTACACTCTTTTGTACAGTAACATTGTGGGGTTCCTCTAGTTGAGATTCAGGGTCCATGGAAATAAAATCGGTCTCTTTCCTTTCGGTTTGTTGGAAGTGTTTACATGGTGCTAAAGCATGGATGTCTGGAAATGGAATCTGCATTTTGATAGGATCTACCAGCTCTGTGGATAATTTCAAAATCGTAGGATGACAAACTCTCTAGCCATCTGGCCATCTGACCTTCAGGGTTTTGAAAATTCAGTAGCCACCTTAAGGCTCCATGGTCAGTTCTTACAGTAAATTTCCTACCATATAGGTAATGGTGAAAATATTTAATTGAAAGGACAATGGCAAGGAGTTCCCTTCTAGTTACACAATATTTCCTTTGGGGACCACTAAATGCTTTACTAAAGTAACAAACAACTTTTTCACATCCATTTTGTATTTGGGATAGCACTACTCCCATACCATAATTACTAGCATCAGTGTCTAAGATAAAATGGTCATCCTGGGAGGGGTATGCTAGGATTGGTGCCTGGACAAGGGCAGCTTTTAAGATTTCAAAGGAATTCTGACAATCTTCAGACCAAATAAATTGCTTGTTCTTTTCAGTAAGTCGGTGTAAGGGTTTGGCCTTTTCAGCATAATGGTGGATGAAACGCCTGTAATAAGAAGTTAAACCTAGGAAACTTCTGACATCTTTTACAGATTTGGGGACTGGCCACTCTTGGACTGCCTTGACTTTTTCAGGGTCAGTGGACACACCATCTTTACTAACAATATGTCCAAGGAAAGACACTTTACTCTGAAATAAATAACACTTTTTGGGACTTAGTTTTAAGTTGGCACATTTTAGTCTCTCAAACACTTTTCT